>OU426978.1:234714588-235202771 GCA_911387785.2 Aelia acuminata | reverse complement strand
AACCATCCCTAACCATCCCTAACCATCCCTAACCATCCCTAACCATCCCTAACCATCCCTAACCATCCCTAACCATCCCTAACCATCCCTAACCATCCCTAACCATCCCTAACCATCCCTAACCATCCCTAACCATCCCTAACCATCCCTAACCATCCCTAACCATCCCTAACCATCCCTAACCATCCCTAACCATCCCTAACCATCCCTAACCATCCCTAACCATCCCTAACCATCCCTAACCATCCCTAACCATCCCTAACCATCCCTAACCATCCCTAACCATCCCTAACCATCCCTAACCATCCCTAACCATCCCTAACCATCCCTAACCATCCCTAACCATCCCTAACCATCCCTAACCATCCCTAACCATCCCTAACCATCCCTAACCATCCCTAACCATCCCTAACCATCCCTAACCATCCCTAACCATCCCTAACCATCCCTAACCATCCCTAACCATCCCTAACCATCCCTAACCATCCCTAACCATCCCTAACCATCCCTAACCATCCCTAACCATCCCTAACCATCCCTAACCATCCCTAACCATCCCTAACCATCCCTAACCATCCCTAACCATCCCTAACCATCCCTAACCATCCCTAACCATCCCTAACCATCCCTAACCATCCCTAACCATCCCTAACCATCCCTAACCATCCCTAACCATCCCTAACCATCCCTAACCATCCCTAACCATCCCTAACCATCCCTAACCATCCCTAACCATCCCTAACCATCCCTAACCATCCCTAACCATCCCTAACCACAGGGGATGTTGAGGTTTATTGTGGGAGAGGGGGTAGTGTTGGTGGGTGGTGTTGGTGGGGTTGTGTTGGTGGGTTGTGTTGGTGGGGTAGTGTTGGTGGGGTATGGTTGTGGGGTAGTGTGTGAGGTAGCGTTGGTGAGGTAGTGTTGGCGAGGTAGTGTTGGCGAGGTAGTGTTGGCGAGGTAGTGTTGGCGAGGTAGTGTTGGCGAGGTAGTGTTGTGTTGGTGGGGTAGTGTTGGTGAGGTAGTGTTGGTGAGGTAGTGCTGTGGGGAAGAGATGGTGGGGTAGTGTTGGTGAGGTAGTGCTGTGGGGAAGAGATGGTGGGGTAGTGTTGGTGAGGTAGTGTTGTAAGGGGTAGCGTTGGTGAGGTAGTGTTGGCGAGGTAGTGTTGTGTTGGTGGGGTAGTGTTAGTGAGGTAGTGTTGGTGAGGTAGTGCTGTGGGGGGAAGAGATGGTGGGGTAGTGTTGGTGGGGTAGTGTTGTAAGGGGTAGCGTTGGTGAGGTAGTATTGGGGGGTAGAGTTGGTGAGGTAGTGTTGTGGGGGGGTTGTGTTGTAGAGGGGGTAGTGTTGGGGGGGGGAGTTAGTGGGGTAGTGTTGGGGTTAGTGTTGTGGGTGGGTGGGGTAGTGTTGATGGGTAGTGTTGTGGGTGGGTGGGTAGTGTTGCGGGGGGGGTAGTGTTTTGGGAGGGGGGGTAGTGTTGCGGGGAGGTAGTGTTGGTGGGGTAGTGTGGGGGGTAGTGTGGAAGGGGGGGTGTTGTTGGGGGAAGTGTTGGTGGGGAAGTGTTGGAGGGTAGTGTTAGAGGGTAGTGTTGGGGGTTAGTGTTAGGGGTTAGAGTTGGGGGGGGGGGGGGGGGGGTAGTGTGCGTGGGGTAGTGTTGGGTAGGGTAGTGTGCGTGGGGTAGTGTGCGTGGGGTAGTGTTGGGGCAGTAGTGTTAGGGGGTAGTGTTGGGGCAGTAGTGTTAGGGGGTAGTGTTGGGGGGGTAGTGTTGGATAATAGTGTTGGGGGGGTAGTGTGCGTAAGGTAGTGTTGGGAGGTGAAGTGTTGGGCGGTTGTGTTGGTGGCTAGTGTTGGTGGGTGGGTAGTGGTAGTAGTGGTTGGTTGGCCGTGGTGTTGGTGGGGGGGGGGCGGTATTTTTGGAGGTCTAGTTGGGGGGGGCTTGTTGGGGGGCGGTATTTTGGGGGGTCTAGTTGGGGGGGTCTTGTTGTTTGTAGTTGGGGGGTCTTGTTGTTTGTAGTTGGGGGGTCTTGTTGTTTGTTGGGGTGGTGTTGAGGTTTGTTGAGGGGGGGGGGGGGGTTGAGGTTTGTTGAGGGGGGGGGGGGGTTGAGGTTTGTTGAGGGGGGGTGTTGTGGTTTGTTGAGGGGGGTGTTGTGGTTTGTTGAGGGGGGTGTTGTTGCAGGGGTTTGGGGGTTGGGGGGAGGGGTTTGCAGGGGTCTTTGTGGGGGGGGTTGCAGGAAGCGTTGTTTGGGGGGCTTGTTGTTCGGAAGGAGGGGGCTTTTTGTTTGTTGTTTCTGTGTTAGTTGGCGTGGTGTTGGTGGGGGGTAGTGTGTTGTTTCTGAGAGGTCTTGTGGGGGGGGTATAGTTGGTGGGTGATGTTGGTGTAGAGTAGTGTTGGTGTGGAGTAGTGTTGGTGTGGAGTAGTGTTGGGGGGCTAGTGTGGGGGGGGGGGGGGTAGTGTTGTTTTTTGTGGGTTTGTGTTGGTAGGAGGTAGTGTTGTGGGGGGTAGAGTTGGTGGGGTAGTGTTGTGTGGGGGGGGGTGTGGGGGGGTGTGTTAGTGTTTGTGTGTGTAGTGTTAGTGTGTCTCTGTTGTTGAAGGAGAATTGTTGTTGGAGGGGGGATATTGTTGGAGGGGGGATTTTAGTTTGTTAAGAAAGGGGGGGTTTTGTTAGTAGGGGGGTAGTGTTGTTGTTTTTAGGGGGGTCTTGTTGGGATTTGTGGGGAAGAGGGGTATTGCTGGTGGGGGGTTAGTGTTGGTGGGAGGTAGCGTTGGTTGGGGGGTAGTGTTGGTTGGGGGGTAGTGTTGTAAGTGGGGGTCTTGTTGGAATTTTTTGGGATGTGGTCTTGTTGTTTGTGGGGGGGGGGGGGCTTGTTGTTGGGATTTGTTGGGAAGGGGGGGTCTTGTTAGGGGGGTCTGGTTGGTGGGTGGTGTTGGTGAGTAGTGTTGGGGGGTAGCGTTAGGGAGGGGTGTTGAAGGTAGTGTTGGGGGGTAGCGTTAGGGAAGGGTGTTGAAGGTAGTGTTGGGGGGGTAGCGTTAGGGAGGGGTGTTGAAGGTAGTGTTGGGGGCGTAGTATTGGAGGGGGGTTAGTGTTGGTGGGGTTAGTGTTGGTGGGGTTAGTGTTGGTGGAGTTAGTGTTGGGGGGTTAGTGTTGGGGGGTCTTGGTGGGTGGTAGTGTGTTGTTTGTGGGGGGTCTTGTTGGGGGCGGAATTTTTATGTGTCTAGTTGGGGGGGGGCTTGTTGTTGGGATTTCTTGGGAAGGAGGGGTCTTGTTGGGGGGTCTTGTTGGGGGGGTCTTGTTGGGGGGGTCTTGTTGGGGGGGTCTTGTTGGTGGAGGGGTAGTCTTGGTTGTGGGTGATATTGTTGTTTGTGGGGGGTCTCTAGTGGGGTCGGTGTTGGTTGGGGGGTTGTTGTCTGTTTTTGGGGGGGCTTTGTTGTTTTGGGGGGTACTGTTGTTGGAGGGGTGATGCTGCAGGGCGGGTGTTGTTGGGAGGGGGTGTTTGTTGGGGTTTGTTGTTTGGGGGGTCTTGTAGGGGGGGTGTTGTAGGAGGAGGGTAGTGTTATAGGGAGGTTGTTGTTGGGAGGGATGTTGTTGGGGAGGCCGCGATGTTGAAGTGGGGTGTGTCGTAAGAGGGGTCTGGTTGGAGATTGTTGTAGGAGGGTTTTTGTAGTTGGAGGGGTGTTTGTTGAAGAAGAGGGGTTGTAGGGGGGGTCTTATTGTTGGGGGGGTCTCTTTGAAATGATTGGTTTGGGGGTTCAATTTTTGTCTAGGGGGGTCTAGGTTTTTTATGGTGGTCTAGGTGTTAGTTGGGTTCTAAGGGGACTAGAGGTTGAGTGGTCAAGGGAGGGGTTTCGCGCGTTAGAGGGGGGTCTAGGGGATTGTGAGGGTCTAAGGGGTTGACTGGGTTTGTGGGGGACTGGGGTAGTTGGGTGTTGAGTAGAGGGTTGAAAAGAGGGTGGTGAAGGATTGGTGGGGGTGTCGAGTAGGGTGTAAAAAAAGAGGGTGGAGGGGGGTAGGTAGGGGAGTTAAATATTTGTTAGGGGGCCTGGTTGGGAGTCAAAGGGGGTTTTCGGGCGTTCTAAAAGGGTTTTTACGGGAGTCTAGGGGATTCTGGGGGGTCTAGGGGGGCCTTTGGGCGTTCGGGGGTGTTATTGGGGGGGTCTAGGGTTTTTGGGTTTTTGGAGGTCGAGAGTGGTTGTTGCGTGGCGAGGGGGATGGATTGGAGGGTCGTGTGGTGTTCGTTGGGGGGTCGTGTTAGGGTGGTAAGGGGGGTGTCGATGGTTGGTTAGTGGTTAATACTAGGAGGGGGAGGAAATTGAAAAGAAATCTGAAAGAGATCAAAAAACTTAAAGGAAATCGATAAAGGGGATGGTGAAACAGGGGTAAAGAAAAAATTTAGGGAAAGGGGAGAAAAAGAGTACAAATGGAACGAATAAAAGGTTAAGGGAAACGAGGGAGATGTATGGAAACGGAAGGGAAAATAAATAGAATAGAAGAATAGAAAGAATAAGGAATAAAGAAAAATGTAAAAGAAAACACGAAAAGGGAAAGGGGAAAAGGGCTAAAGAAAAAATAACGCTAAAAATTAAGAAAATAAAGGTTATAAGGTAAAGGTATAAAATGGGGGGGGGGGGAGATTCAAAGAAACTAAAATGATCGGAGGATAACGAAAAGAAGTAGGGAGAGGTGGAACAAAGAGGATTACGAAAGGGACGAATTAAAGGAAAACAAAAGTCTAAAGGTTAAAGGAAATGAGAGATATGTCAGGAAAGGAGAGGGAAAAGAAGTAGGAGAAAAGGGGATAATGGAAAATGTAAAAGGAAAAGGAAAACACGGAACAAGAAAAGAGAAAAGTGCTAAATACATACTACGGTACATATTAAAGTTAAAGGTAATAAAACAAAGGTATAAAATAGGGGGGGGGATTTAAAGAAACTAAAATGATCGGAGGGTAACGAAAACAAGTGAGGAAAAAATTGGGAAGAAATGATTCTATATATTTCGAAAATTATAAATTTACTTAATTAAATCGAAACACGTGGATTTCGCTTAAAAATGAGTAAAGGAGGATATGGATCCTCTTTCGGGATCTGCCAGTAAAAATTTCGATGGTTCGGAACCTCTCAAATTTCACGAAACAAGTAAAAAAGAAAAATATCGAGCCAAAAACACGAGCCGAGAAGAGAAACCGCACTGGGAGCCCGCCCCGACCACCTTGCCCGGTGGGCGAGTGGGCGGCTAGGTGTAGAGGGAATAAAGATTTACGTCAGCGAGAACTAAACAGCTAGTGCATAGTAGCGCCGTAAAACCTTAAACGGTAGGTCCCCCTTTTTATCTCCAATCACTTTTTATCTGCCACCAACGACACCCTATTAAACGTCAATCAAATATTAAACTTCCTTTTAATGTTAATAAACTTATACCTTAACAGTATCTCATTACGATGTTTCACCTAACGCCACCTGGAGGCTCCTACTGATAACAATCATTAAAACCCTAACACACTCGTATATCCATCTTACATCAAATCGATCATATAAAAAACCAAACATCTTACATATGTACAATTTATTTCACCAACCTTTACAATTACTCAAGTATTCTTCAACTAATAACCTGACATTCTTTCAAATAAACAGTTATATTCATGCAAAAAGGTAATCTCCATTATAACAACTCTTTATCAAAACACCCTTTATTAATAAATAAACTAGTATTCACAACTATTAATAACAACTTAATTCTTTAACACATATATCAATTACCTTCACCTTATATTACTTTTACATTTTATTCTACCTTATGCTTCACATACTTATCAAAAACTACTCAACACCCTTTAAAACTCTTTAATATATACACCTTCTAACAATTCCTCTTCTTAATGTTTATACATTCAATCCATATACATCACAATGTACTTCTCATCCCACATAAACAATTCCTTATATAATCCTCAACTAAACGACTCCCTCAAAAATTTATCAAAACAATTCACCTCTATTTATTCTCCTTTATTCCTTCTCCTTTCCAATTAAAATTTATTCTATTTACTCATTAAATCATATCAACTATGCACCTCATAGCCTTCTCTGACACCACTTTCATTCCACAACTATCTTTTCATTTACCTCATCACACATATCATTCATCACTTTCGATCATAATCTCCCCATTCTTTCTTCATTCATTCATTCATTACTTCTTAATCTATAAACAATTCTTTTCACTATACCCTTTTCTTTTAGTTTCAATACAAAAACAAAACCATCCCTTATTCCAGACATCTGCACATCCCACATCTTACACATCAAAACCAAACTTACAAATTTTATACTACATTCCCTTACATCTAAATAAAATATAGAAACTATTTCCCCATGTTTATCCACATCTTTACTTATCATCTAAAAATTATTCCCTTTTACTTTTTTGTTTTACTTTTCACCAATATTAATCAAAACTTCAGTTCACACAATCACAATTTCAGGAAACCACCTTCCGTAATATTTCTAATTCCATAATTTTAACTAAGTCACTTTTCTATGTATACTTTATTAGTGTTATCTTTCATATTTCTGTCAAAACAATTATCAAACTACTTCTAATCAAATTCATAAACAGAAATGTTACTAAAAGTAGTTAGCTCATAAATCTTGAAAACAAAGTTAGACATACTCCCCACTCAGAGGCTCCTATACTTCATACTCCGTTTATTTCATCTTATTTAATTCTTTATTTTTTCTTAGTCCCATATTTAGGCATTTTCGCTTCAACTCCATGAATATATTATATCCAATTATATCATACATACATAAGCCTCCTTATAACAAAATTGGACTCCAGTACATTTTTCTTACTTTTCATTTATAATTCTTTCCACAAATGTAAAAGTAATCACATTACAAAACATAATGTCTTGTACTTGAAAAACAAGAGCTCAAAAAAAAAATTATTACAAACCTCATCAATCCAACGTACCTTTTATGCTCAGTAGTTCATCCACCAATATTCTCTGGGGAGCCTGAATTTTTAATTTCTTAAAAATATATCATTTAATAGTCAATCAGATAGCAAACATATCAACATTCATTAATAGAACAAAATTATTTCATACATTACTAACATAATTACTCCATCCTAAAACTCCAGTAAACTTTACACAATTATTTATTTATTTATGGCTTATTATTATTATTAATTCTAAAACCCAATCTTATATCCATAATACAACTGAGTCTAGCTTCTCATGAGGAGAGCTTCTTGCATTTCACCACTGCTACATATTATCCATTACCTACTCCACACCTATGTAATCACCTACATTTTAATTTAAATAACCAATACATAAACAAATTTATATATAAATCTCATTTTTCCCTCTTCAAAAAACTATGCCATACCGCTTCCACATATTTAATTCCACCAAACCTCATGAAGGCTGCTCCATATCCATACATTTGTCTCTTTCCTTCCTTCCCAATGGAAAATAGGAAATTTATATCACTTACTAATCCATTTATATCCACTAGGTGTGCCTTCAATTGTATATTTTACAGATCTAGTGCTAAATTTAAATCTTAATAAACTACATAACTTATAATAGACAACAGTTTCGGCAAACCATAACATTAACCTATATACAACGGCAGACAAAATATAAGTAAATTCCTTATTTTTCACAACCATATCATTTATCTTCTTCCTTCTTCCATCGGCTCCACAGACCATTACTGTCCCTTTTAACTCCTACCTCCTAGATTACACCATCCTTCCATCTATCACGCCATCTTCTCCTCCACCTCCTACTGCTTTTTATTAAACACCATGCTTCTTGTCTCCATAACTCCACATTCTCAACATTATCAAATAATATTACCTATAATTAATAAAAAACAAATCATTTCCCCCTAGTGGTACCTTTAGACATTAATTTAAAAAAAATTTCTTATTTTCTCCTAATTTTTTCTTCTCTCCCTCAAAAAACTATCGTCAATGTATTATATCCCTAAAACTCACTCTAAAACTAAACATTACCATGATATTTTTCCCTACATTTTTTACTTACCTTACCTCTTACCTATACATCCAATATAAACTATAGCCATCGTCAAAACTCCCCCAAATTTTTTATCTGGGTGTTCACAGACTACCTCAACAACCCAGTCCCAATCATTAACAGCAAGCTCCTCTCAAACTTTCACTAACTATAGTCTTTTCCTTCATCTATCATACCAAAAATATCTATTTAAAATATGTATACCTCTCCTTTCAAAAAAGCCCGCTGCAATACAATTTTTTTTAGTCCCCATTTTTCTTTTATTACCTACCACATTTTAACTAAATTCCATTACTTTCCCATTATGTCCATATTATTATATATCCATATTTATAATTATATGCATGGGCACACCATAGGTTCTATAAAAAAAAATAAATAAATAAAACTTTTATTTAATATTTACATCTTAACAAAAAACATCATACAACTATATATATATATTTAAATATATGCACTATAATAATCTTCCACATTAGCATATTTCCATTCTCTTCATAAATCCAATATGCGTAGTCTTCATTCTTCCAAACTCAAACTTGTCATCTGAAATCATAAAGTGTTTTTATAATTAATCAAATGCTAATTTTTTATCGGTACTTGTGTAAAACAAGGCACCACCGGCAATATACACTCCCTCTAACTGCACTTATCTTGTGCAACCTAACTTTTTACTTTCACTTACCTATATATGAAATATATAGTAAGTGGAAGTATTGCGATCGTGAAAAATTTCGACTTCCAGTTTTCAACGGAAATACACGTTTTGGGGTCCCCTGAGTCCAGATGACCAAGTCCCGCGAAATGGTCTGTGTGTGTATGTGTGTGTGAACAGACTAGCTCAAAAACTATAAACTGTGCGAACCTGAAATTTGGTATTTAGTTTACGTATATGCCCGCGATGTGACAGCAAAAATTTCATCAAAATTGCTCAAAGGGAGGGGGTACTTTATTTAATAACTTTTTACGTTTTTTTCGATTTTCTCAAAAACGGCTCTAACGGTTTTGATTAAACTGAGTATTTGATCTATTTATATGCCAGAGGTGTGACTGTAAAAATTTCATCAAAATTGATTAACCGGAGAGGGGACTTTACTTAAAAAAATCTGGTGCGTGCGCGCAACACACAACTTTCACTTACCAACTTACTTAGATTAGAAATTGACCTGTTTTGCTAAATATCATTTCCCAAAGTCACACATTTTTCTACATTCATATCTTATTTTTGTTAATTGTTAAAGCCGTTTTTGAGTAAATAAAAAAACCCCGTGAAAATGATACAAAATATATTAAGTAAAGTCCCCCCTTCCGTAGATCAATTTTGATGAAATTTTTACAGTCATATCTCGGGCATATAAATACATCAAATACCCAGTTTGATCAAAATCGTTAAAGCCGATTTAGTGTAAATAAAAAAAACACGTGAAAATGTTACAAAATTTATTAAGTAAAGTCCCCCCTCCGGTTAATCAATTTTGATGAAATTTTTACAGTCATATCTCGGGCATATAAATAGATGAAATACTCAGTTTAATCAAAATCGTTAGAGCCGTTTTTGAGAAAATCGAAAAAACCTAAAAAGTTATTAAATAAAGTACCCCCTCCCATTGAGCAATTTTGATGAAATTTTTGCTGTCACATCACGGGCATATACCTACACTAAATACCCAATTTCAGGTTCGCACGGTTTATAGTTCTTGAGCTAGTCTGTTCACATACACACACACACACACACAGACACACACACACACAGACCATTTCGCGGGACTTGGTCATTTCGACTCAGGAGACCCCAAAACGTGTATTTCCGTTGAAAACCGGAAGTCGAAATTTTTCACGATCGCAATACTTCCACTTACTATATATTACATATATAGGTAAGTGAAAGTAAAAAATCGAGCCAAAAACACGAGCCGAGAAGAGAAATCGCGCTGGGAGCCCGCCCCAGCCACCTTGCCCGGGGGACGGGTGGGCGGCTGGGTGTAGCCGGAATAAAAATTTACGTCAGCGAGAACTAAACAGCTAGTGCATAGTAGCGCCGTAAAACCTTTAACGGTAGATCCCCCTTTTTATCTCCAATCACTTCTTATCGGCCACTAACGACAACCTATTAAACGCCAATCAAATATTAAACCTCCTTCTAATGTTAATAAATTTATACCTTAACAGTATCTCATTACGACCTTTCACCTAACGCCACCTGGAGGCTATTACTGATAACAATCATTAAAACCAAAACACACTCGTATATCCATTTTACATCAAATCTATCATATAACAAACCAAACATCTTATATACAATTTATTTCACCAACCTTTATAATTACTCAAGTATTCTTCAACTAATAACCTGACATTCTTTCAAATAAACAGTTATATTCAGGAAAAAAAGTAATCTACAGTATAACATCTCTTTATCAAATCACCCTTTATTAATAAATAAACTAGTATTCACAACTATTAATAACAACTTAATTCTTTAACACATATATCGATTACCTTCACCTTATACTTACTTTTACATTTTATTCTACCTTATGCTTCACATACTTATCAAAAACTACTCAACACACTTTAAAACTCTTTAATATTCATAATTAATATTCACCTTCTAACAATTCCTCTTCTTAATGATTATACATTCAATCCATATACATCACGATGTACTTCTCATCCCACATAAACAATTCCTTATATAATCCTCAACTAAAGGACTCCCTCAAAAATTTATAAAAACAATTCACCTCTATTTATTCTCCTTTATTCCTTCTCCTTTCCAATTAAAATTTGTTCTATTTACTCATTAAATCATATCAACTATGCACCTCATACCCTTCTCTGACACCACTTTCATTCCACAACTATCTTTTCATTTACCTCATCACACATATCATTCATCACTTTCGATCATAATCTCCCCATTCTTTCTTTATTCATTCATTCATTCATTACTTCTTAATCTATAAACAATTCGTTTCACTACACCCTTTTCTTTTAGTTTCAATACAAAAACAAAACCATCCCTTATTCCAGACATCTGCACATCCCACATCTTACACATCAAAACCAAACTTACAAATTTTATACTACATTCCCTTACATCTAAATAAAATATAGAAACTATTTCCCCATGTTTATCAACATCTTTACTTATCATCTAAAAATTATTCCATTTTACTTTTTTGTTTTACTTTTCACCAATATTAATCAAAACTTCAGTTCACACAATCACAATTTCAGGAAACCACCTTCCGTAATATTTCTAATTCCATAATTTTAACGAAGTCACTTTTCTATGTATACTTTATTAGTGTTATCTTTCATATTTCTGTCAAAACAATTATCAAACTACTTCTAATCAAATTCATAAACAGAAATGTTACTAAAAGTAGTTAGCTCATAAATCTTGAAAACAAAGTTAGACATACTCTCCACTCAGAGGCTCCTATACTTCATACTCCGTTTATTTCATCTTATTTAATTCTTTATTTTTTCTTAGTCCCATATTTAGGCATTTTCGCTTCAACTCCATGAATATATTATATCCAATTATATCATACATACATTAAATCCAATGTATTTCCAATATAAGCCTCCTTATAACAAAATTGCTGTACGACTCCAGTACATTTTCCTTACTTTTCATTTTTAATTCTTTCCACAAATGTAAAAGTAATCACATTACAAAACAGAATGTCTTGTACTTGAAAAACAAGAGCTTAAAAAAAAATTATTATTACAAACCTCATCAATCCAACGTACCTTTTATGCTCAGTAGTTCATCCACCAATTTTCTCAGGGGAGCCTGAATTTTTAATTTCTTAAAAATTTATCATTGAATTAATAGTCAATCAGATAGCAAGCATATCAACATTCATTAATAGAACAAAATTATTTCATACATTACTAACACAACCACACATACATTACTAACCATCCTAAAACTCCAGTAAACTTTACATGACAGAAATAATCTTTATTTATTTATTTATGGCTTATTATTATTATTAATTCTAAAACCCAATCTTGTATCCATAATACAACTGAGTCTAGCTTCTCATAAGGAGAGCTTCTTGCATTTCACCACTGCTACATATTATCCATTACCTACACCACACCTATGTAATCACCTACATTTTACATTAAATAACCAATACATAAACAAATTTATATATAAATCTCATTTTTCCCTCTTCAAAAAAAACTATGCCATACTGCTTCCACATATTTAATTCCACCAAACCTCATGAAGGCTGCTCCATATCCATACATTTATCTCTTTCCTTCCTTCCCAATGTAAAATAGGAAATTTATATCACTTACTGATCCATTTATATCCACTAGGTATGCCTTCAATTGTATATTTTACACATCTAGTGCTAAATTTAAATCTTAATAAACTACATAACTTATAATAGACAACAGTTTCGGCAAACCATAACATTAACCTATATACAACAGCAGACAAAATATAAGTAAATTCCTTATTTTTCACAACCGTATCATTTATCTTCTTCCTTCTTCCATCGGCTCCACAGACCATTACTTTCCCTTTTAACTCCCACCTCCTAGATTACACCATCCTTCCACCTATCACGCCATCTTCTCCTCCACCTCCTACTGCTTTTTATTAAACACCATGCTTCTTGTCTCCATAACTCCACATTCTCAACATTATCAAATAATATTACCAATAATTAATAAAAAACAAATCATTTCCCCCTAGTGGTACCTTTAGACATTAATTTAAAAAAAATTTCTTATTTTCTCCTAATTTTTTCTTCTCTCCCTCAAAAAACTATCGTCAATGTATTATATCCCTAAAACTCACTCTAAAACTAAACATTACCATGATATTTTTCCCAACATTTTTTACTTACCTTACCTCTTACCGATGCATCCAATATAAACTATAGCCATCGTAAAAACTCCCCCAAATTTTTTATATGGGTGTTCACAGACTACCTCAACAACCCAGTCCCAATCACTAACAGCAAGCTCCTCTCAAACTTTCACTAAGTATAGTCTTTTCCTTCATCTATCATACCAAAAATATCTATTTAAAATATTTATACCTCTCCTTTCAAAAAAGCCCGCTGCAATACAAATTTTTTTAGTCCCCATTTTTCTTTTATTACCTACCACATTTTAACTAAATTCCATTACTTTTCCATTATGTCCATATTATATATGCATGGGCGCACTATAGGTTGTATAAAAAAAATAAATAAATAAAGCTTTTATTTAATAGTTACATCTTAACAAAAAACATCATACAACTATATACATATATTCAAATATATGCACTATAATAATCTTCCACATAAGCATATTTCCTTCCTCTTATAAATCCGATATGTGTAGTCTTCATTCTTCCAAACTCAAACTTGTCATCTGAAATCATAAAATTTTTTTATAATTAATCAAATGCTAATTTTTTTATCGGTACTTGTGTAAAACGAGACGCCACCTCCAATTTACACTCCCTCTCACTGCACTTATCTTCTGTGACCTAACTTTTTACTTTCACTTACCTATATATCAAATATATAGTAAGTGGAAGTATTGCGATCGTGAACAATTTCGACTTCCAGTTTTCAACGGAAATACACGTTTTGGGGTCCCCTGAGTCAAAATAGCCAAGTCCCGCAAAATGGTCTGTGTGTGTGTGTGTGTGTGAACAGACTAGCTCAAAAACTATAAACCGTGCGATCCTGAAATTGGGTATTTAGTGTAAGTATATGCCCGCGATGTGACAGCATAAATTTCATCAAAATTACTTAAAGGGAGGGGGTAATTTACTTAATAACTTTTTAGGTTTTTTTCGATTTTCTCAAAAACAGCTCTAACGATTTTGATCAAACTGGGCATTTGATGTATGCATATGCCAAAGATGTGATAGCCAACATTTCATCAAAATTGATTAACCGGAGGGGGGACTTTACTTAATAAATTTTGTAACATTTTCAAGTGTTTTTACTTTCACTTACCTATATATGAAATATATAGTAAGTGGAAGTATTGCGATCGTGAAAAAATTCGACTTCCGGTTTTCAACGGAAATACACGTTTTGGGACCCCCTGAGTCGAAATAACCAAGTCCCGCGAAATGGTCTGTGTGTGTGTGTGTGTGTGTGTGTGTCTGTGTGTGTGTGTGTGAACAGACTAGCTCAAAAACTATAACCCGTGGGAACCTGAAATTGGGTATTTAGTGTAGGTATATGCCCGCGATGTGACAGCAAAAATTTCATCAAAATTGCTCAAAGGGAGGGGGTACTTTATTTAATAACTTTTTATGTTTTTTTCGATTTTCTCAAAAACGGCTCTAACGATTTTGATTAAACTGAGTATTTCATCTATTTATATGCCCGAGATATGACTGTAAAAATTTCATCAAAATTGATTAACCGGAGGGGGGACTTTACTTAATAAATTTTGTATCATTTTCACGTGTTTTTTTTATTTACTCAAAAACGGCTATAACGATTTTGATCAAACTGGGTATACGATATATGTATATGCCCGAGATACGACTGTAAAAATTTCATCAAAATTGATCAACCGGAGGGGGGACTTTACTTAATAAATTTTGTATCATTTTCACGTGTTTTATTTATTTACTCAAAAACGGCTTTAACGGTTTTGATCAAACTAGGTATTTGATGAATGAATATGCCAAAGATGTGAAAGCCAACATTTCATCAAAATTGGTCCAACTGAGGAGGCACTTTATTTTATGACTTTGTTCCAATTTTTATCTTTTTTTCGATTATCTCAAAAACGGCTTTAACGATTTTTATCAAATTCGTCATGTATAATGAAAATTAGAGTTTCTTTAATATCAGGTAAGCTTTATCATTATTAAAATGTTCTGAGGGGGCTTTTTTTTGGGGGGGGGGGGGGCTTTTTTGTTTGTTTCTTTCTTATAAAGTACCTGTGTTTTTGTTTACATGGACAAATAAACTGTCTCTCGTTACGCCTAAAAATAAGAAATGGCTAAATATGAGATATGATCAAAATAAAGAAAACATAAAGAGGAGAAAAAAAGAAAAATATTCAGTCAACTCATAAAACTCGTTGAGCCCACGCATGCGGAGGACGCCTTTAATGACAGGCCACTGTTCACAATTAAAGCCGTTCTGTTCATTTGAGAATAGGCAATTAACAAAACGCATTAATTTCTAATCTAAGTAAGTTGGTAAGTGAAAGTTGTGTGTTGCGAGCACGCACCAGATTTTTTTTTATTTCAAAGAAGGCTTTCACGACTTTGATCAAACTGGGTATTTGATGTATGCATAAGCCAAAGATGTGATAGCCAACAATTCACCAAAATTGACCAACCGGAGGGGGGACTTTACTTAATAAATTTTGTATCATTTTCACGTGTTTTTTTACTTTCACTTACCTATATATGAAATATATAGTAAGTGGAAGTATTGCGATCGTGAAAATTTTCGACTTCCGGTTTTCAACGGAAATACACGTTTTGGGGTGCCCTGAGTCAAAATAACCAAGTCCCGCGAAATGGTCTGTGTGTCTGTGTGTGTGTGTGTGTGTGTGTGTGAACAGACTAGCTCAAAAACTATAAACCGTGCGAACCTGAAATTGGGTATTTAGAGTATGTATAAGCCCGCGATGTGACAGCAAAAATTTCATCAAATTTGCTCAAAGGGAGGGGGTACTTTATTGAATAACTTTTTACGTTTTTTACGTTAAAAACGGCTCTAACGATTTTGATTAAACTGAGTATTTGATCTATTTATATGCCTGAAATATGACTGTAAAAATTTCATCAAAATTGATCAACCGGAGGGGGGACTTTACTTAATAAATTTTGTATCATTTTCACATATTTTTTTTATTTACTCAAAAACGGTTTCAACGATTTTGATCAAACTTGGTATTTGATGTATTTATATGCCAAAGATGTGATAACCAACATTTCATCACAATTGATCAACCGGAGGGGGGACTTTACTTAATAAATTTTGTACCATTTTCACGTGTTTTTTTTATTTACTCAAAAACGGTTTTAACGATTTTGATCAAACTTGGTATTTGATGTATATATATGCCCGAGATATGTCTGTAAAAAGTTCATCAAAATTGATCTACGGGAGGGGGGACTTTACTTAATAAATTTTGTATCATTTTCACGGGTTTTTTTTTATTTACTCAAAAACGACTTTAACGATTAACAAAAATAAGATATGAATGTAGAAAAATGTGTGACTTTGGGAAATGATATTTAGCAAAACACGTCAAATTCTAATCTAAGTAAGTTGGTAAGTGAAAGTTGTGTGTTGCGCGCACGCACCAGATTTTTACTTTCACTTACCTATATATGAAATATATAGTAAGTGGAAGTATTGCGATCGTGAAAAAATTCGACTTCCGGTTTTCAACGGAAATACACGTTTTGGGGTCCCCTGAGTCGAAATGACCAAGTCCCGCGAAATGGTCTGTGTGTGTGTGTGTGTGTGTGTGTGTGTATGTGAACAGACTAGCTCAAAAACTATAAACCGCGCGATCCTGAAATTGGGTATTTAGTCTAGGTATATGCCCGCGATGTGACAGCATAAATTTCATCAAAATTACTTAAAGGGAGGGGGTACTTTACTTAATAACTTTTTAGGTTTTTTTCCATTTTCTCAAAAACGGCTCTAACGATTTTGATTAAACTGAGTATTTCATCTATTTATATGCCCGAGATATGACTGTAAAAATTTCATCAAAATTGATTAACCGGAGGGGGGACTTTACTTAATAAATTTTGTAATATTTTCACGTGTTTTTTTTATTTACTCTAAATCGGCTTTAACGATTTTGATCAAACTGGGTATTTGATGTATTTATATGCCCGAGATATGACTGTAAAAATTTCATCAAAATTGATTAACCGGAGGGGGGACTTTACTTGATAAATTTTGTAACATCTTCACGTGTTTTTTTGATTTTCTCAAAAACGGCTCTAACGATTTTGATTAAACTTAGTATTTGATCTATTTACATGCCCGAGATATGTCTGTAAAGATTTCATCAAAATTGATCAACCGCAGGGGGCACTTTACTTAATAAATTTTGTATCATTTTTACGTGCTTTTTTTATTTACTCAAAAACGGCTTTCACGATTGTGACCAAACTGGGTATTTGATGTATGTATATGCCAAATATGTGATAGCCAACATTTCATCAAAATTGATCAACCGAAGGGGGGACTTTACTTAATAAATTTTGTATCATTTTCACGGGTTTTTTTATTTACTCAAAAACGGCTTTAACGATTAATAAAAATAAGATATGAATGTAGAAAAATGTGTGACTTTGGGAAATGGTATTTAACAAAACACGTCAATTTCTTATCTAAGTAAGTTGGTATGTGAAAGTTGTGTGTTGCGCGCACGCACCAGATTTTTTTTATTCAAAAACGGCTTTAACTATTTTGATCAAACTGGGTATTTGATGTATTTATATGCCAAAGATGTGATAGCTAACATTTCATCAAAATTGGTCTAACGAAGGGGACCACAACAACGCATTAATTTCTAATCTAAGTATGTTAGTAAGTGAAAGTTGTGTGTTGCGAGCACGCACCAGATTTTTTTTATTTACCCATAAATGGTTTTAACGATTTTTATTAAACTGGGTATTTGATGTATGTATATGCCAAAGATGTGATAGCTAACATTTCATCAAAATTGATTAACAGGAGGGGGGACTTTATTTAATAAATTTTGTTTCATTTTCACCTATTTTTTTACTTTCACTTACCTATATATGAAATATATAGTAAGTGGAAGTATTGCGATCGTGAAAAAATTCGACTTCCGGTTTTCAACGGAAATACACGTTTTGGGGTCCCCTGAGTCGAAATGACCAAGTCCCGCGAAATGGTCTGTGTGTGTGTGTGTGTCTGTGTGTGTGTGTGTGTGTGTGTGTGTGTGTGTGTGTGTGTGTGTGTATGTGAACAGACTAGCTCAGAAACTATAAACCGTGCGATCCTGAAATTGGGTATTTAGTGTAGGTATATGCCTGCGATCTGACAGCATAAATTTCATCAAAATTACTTAAAGGGAGGGGGTACTTTACTTAATAACTTTTTAGGTTTTTTTCGATTTTCTCAAAAACGGCTCTAACGATTTTGATTAAACTGAGTATTTCATCTATTTATATGCCCGAGATATGACTGTAAAAATTTCATCAAATTTGATTAACCGGAGGGGGGACTTTACTTAATAAATTTTGTAACATTTTCATGTGTTTTTTTGATTTTCTCAAAAAAAGGCTTTAACGATTTTGATTAAACTTAGTATTTGATCTTTTTATATGCCCGAGATATGTCTGTAAATATTTCATCAAAATTGATCAACCGCAGGGGGCACTTTACTTAATAAATTTTGTATCATTTTTACGTGCTTTTTTTTATTTACTCAAAAACGGCTTTCACGATTGTGACCAAACTGGGTATTTGATGTATGTATATGCCAAATATGTGATAGCCAACATTTCACCAAAATTCATCAACCGAAGGGGGGACTTTACTTAATAAATTTTGTATCATTTTCACGGGGTTTTTTATTTACTCAAAAACGGCTTTAACGGTTAATAAAAATAAGATATGAATGTAGAAAAATGTGTGACTTTGGGAAATGATATTTAACAAAACACGTCAATTTCTTATCTAAGTAAGTTGGTAAGTGAAAGTTGTGTGTTGCGCGCACGCACCAGATTTTTTTTATTTACTCAAAAAAGGCTTTAACGATTTTGATCAAACTGGGTATTCGATGTAATTATACACCAAAGATGTGATAGCCAACATTTCATCAAAATTGGTCAAACGGAGGGGCACTTTATTTCATAATTTTTTTCCAATTTTTACCTTTTTTTCGATGATCTCAAAAACGGCTTTAACGATTTTTATCGAATTCGTCATGTTTAATGAAAATTAGGTGTTCTTTAATATCAGGTAAGCTTTATCATTATTAAAATGTTCTGAGGAGGGTTAAATGGGGTAGGAGCCTTCTTTCTGTTCATTTCAGAAGTGACAATTAACAAAATGCATTAATTTCTAATCTAAGTAAGTTGGTAAGTGAAAGTTGTGTGTTGCGAGCACACACCAGATTTTTTAATCATACACCCATAGCTTGCCTTTATTTCATTCCCACCATACTATCCGGTACTTTTCCATCAAATAAATATAATTTTTGTCTCTTCTAATACAAATCTTGTTATGTATTTCACAATACAAAAACGACACTACCCCCTTATCAGTGCATTTCGTCTTATATTATAAGCATTGTGGCCGACAGCGGTTACCAAACCCTGCATTTACACAAGTACCTTATAATTAAAACATAAACTAAATATCAACACTTTTAATTTCATAAAATATTAAATAAAAAATCTCCTCCCATGCGTGCAACACACAACTCTCACTTACCAACTTAATTACATTACGAATTAACCTTTTTTGCTAAATTCCATCATGCAAACTACCACATTTTTCCACATTCATTTTCTTCAGTGCACTCTCAATCAATTAAAGCAACTGGGTGCCTAATACAGTCCCACCTAGTGGCCAATCAAGTCAAACAGGGACTTCCAAGTGTCACCCCCCTGGGTGAACAGGGTACAGTGCTCCCTCATTTAAGACTTCTTCATTCTTAACACCGATGTCCACCTAAGGACAACGTAAGGGGACATAGGTGGCTGGGGTGGCGGGAAGATATGCAGGCAGAATGGACAACACAGTATGCAGCAGGTCATCTTTACTCACGGCCTGTCTTTTCATCTTGGTCAACTCGACTGCCCATTCAACTAAAAATAAAATTTTATTTAGTTAATATCACAACCTCAGTCAATTAATTAAATGTCAACATATTTAATTAATAAATGTCCAATTGCTTTAAGTCAAACAACTAATTCCCACCATCTCTGGATAATTTGGATTTTATATGTTTTTAATCTCAATCATATCATATTCTTTTATTTTATTTTTTGTAATTTATTGAAATACTTTTCTAAAATCACAAATGCTCAAATTTATTGTTTATTTTAAAAACAGATCTTTAATATGTTCATATTTCAAAAACTGAATTGATAAAATCATTCACTTCCTGGAATTATATATTATCATTTTTACTTTCACTTACTTGGTGATATATATAGTATACTATGAAATATATAGTAAGTGTAAGTATTGCGATCGTGAAAAATTTGGACTTCCGGTTTTCAATGGAAATACACGTTTTGGGGTTCCCTGAGTCCAAATAACAAAGTCCCACGAAATGGTCTGTGTGTGTGTGAACAGACTAGCTCAAAAACTATAAACCGTGCGAACCTGATATTAGGTATTTAGTGTATGTATATGCCCACGATGTGACAGCAAAATTTTCATCTAAATTGCTCAAAGGGAGGGGGTACTTTATTTAATAACTTTTTACATTTTTTTCGATTTTCTCAAGAACGGCTCTAACGATTTTGATCAAACTGGGTATTCGATGTATGTATATGCCAAAGATGTGATAGCCAACATTTCATCAAAATTGATCAACCAGAGGGGGCACTTTATTTTATAACTTTTTTTCCCAATTTTTTGATTATCTCAAAAACACCTATAGCGATTTTCATCATATTCGTCATGTTTAATGAAAATTAGGTGTTATTTAATATCAGGTAATATCATTATTCAAATGTTCTGAGCAAATGAAAACAAAAATAAGAAATGAATTTGGAAAAATTAGGAACTTTGAGATGTGGCATTAACAAAACGCATTAATTTCTTATCTAAGTAAGTTGGTATGTGAAAGTTGTGTGTTGCGCGCACACACCATATTTTTTAAAAATTATATTTATTACAATTCTGTGTCATCTAAGACCAAGTCTAGCCATTTCAATAAATAACCTGAATTTCACCTATTCTTTTGTTTCCCTTTTCTTACTACAATCTTCTATTATCATTGTTATTCAAATTTGATTTAAATGTTATACTTACATACACATTGAATGCACCTTACATACACATTGAACACATTTATTTTGTTTAGATACTTTCATTTCTTTTCTATCAAATTTTTAGGAATATCATTTTCTAAAATAATAGATTGAAATTGCAAACAAATATTTATTCATCACTTTATTACAATTCAGTAGTGTAGCTGATTAACTGCGAACGTTCACCTTAAACAATTTCTCGATCAAACTATCTTTTTGGGCCAAAAAATAAACTCAGTTTTCTTAGCTTCTAAAACATTGAATCATTTCAAACATTACCCAATGCTCATTAACAATTGATAACCAATCAATCATAATTATTTGAAATGGAGAATTTGTTTCACTAAATCAATAAACTAAGCACATTCATCATCAATTGAACAATGTTTGTCACAAGCTCACATTTCACAGGGATACATGAGGGAACAGTCCCAGTGGAAGCAGGTTTCATTGCTGTTTACTACTGCCATAGAGGTTCAAGCATCAGCTCTAAGAGATCGATTCTTTAAAGTTGCACAATAGATTTGTAGGGACTCGATATAACTATCTATCAATCAATGTTATAACAGTTGTGTAAACCATATCGTAAAAATAATACAGAATTATCACTTGTGATTTTACTTTGGTAAAATTAATACCTACAATTTGGTGACACCGTAGAACTAGGATGGCACCGTCGGATTCTGTAATAACAAAACCTTTTACTGGAGTAAGGCTTTAATTAGCTAAAGAAATTCACATATTTTACAATGAATAGAAAAGTAAATAATTGAACATTTTAAACACATGTTAAAATACAAAACACGGAATATATAAAATCATATTATGACATTCTTCCCCCCTTTATTCTAAAACATAATCCTTCAAGTATGAAGGCAGCCGCTTGGTCCTTGTCGACTTTCGTAGAGATGAGATGTCTTCTCTTGACGTGATATTATCTGCAGATTCTAGAGTATTTGTTTGAATTAGACGATCTTCAGAATAATGCTGCTCAGGTTGGTCTGTCGATGTCTGTCCCTCTTCAGGTTCCTGTGTTTGATTTAGGGCCGGATCTCCTTCCGTTCGAACATGTTCTCCAGCTGGGGCTAGATGTCGAAGATTAACTGTTGTCTCCCTGCCATCAGGAAGTTGAACTAAGGCATAGTCAGGATTGGCATCCAGCAAAGTAACTTCTTTAACAAGAGGTTCATACTTGCTCTGTCGTACATGTTTTTTCATCAGTACCTTCCCAGGAGTCGTTAGCCAAGAAGGTAGAGATACGCCTTCTTTTGAAATTAAACATTTTTTCATGCGGCGTAGTGTTCGTTGCAGTACAGAGAAGCGAGCGTAGAGAGTTCAAAGCATCAGGTAGTACTCTTTCCCATTGAAAAATCCCTAACCCTTTTGTCCGAAGGGCCAAAGTTAGCCAAAGCTAGTCTTCCAGATGATACCATTATAACGCTCGACCTGTCCGTTTCCACAAGGGTTATATGGTGTCGTTCTACTCCTTGCAATTTCTTTTGAGTGAAAATAAGACTGTAGTTCCTCAGACATAAACGATGAGCCTCGGTCCGTGTGAATATAAGAGGGGCATCCGAACATACTGAAAACATGGTTCAATGCTTGAATAACGGAACCAGAAGATATATTAGAACAAGGGATAGCAAATGGATATCTAGAGTATTCATCCACAACAGTCAGGATATATTTGTTTCGAGATTCTGACGGCAATGGTCCTTTAAAATCAAAACTAAGTCTTTCCAATGGTGATGTAGCCTTAATGAGATTTATGAAATCGAGGTTTAATTTCAGCACATACTCTGCATGCTTGGGTTATGTTCCTAACTTCTTCCATTGAATAAGGAAGGTTATGACTTTTAATCCAGTGCGCCATTCTTGTAATTCCAGGGTGACACAAATTATTGTGGAGCGTGATCAGTTTGTATATAGAATGGGTTAAACTGCATACCCGCGAAAGTGTATCGGCGGCCACGTTTTCTTTTCCCGGTCTGTAGATGATGTCGTAATTATAAGCGGAAAGTTCCAACCAAGTATTTTTTCTGAGAAACGAGGAATCCATCTTGAATAATAAGAGAACATTCCAATTGCACGTATTAAGGATTTATTTGTATCTGGAATGGGTAAATTCATTAACGGTTTTAACCTTTCAGGATCTGGTTTCAGTGTATTGTTTTCGATGCAATAACCTAACAATTTTATGGACTTCTGACGAAATTTTGATTTTTCTTCATTTATAGAGAGGTTATATAACTTAGCAACTTCTATGAACCTTTCTAAATTTTTATCGTGCTCCTCTTCATTCTCTCCCCCAACGGTCACATCGTCCAAATATGCTTTTGTTCCCCGCAACTTGTGCTTATCAATAATCTCATCGTGTAGAAAAATTTAAGATCAATTTTTAAATAGAGTCTACAGGTATCACAACATGTTTAAACATCTTACAACTCGGAAAAAAGCAACGGTGTTCATGCAGCGTGCCCAACTCTGGATTCAGACTTGTTACTTCGGGCAGGAAGTGGATAACAATGAACGAAATGAATATATCTCGAAACAAACATTCCTAAGCTACCAGGAAATACGTTTTGTGTTGTTCTGAAGTAAAATTTATTTTTAGGACATTTGGCCATGATTTGATGGTAAATACTCCAACGTGCGCCGTCAGTTATCGATATATTACTACTAAAGAGATATAATCGATCTTGAGGTAGACTTTAGGGTTATCTGAGGTGCTGATTATGAAAATTATATCAATTTTGAGATCCCGCCGTAAGTCACCGATATATTACTACTAAAGAGATATAATCGATCTTGAGGTCGACTATAGGGTTATCTGAGGTGATGATTATGAAAATTATATCGATTTTGAGACTTCGCCGTCAGGTATCGATTTATTACTATTAAAGTGACATAATCGATCTTGGGGTCGACATTAGGGTTATCTGAGGTGCTGATTATGAAAATGATATCGATTTGAGGATTCGGCCGTCAGGTATCGATTTATTACTACTTACTAGATATAATCGATCTTGATGTCGACTTCTTCTTCTTCTTTTGCTTATCCCCTTCGTGCCTTTCAGCGTTGGGGAGTGCATAGCCAGGAATTCCACTCATCTCTGTTCCTTGCCAGATTCCTGGCCTGTCGGAGATCTTTGCCTCTTCCTCTGCAAAGGCTATCAATATATTCGAGATAGGACATTCTTGGGCGTTCTCTAGGTCTTCTGCCATCCGGAACATAGTCCATCGTCTTTAGTGGGTCCCTATGTTCCTCCATCCTAACTACATGGCCGAACCATGGCGGGTTTGCAGAACCTCTTTCAATGGGGCGATCTCGAGTTCCTGTCGTATTCTTTCATTTCGAACATGGTCCCTTTTAGTCCTACCGGCGATTCTGCGTAATCATTTCATTTCAGCAGCAGTGACACTGCTCTCCTGCTTGTCTGTCAATACCCAGCTTTCTGCGCCGTACAAAAGTATTGGAAGGTACACTGATTTAAATACATGGAGCTTGACGTCCTTAGTCACCTCTCGCTTTCCTACAACAGTGTTGCAGATCTGGTAGTAGACAGCATTAGCTATACTTATTCTGTTCGATATCTCTGAGTCCACTTTCCCAGATCTTTCTATGACTGTTCCTAAGTAGTTGAAGTCCGTGACCACTTCCAGCTCTTCTCCATTGCAATGTACATGTATGTCTTCGATCCGTCTTCCAACTTGTAGCACCTTGCTTTTGCTGGTATTGATCTCCATCCCCTTTCGGCGAAGTTCTTCGTACCATTCATTCACTGCTTGCTGTAACTTTTCAACCGAATCAGTGATAAGAACAACGTCATCAGCATAGAGTAGAAGCTGTATCACTACTGGACGAAGGTTTCTTCTCCCAAGGAACGTCCTTTCTGTCCTTCTTTTACATATAGCCGCCACCTCATCAATATAGATTAGAAATAACAATGGGCTTAAACTATCTCCTTGTTTGACCCCCCTTGTTATGTTGAAGTGACCAGATTCCACCCCGTTCAACCGAACAACTCCCTTTGGGTGTTGGTAAATGGATTTAATAGCTTCCATTAGGTTCTTTGGGACGTTCTTTGCTCTAAGAGCCTCCCATATTTCATGTCTGGGAACCGTGTCGAATGCTGCTTTAAGGTCTAGGAAAGCGAGGTATAAACTTTTATCTGGGTCCCACGATTTCTGGATAACATTTCTTAGGGAAAATATGTGGTCCTGGGTCTGCCGCCCCGGTATAAACCCAGCTTGCTCTTCCCCAATAAGGTGTTCAACTAGGAGCCTTAGTCTTCCTTCCAGGACAGTTGTATATAGTTTGTAAACAATAGGTGAAAGGCATATGGGTCGATAGTTGGAGCATTCTGCCTGGGATCCTTTCTTGTGGATTGGGATTATGACATTATATTCCCACTCAGTTGGGATCCTCTTTTCGTCCCAGGCTCTTTGAAAGAGAACTTGTAATGCCTTCTCTAGCTCGGGGCCACCATACTTCACAAACTCTGCCATTATATTATCTCGACCTGGCGCTTTTCCATTCTTCATTTTCAAGATGGCTCGATATATTTCGTCTTCTTCAATCACCTCATCAAACTCATCCTCATTCCACTGTCCTTCGGAGTTCACTGGATAATTATAATCCCTGCCGAATTGTTTGTAATAATATAGCCGCCAAACTTCTAGAATGGCTTTGTCTTCTGTGACGACCTTCCCTCGCTCATTTTTCTCTTTTTTTTTGAGCAATGCCGGTTTGCTTTTGTATCCTCTTAAAGCCTTAATTTTCCTCCAAAATTTTTTAATGTTCTCTGCATGGTCTTGTTTCAGTTTCTCTCCGAATTCGATCCATGATTTTTTCTTCGCTCTTTTGACAGCTTCCTTTGCCCTATTTCGTGCCATCACATACATCCGCCATTTATCTGGTGATTTGTCTTGATAGTAGTCCTTCCACGCAATTTTCTTTTCCTTGATCTGAGCCCTCAGCTCTTCATTCCACCATGAAGTTCGTTTGTCTTTAGTGGATGTCCTCTTCACACCACAAACTTGAGAAGCTGAGTCCAGGATACTATCTTTTATAAACAACCATAGATCATTTAGGTTTTTGTCTGCATCGAGTTCTTGGAGCCTTTCCTTCAGGACTTGTTCATATTCTGCTCTCTTCTGGGGGTCCTCTAACTTCTTAACCTCTATCCTGTTGTACGCTTTTGCTTTAACCTTGCGTTCCTTTAGCACCCGGGTGTCAGCCACTAGTAGCATGTGGTCGCTACCTATCTCCGCACCTCGAATTACCTTCACATCTGTGAAATGCCTCCTGATGTCACGGCTATAAATAAAATAGTCTATGACGCTATTGGCGTTTCTCTCAGTGGCTGAGAAAGTAATTTTATGGACCCGTTTGTGCGGGGGAAACTCCTCGATTTTGAGACTTCGCCGTCAGGTATCAATTTATTACTATTAAAATGAAATAATCGATCTTGGGGTCGAATTGAGGGTTATCGGAGTTGCTGATTATGAAAATGATATCGATTTTGAGAACCCGCCAACCCGTATCAATTTATAACTATTAAAGTGAAATAATCGATCTTGGGGTCGACATTAGGGTTATCTGAGGTGCTGATTATGAAAATGATATCGATTTTGAGAACCCGCCGTCAGGTATCGATTTATTACTGCTTACTAGATATAGTCGATCTTGATGTCGACTTTAGGTTAATCCGAGTTGCTGATTATAAAAATTATATCGGTTTCGAGATTCAGCCGTCAGGTATCGATTTATTACTACTTACTAGATATAATCGATCTTGATGTCGACTTGAGGGTTATCTGAGGTACTGATTATGAAAATTGTATCGATTTTGAGACCCCGCCGTCAGGTATTGATTTATTACTACTAAAGCAATATAATCGAACTTAGGGTCGACTTGAGGGTTATCTGAGTTGCTGATTATGATTATGATATCGATTTCGAGAACCCGCCTACCCGTATCAATTTATTACTATTAAAGTGACATAATCGATCTTGATGTCGACTTTAGGTTTATCCGAGGTGCTGATTATAAAAATAATATCGATTTTGAGATCCAGCGGTCATGTATCAATTTATTACTACTAAAGAAATATAATCGAACTTAGGGTCGACTTGTGGGTTATCTGAGGTGCTGATTATGAATATGATATCGATTTCGAGAACCCGCCGACCCGTATCAATTTATTACTATTAAAGCAATATAATCGAACTTAGGGTCGACTTGAGGGTTATCTGAGGTGCTGATTATGAATATGATATCGATTTCCAGAACCCGCCGACCCGTATCAATTTATTACTATTAAAGTGACATAATCAATCTTGGGGTCGAATTGAGGGTTATCGGAGTTGCTGATTATGAAAATGATATCGATTTTGAGAACCCGCCGACCCGTATCAATTTATAACTATTAAAATGAAATAATCGATCTTGGGGTCGACATTAGGGTTATCTGAGGTGCTGATTATGAAAATGATATCGATTTTGAGAACCCGCCGTCAAGTATCGATTTATTACTGCTTACTAGATATAGTCGATCTTGATGTCGACTTTAGGTTAATCCAAGGTGCTGATTATAAAAATTATATCGGTTTCGAGATTCAGCCGTCAGGTATCGATTTATTACTACTTACAAGATATAATCGGTCTTGATGTCGACTTTAGGTTCATCTGAGGTGCTGATTATAAAAATTATACTGGTTTCTAGATCCAGCCCTCAGGTATCGATTTATCACTGCTTACTAGATATAATCGATCTTGATGTCGACTTGAGGGATATCTGAGGTACTGATTATGAAAATTGTATCGATTTTGAGACCCCGCCGTCAGGTATTGATTTATTACTACTAAAGCAATATAATCGAACTTAGGGTCGACTTGAGGGTTATCTGAGTTGCTGATTATGATTATGATATCGATTTCGAGAACCCGCCTACCCGTATCAATTTATTACTATTAAAGTGACATAATCGATCTTGATGTCGACTTTAGGTTTATCCGAGGTGCTGATTATAAAAATAATATCGATTTTGAGATCCAGCGGTCATGTATCAATTTATTACTACTTACTCTATGTAATCGATCTTGAGGTCGACTTGAGGGTTATCCGAAGTGCTGATTATGAAAATTATATCAATTTTGAGATCCCACCTTCAGGTATCGATTTATTACTACTTACTCAATGTAATCGACCTTGAGGTCGACTTGAAGGTTGTCTGAGGTGCTGATTATGAAAATTATATCGATTTTAAGACTTCGCCGTCATGTATCGATTTATTACTACTGAAGCGATATAATCGATCTTGATTTCGACTTTAGGTTTATTCGAGGTGCAGATTATGAAAATTATATCAATTTTGAGATCCCGCCGTAGGGTACCGATATATTACTACTAAAGAGATATAATCGATCTTGAGGTCGACTTTAGGGTTATCTGAGTTGCTAATTATGAAAATTATATCGATTTTAGACTTCGCCGACGCGTATCGACTTATTACTATTAAAGTGACATAATAGATCTTGGGGTCGACATAAGGGTTATCTGAGGTGCTGATTATGAAAATGATATCGATTTTAGAATTCGGCCGTCAGGTATCTATTTATCACTACATACTAGATATAATCGATCTTGATGCGACTTTAGGTTCGTCCGAGGTGCTGATTATAAAAACTATATCGATTTTGAGATCCAGCGGTCATGTATCAATTTATTACTACTACAGAAATATAATCGAACTTAGGGTCGACTTGTGGGTTATCTGAGGTGCTGATTATGAATATGATATCGATTTCGAGAACCCGCCGACCCGTATCAATTTATTACTATTAAAGCAATATAATCGAACTTAGGGTCGACTTGAGGGTTATCTGAGGTGCTGATTATGAATATGATATCGATTTCCAGAACCCGCCGACCCGTATTAATTTATTACTATTAAAGTGACATAATCAATCTTGGGGTCGAATTGAGGGTTATCGGAGTTGCTGATTATGAAAATGATATCGATTTTGAGAACCCGCCGACCCGTATCAATTTATAACTATTAAAGTGAAATAATCGATCTTGGGGTCGACATTAGGGTTATCTGAGGTGCTGATTATGAGACCCCGCCGTCAGGTATTGATTTATTACTACTAAAGCAATATAATCGAACTTAGGGTCGACTTGAGGGTTATCTGAGTTGCTGATTATAATTATGATATCGATTTCGAGAACCCGCCTACCCGTATCAATTTATTACTATTAAAGTGACATAATCGATCTTGATGTCGACTTTAGGTTTATCCGAGGTGCTGATTATAAAAATAATATCGATTTTGAGATCCAGCGGTCATGTATCAATTTATTACTACTTACTCTATGTAATCGATCTTGAGGTCGACTTGAGGGTTATCCGAAGTGCTGATTATGAAAATTATATCAATTTTGAGATCCCACCTTCAGGTATCGATTTATTACTACTTACTCTATGTAATCGACCTTGAGGTCGACTTGAAGGTTTTCTGAGGTGCTGATTATGAAAATTATATCGATTTTAAGACTTCGCCGTCATGTATCGATTTATTACTACTGAAGCGATATAATCGATCTTGATTTCGACTTTAGGTTTATTCGAGGTGCAGATTATGAAAATTATATCAATTTTGAGATCCCGCCGTAGGGTACCGATATATTACTACTAAAGAGATATAATCGATCTTGAGGTCGACTTTAGGGTTATCTGAGTTGCTAATTATGAAAATTATATCGATTTTAGACTTCGCCGACGCGTATCGACTTATTACTATTAAAGTGACATAATAGATCTTGGGGTCGACATAAGGGTTATCTGAGGTGCTGATTATGAAAATGATATCGATTTTAGAATTCGGCCGTCAGGTATCTATTTATCACTACATACTAGATATAATCGATCTTGATGCGACTTTAGGTTCGTCCGAGGTGCTGATTATAAAAACTATATCGATTTTGAGACCCCGATGTCAGATATCGATTTATTACTACTTACTAGATATAATCAATCTTGATGTCGACTACAGGGTTATCTGAGGTGCAGATTATGAATATGATATCGATTTCCAGAACCCGCCGACCCGTATCAATTTATTACTATTAAAGTGACATTATCGATCTTGAGGTCGACATTAGGGTTATCTGAGGTGCTGATTATAAAAATGATATCTATTTTAGGATTCGGCCGTCAGGTATCGATTTATTACTACTTACTAGATATAATTGATCTTGATGTCGAGTTTAGGTTTATCCGAGGTGCTAATTTTAAAAATGATATCGATTTCGAGATCCAGCCGTCAGGTATCAATTAATTACTACTTACTGTGTGTAATCGATCTTGAGGTCGACATGAGGGTGATCTGAGGTGCTGATTATGAAAATTATATCGATTTTTAGAATACGCCGTCAGGTATCGATTTATCACTGCTTACTAGATATAATCGATCTTGATGTCGACTTGAGGGATATCTGAAGTGCTGATTATGAAAATTATATCGATTTTGAGATCCCGCCGTCAGGTATTGATTTATTTCTACTTACTAGATATAATCGATCGTGGGGCCGACTATAGGGTTATCCGAGGTGCTGATTATGAAAATGATATCGATTTTGAGATCCCGCCGACCCGTATCAATTTATTACTATTTAAGTGACATAATCTATCTTGGGGTCGACATTAGGGTTATCTGAGGTGCTGATTATGAAAATGATATCGATTTTAGGATTCGGCCGTCAGGTATCGATTTATTTCTACTTACTAGATATAATCGATCTTGATGTTGACTTTAGGTTCATCTGAGGTGCTGATTATAAAAATTATACTGGTTTCTAGATCCAGCCCTCAGGTATCGATTTATCACTGCTTACTAGATATAATCGATCTTGATGTCGACTTGAGGGATATCTGAAGTGCTGATTATGAAAATTATATCGATTTTGAGATCCCGCCGTCAGGTATTGATTTATTTCTACTTACTAGATATAATCGATCGTGGGGCCGACTATAGGGTTATCCGAGGTGCTGATTATGAAAATGATATCGATTTTGAGATCCCGCCGACCCGTATCAATTTATTACTATTTAAGTGACATAATCTATCTTGGGGTCGACATTAGGGTTATCTGAGGTGCTGATTATGAATATGATATCGATTTTAGGATTCGGCCGTCAGGTATCGATTTATTTCTACTTACTAGATATAATCGATCTTGATGTCGACTTTAGGTTCATCTGAGGTGCTGATTATAAAAATTATATCGATTTTGAGACCCCGCCGTCAGGTATCGATTTATTACTACTTACTAGATATAATCGATCTTGATGTCGACTTTAGGTTTATCCGAGGTGCTGATTATGAAAATTATATCAGTTTTGAGATCCCGCCGTAAGGTATCGATATATTACTACTAAAGAGATATAATTGATTTTGAGGTAGACTTTAGGGTTATCTGAGGTGCTGATAATGCAAATTATATCGATTTTGAGACTCCGCCGTCAGGTATCGATTTATTACTACTAAAGCGATATAATCGATCTTGGGGTCGACATTAGGGTTATCTGAGTTGCTGATTATGATTATGATATCGATTTCGAGAACCCGCCTACCCGTATCAATTTATTACTATTAAAGTGACATAATTGATCTTGGGGTTTACATTAGGGTTATCTGAGGTGCTGATTATGAAAATGATATCGATTTTAGGATTCGGCCGTCAGGTATCGATTTATCACTACTTACTAGATATAATCGATCTTGATTTCGACTTGAGAGTTATCTGAGGTTCTGATTATGAAAATTATATCAATTTTGAGATCCCGCCGTAAGGTACCGATATATTACTACTAAAGAGATATAATCGATCTTGAGGTCGACTTTAGGGTTATCTGAGTCGCTGATTATGAAAAGTATATTGATTTTGAGAGTTCGCCGTCAGGTATTTAAGTGACATAATCGATCTTGGGGTCGACATTAGGGTTATCTGAGGTGCTGATTATGAAAATGATATCGATTTTAGGATTCGGCCGTCAGGTATCGATTTATTTCTACTTACTAAATATAATCGATCTTGGGGTCGACATTAGGATTTTCTGACGTGCTGATTATGAAAATGATATCGATTTTAGGATTCGGCCGTCAGGTAACGATTTATTACTACTAAAGAGATATAATCGATCTTGAGGTCGACTTTAGGGTTATCTGAGGTGCTGATTATGCAAATTATATTGATTTTGAGACTCCGCCGTCAGGTAACGATTTATTACTACTAAAGAGATATAATCGATCTTGAGGTCGACTTTAGGGTTATCTGAGGTGCTGATTATGCAAATTATATTGATTTTGAGACTCCGCCGTCAGGTATCGATTTATTACTACTAAAGAGATATAATTGATCTTGGGGTCGACTTGAGGGTTATCTGAGTTGCTGATTATGCAAATTATATTGATTTTGAGACTCCGCCGTCAGGTATCGATTTATTACTACTAAAGCGATATAATCGATCTTGGGGTCGACTTGAGGGTTATCTGAGTTGCTGATTATGATTATGATATCGATTTCGAGAACCCGCCTACCCGTATCAATTTATTACTATTAAAGTGACATTATCGATCTTGAGGTCGACATTAGGGTTATCTGAGGTGCTGATTATAAAAATGATATCTATTTTAGGATTCGGCCGTCAGGTATCGATTTATTACTACTTACTAGATATAATTGATCTTGATGTCGAGTTTAGGTTTATCCGAGGTGCTAATTTTAAAAATGATATCGATTTCGAGATCCAGCCGTCAGGTATCAATTAATTACTACTTACTGTGTGTAATCGATCTTGAGGACGACATGAGGGTGATCTGAGGTGCTGATTATGAAAATTATATCGATTTTTAGAATACGCCGTCAGGTATCGATATTTTACTACTTACTAGATATAATCGATCTTGAGGTCGACTTTAGGGTTATCTGAGTCGCTGATTATGAAAAGTATATTGATTTTGAGAGTTCGCCGTCAGGTATCGATTTATTACTATTAAAGTGACATAATCGATCTTGGGGTCGACATTAGGGTTATCTGAGGTGCTAATTATGAACATGATATCGATTTTAGGATTCGGCCGTCAGGTATCGATTTATCACTACTTACTAGATATAATCGATCTTGAGGTCGACTTTTGGGTTATCTGAGGTGCTGATTATGAAAATTATATCGATTTTGAGACCGCCGTCAGGTATCGATTTATTACTATTAAAGTATGTAATTGACATTATTGAAATTCTCTCTTAGGATCACTTCATTCCCACTGGTTGGTGTACGATCCGATAATTCTTTCGTCCACGATAATGGCATAGTATCCCAGTTAGTTTTTAACAATTTTTTATTGGTTTCCCCTTCCCCCCTGGGGCTTGCGCCCATGACGTCATAGCTCATGACGTTATCCCCTCGAGATATCCATCTTCCATAAATCCCTCTTCCATAAATCATGTAATGCATGTTGTCGTCGCCTTCTGATCTAAAGTCACACTGCCACTACTATGCGTACGACACACTGTCAACATCCGACGACACACTAGCGATCCGGACTATACACCAGACAACAGTGAAATTAATGATCTACCTACCTACCTCCGTGGCGCTACAACTCAGGGCGGGTCTTGGTCTCCTCAATGAGCCACCGCCTGCTGTTCTCTGTTACCGCCCTCCAATTCCTGACCCCCAAGAGGCTTCGAGCATCTGCTGCCACAACATCGGCTCACCTCCGTCTGCGTCTTCCAGCCCTCCGGCTCCGATGCAAGTCCTCTACAAGTACCTTCCTTGGCATCTCCCGCTCAGTCATTCTGGCTACAAGCCCTGCCCAACCAAGCCTTCCCAATCTCACAAACGTGACTACATCCGGTTCGTCATAGATGTTGTAAAGTTCCCTGTTTTTCCTTATCCTCCATCCATCCATCCTCCATCCATTACCATCCCCGGCTGGCCCAATAATAAGACGTAAAATTTTACGTTCAAAAATCTTCAGATACTTTTCGTCGTTCTTGGAGATGGTCAAAGTTTGTAAGGCATAAGTTAGTACAGACCGGAAGGGGGTCTTATAATGTACCAATTTAGTTGTTCTAGTGATATATCTATTGCGAAAGATTTTGAGAAGGCCGAAGTAGGCAATAGCAATGTGTTTCTTAATCTCAGTAGCCATTTCCCGAGGTTACAAGGGATCCGAGGTAAGTGAACTTGACCTGTTCAAATTTGTAGGGTCCCACTACTAAAGGACTGTTATCTCCAACTCCCATTTACTTGGTCTTCGACTGATTTATTTTAAGTCCCATTGGCGAAGCCGCCGTGACAAGGCTTGTCGTGGGTTCAACTAAGGCTCACCTGGACCTTGCCTCTATGTCCAAATCCAAAAAAGGAAAATATTGTTCCTTGTGTTTGGATTCCAGCATCTTTTATCACTTTGTATAATGCCCACTTGAAGAGTAGACAGGCAAGCCTATCTCCTTGTCTTAATCCCTTATCGGATGAAAACTCCCGAGAGCATTTAGTTTGTATTTGGACCTGGCATCTTACGTCACTCATAGTCACCCTAACGAGCCTTATCAACTTTGTGGGGATGTTCGTTTCCAGTAGACCTTCATAGAGTTTTCCCCTTTTTATGCTATCACAGGCTCTTGGATCATAATTGATTTTTCTCGACGAAAGCCTGCCTGATATCTACCAATGCTTTCTTCTGCGAACGGCGTTAATCTATCGAAGAGAATGATTGAGAGAAGAAAGAAGCAATGTAATCCCACAATAGTTGGAACATTCCAGCTGGTTTTTTAAACAATTTAAACAAAATATATTAAAGAAAGCGCCTCCTCTAATTGATCATTCCTGATGAAACTTTGGCTGTCACATCGCGGGCATATATATACATCAAATACTCAGTTTGATCAAAATCGTTAGGGCCGTTTATGAGAAAATGGAAAAAGAGACAAAATTTATTAAATAAAGTACCCTCTCCGTTTGACAAATTTTGATAAAAGTTTTTCTGTCACATCGCGGGCATATGAATACATCAAATATCCAATTTCAGGTTCGTACGGTTTATAGTTTTTGAGCTAGTCTGTTCACACACACACCATTTCGCGGGGCTTGATTATTTGTACTCGGGAACCCCCAAAACTTATATTTCCGTTGAAAGCCGGAAGTCGAATTTTTTTTGCGATCGCTATACTTCCCCTGTTATCTATTTTATATATAGGTAAGTGAAAGTAAAAATACTTATTACAAAAAAAAAAAAAAAAAAAGTTTCTGGCATAGTTCGACATTATCTGAACATTGTGAAATAATTTCAGCTTTATTATTTCTTTATAATTTTTTTTTAGATACCAAATCAAGAAAATCTCACATGCTCCAACGGTGAACTGTGCCCGACGATGACAGCAGCTATTGTAACAATGAGTGTTACATTGGCATATGTTGGTTTATTAATTGGAGGTTCTGTAGCTGCCTACAGCCTGTAGCTGCCATACCGTTACCAAAGAGAGATAAAAGTCTGGTTGTATGCTAATAAACTCTGCCTGTGGTTTGTGACGGAGGAGGAACTGGATAAAATCGTTCCTCCTCAAGCTATACGATGCCTTCGTCAGCTACTCTCATCAAGATGAAAGGTTTGTGGTAGAACACTTGGTTCCAGGTCTACAAAATGGCCCAACAAAATTTAAACTTTGCCTGCTTTTGGTCGTTGGTGAATTCATACCAAACCAAATCGCTAGATCTGTAGAAGAATCCCGCAGGACTGTGGTCATACTCTCCCCAAACTTTCTGGAAAGCGTATGGGGAAGAATGGAGTTAAGAACAGCACATCACGTACATCAAATTGGGTGATCCGTGGTTCTGGGAGAAACTTCGTTATGCATTACCACACCCACCAGAACTATCCAACGGAATACCTCTAATCTCACATCCCAATATTAGAAGGAATTCAGGTGAATAACTTATGTATGGAACTTACCATACTGCTATGTAATGGGGGTTAATTTTATTAATGTTTGTAATTGGGAAGCCAGAGCATTTTATATTCAATGCATCCTCCAATAACGAGACCACCAGCTGATGCACTTTTAATAGAATCACTAAAGAAATTATCTAATTTAAAACCAGTTTAAAGAAAAGTACCAGTAAAAATGAAAAAAAAAAAAAAGGAAAATATACAAAATGTTTCATTTGTACGATTTTTCCAAAACATGGTATAGGATGCGAGCTATGCTATCTATGAGTGTGAGCCCAAGAGGATATTTTAATAATTTTTGTTTGTGTGTAAATAAAAGGACATGAGAACTAAATTCAATTCATGAGGCTCAAAAGCTTGTTTCAATGTTGTGCTTGTGTCAACGTGATTTATATTTTGTTTGTTAAAATATACATTAAGTATACAACGGTTTAGTCCTATTGTGCAAATTTTAAAATTGATACTAAGGATTGTCAGTTACTGTGATATGAATCTTTACCTATTCATGAATGACTACAGTCAGGTAATGCGTACCAATGGACAAAACTGATTAGAGTTTTTAGAACGTCTGTAAATCGAAATTAAGCTCAAATCTGTACTTTTCTTTTTTTACTTTCACTTACCTATATATGAAATGTATAGTAAGTGGAAGTATTGCGATCGTGAAAAATTTCGACTTCCGGTTTTCAACGGAAATACACGTTTTGGGACCCCCTGAGTCGAAATAACCAAGTCCCGCAAAATGGTCTGTGTGTGTGTGAGTGTGTGTGTGTGTGTGTGTGTGTGTGTGTGTGTGTGTGTGTGTGTGTGTGTGTGTGTGTGTGTGTGTGTGTGTGTGTGTGTGTGTGTGTGTGTGTGTGTGTGTGTGTGTGTGTGTGTGTGTGTGTGTGAACAGACTAGCTCAAAAACTATAAACCGTGGGAACCTGAAATTGGGTATTTGGTGTAGGTATATGCCCGCGATGTGACAGCAATAATTTCATCAAAATTGCTCATAGGGAGGGGGTACTTTATTTAATAACTTTTTACGTTTTTTTCGATTTTCTCAAAAACGGCTCTAACGATTTTGATTAAACTGAGTATTTGATCTATTTATATTCCCGAGATATGACTGTAAAAATTTCATCAAAATTGATTAACCGGAGGGGGGACTTTACTTAATAAATTTTGTATCATTTTCACGTGTTTTTTTTATTTGCTCAAAAACGGCTTTAACGATTTTGATCAAACTGGGTATATGATTTATGTATATGCCCGAGATACGACTGTAAAAATTTCATGAAAATTGATCAACCGGAGGGGGGACTTTACTTAATACATTTTGTACCAATTTCACGTGTACATATTTTTTATTTACTTAAATAAATTAACTTTAACGGTTTTGAAGAAACTGGGTATTTGATGTATGTATATACCAAATATGTAAAAGCCAACATTTCATCAAAATTGGTCCAACTGAGGGGGGCACTTTATTTTATGACTTTGTTTCCAATTTTTACCTTTTATTCGATTATCTCAAAAACGGCTTTAACGATTTTTATCAAATTCGTCATGTTTAATGAAAATTCGGGTTTCTTTAATATTAGGTAAGCTTTATCATTATTAAAATGTCATGAGGGGGCTTTTTTTTGGGGGGAGGGCCTTTTTTGTTTGTTTGTTTCTTTCTTATAAAGTACCTGTGTTTTTGTTTACATGGAGAAATAAACTGTCTCTCGTTAAGCCTAAAAATAAGAAATGGCTAAATATGAGATATGATATAAATAAAGAAAACATAAAGAGGAGAAAAAAAGAAAAATATTCAGTCAACTCATAAAACTCCTTGAGCCCACGCATGCGCAGTACGCCTTTAATGACAGACCATTGTTCATAATTAAAGCCGTTCTGTTCATTTGAGAAGTGTCAATTAACAAAACGCATTAATTTCCAATCTAAGTAAGTTGGTAAGTGAAAGTTGTGTGTTGCGAGCACGCACCAGATTTTTTATTTTATTTGTCAAATTTTATATAAGCCATGAAATGTTCTCAAAATTGTGTGTAGTATTGAATGTGTAGTGTTATTAATGTTTTTTAATAAATTTACTTTCAGAACAGAAAAAAAAGAGTATGATTTAATACCTCTTCCAAATATTGCCTTAGAGGACCTCTGCCATTGTTGTCGCACATAAGTCAACTTGAGCCCCACATGATTCTGAAAATAATAAAATAAAATAAATATTCAAAGAACAAAAGTTTTTTAACATTCGCATTAATTAACAGTTGTTGCTGTTTATTAACATCCCTTTATGCTACATGCTCCTAAGGCTAATCGGACGATGCTACAGTTGGAGTCCTAAATTTTGCCTATCCAGGTATAATTAGGATGGGGTTTTTTATTGAGTACCTTACATCGTACAGGCTTGGGACCTCCATTTTATGACCTACCCAAGGGATGGCATAGCCAAGGATTTTTTACTCGCTTTAAAAAATCCTAGGGCCACTAACCCGTGACCTTCAGTATAGTAGGTTGCTATGCTAACCACTATACCGTGGGTGGACCCTTAATTAACCCTTTAGGGACTGTTGACTAATTTTTTCTTCGATTTATCATTTGAAGACTTGTTCACTTCTGTCTTTCTTTAAAGTTCCATAAAGTGGTACCCAGGACAAGTTTTAGTACCTTTTCTACTAGAGTTCATATTAAAGCATTTCCTTTGCTACCTGATTATATACCTTGAGGCTTGCCCCTCGCAGTTATAATCTTCAGTTTGTTTTCTGCCTTTGTCCAGATTATTAGCTTCCTAATTTCTATTAAATATTTTATATATGTCTAGAAAAGTTGACAGAGATTTAATTTATTTTTAACCGACTTCGAACGAAAGAGGAGGTTACTCAATTCGATACGTATGTGACTTTTTTTTTTTGTGCCTTTTTTTTTTTTTCTATGTATGTTCACCGATTACTCAGAGATGGGTGGACCAATTGGAATGAAACCTTTTGCATCTTGTAGAGTATTTTCCCAAGGTGGTCCCATTTAAACCTTTTTGGGGTTCCTAATTTATTTAAGAAGTTATCGGGAAATAACATGAAAATAATTATTTAATTATCGCTCAAATTGTTTACTTATTGGAAAAACATATGGCATATATAACATAAGGTATGCTCCAACAAGCTATTAAAACTAATTGATAACTAACAAATCCAAATATTGTATTACTGCTGGATGAATCAAATGGGAAAACCAACCAATCAAATTTAGAATCAAAAGAGTGGGGGGAGAACATGAGCAGTCTGTTAGTTATCGATGTGTTTTACGTGCTTGTTGGAACAAACCTATACATAACCTTAACTAATTTTTCAACATTAGATTTAAATTAAGATATTAATATCAGCAGAATATAATATCGCTGTCGTTTTCTGTAGCGATATTAGCATAAATATTAGATAGATGTATATTCACTGATAACAGTAAACCTTCTTTATTTAGATCTAATCAACGTTTGAACACCATAATCATAAGACAACTAAATTCGTGGAATCCCAAGAAAGACTGAGTATTGGTAATCGTTTTAAAGCAGAATTTAAGACTTCTTCAAGCTCCCGAAGGATCGTTTAAATTTAAAATCGTAGCTATTATTGATTTAAATTAGATTTTGATTTCTATCTTTTATTGACTATGCACATTAAAAAAGAATACAATAATTCCTGGAAAAGCTCATTTTCAGTTGACTTAATAAAGGATTTAGATACCTCTGTCTTCCGGATACACTCGGTTACTGTTGAATGTCTTGCCGGAGGTCTTGTGCCGATCCTTTATGGGTGACACTTCTGTTATGTTATCCGGATTACTAGTATCGGTTTTTAAATTTGTTTCTACAACTATCGAGGCTTTTGCTGGTGTTCATCCATCAATAAAAACTACAAAATAAAACTTGATAACTACCCGAAAACAGGGCCGGGATGGCCGAGTGGACAAAGACAGTTGCAATAGGTAATCGAAGTTAAGCAACGTCGAGCGTGTTTAGTACTTGGATGGGTGACCGCCCCAGTAGGGTGACCACCCGCCGATGAAAGCCATGAAGTCTAAACTCCCACCTCCCCCCGGGCGTGATGAGGCCCGTTAGTCTACTGGAGACGTCTCATTACAGGTCCTCCAAGGTCAACGGGGGTTATGTGTTGGGTCAATCACCCGACTGTGTAAAAATCCAACCGATTACGAAACCAAAAACTAGCCTCGGAACTGATAGTCTAAAACTGGTAACGACCCCGGCTTTGTATAAAGGACTCCGTCTTGCCTCGTGGAATGTTCGGAGCTTATACAGACCTGGAGCCGCCCAAACAGTAGTGGAGGAAGTTAAAAGGTACGCTACTGACATAATAGCCGTACAAAAAGTTAGGTGGCCCGAGGATGGTGAACTCACTATCGATGGGTACACGATATTCTACAGTGGAAGGAACAAACAAAACTTTACCGGAGGAACTGCCTTTATAGTAAGCCCCAAGGCTCGGAAATCAATCCTAAGCTTCGTCCCTATTAGCGATCGGATAAGTGTGCTTAGATTTAAAGGAAGATGGTTTAACATCTCCATCATAAACGTTTACGCACCGACCGAAGACAAGGACGATGATATGAAAGACGATTTCTATGAGCCACTTGAGCAAGTGTACGACGGTATTCAACGGTACGACGTGAAATTAGTCATTGGGGATTTCAATGCCAAGATCGGAAGGGAGCGTCAGTTTCGGCCAACAATTGGATCGCACAGTCTTCATGAAACGAGCAGCGAAAATGGAGTAAGATGTGTAAGTTTCGCAGCTGCTAAGAATCTGGTAGTCAGCAGCACCAAGTTCCCGCATAAGGAGATTCATAAGTATACATGGACAAGTCCTGGGGACAGGTGGAGGAACCAGATCGACCACGTGCTGATCGACAAGCGACACCAAAGCTCCATTCAAGATGTGAGGAGCTTTTGGGGAGCCGACTGTGGTTCGGATCATGCCTTGGTGGTAGTCAAGTTTAACCAAAGGCTTAGACGAATCCAGAAGACAGATAGCGACCTGAAACGAATAAGATATGAAATCCAAAGACCAAAGGATCCGGAGACCCAATCACGATTCCAAATAGAGCTTTCCAATAAATTCGAACTTCTCGACCTAGAGAGTACGCCAATTGAGAGTCACTGGGCGGAAATTGAAAAGGTATTGAAGGAGACAGCGAACAAGGTGATAGGAGTCCAGGCTAAACGTCAACCAAAGAAATGGTACACGGAGGAATGTCGTAAGGCTGTGGAGGATAAAAGGGCACTGAAGATCCTCAGCCTAGGCAAAAGAGACAAAGAATCCCGAGATAGATACGAAGCTGCTCAGAAAGCAGTAAACAAGACACTAAGAAAGGCAAAGAGAGAATTCTTGTCTCAAAAGCTCAAGGAGATAGAAGATAACTGGCACGGCGGTAAAATATGTGAATTCTATGCTGACATCAGGAAAGAAAGAACCGGATACATGGGTAGGAGCACTCAAATGAAAAACAAACAAGGCAAACTGACAGCAGTCAAAGACGAAGTGCTCGGAATCTGGAAGGATTACTTTGAGCAGCTGCTGAACAGTGAAGATCCCTCAGAGGACGAGGACATGGACCACGCTGAGGACCATCCCAGCGATGTAGTAGAGGAGCCGGATCTACTGGATGTACAGATGGCGATTGAGAAGGTAAAGCGGCGAAAAGCCCCTGGAATAGATAGCTTACCTGGTGAGCTATTCAAGGAAGGGGGTGTGTCACTGACGAGCCATCTACACCAGCTCATCCTGAAAATATGGAGAGAGGAAAAGATCCCGGACGTATGGAACACAGGTCTCATATGCCCAATTCTGAAAAAGGGATCCATGTATGAGTGCGAAAACTATAGAGGAATAGCACTACTCCCTGTCGCATACAAAATCCTGACCTACATAATTCTAAACAGAATGAACCCGTACTATGAAAAGTCCCTTGGCGACTACCAAGCAGGGTTCAGAAGAGGAAGAAGCACGTCCGATCAGATCTTCATCCTTAAACAGATACTCGGGAAACGTTGGGAAATAAATCAAGATGTGCACGCCTTATTCGTCGACTTCAAAGCAGCCTACGACTCGGTCGACAGGAGCTGTCTTCGGAAAATACTGACAGAACTGGATTTCCCTGGGAAATTGGTACGATTGACTCGGGCGTGTATTAATGGATCCCGATGCCGAGTCCTGGTAAAAGGAGAAATGACTGAAAGCTTCGACGTGAAGTCAGGATTAAGACAAGGCGACTGCCTATCCCCGATGCTGTTCAACCTGGCCTTGGAAAAAGTTATCCGAGAATGTACCAAGGCAAGCGGGGGAGTGCACGTGGGGAGAATGCATAAGTTCCTCGCATATGCGGATGATGTGACTGTGCTAGGAAGTAAGAAAGAAGACATTCAGTCACTCGCCGGTTCCCTTATCACTTCAGCGAGAGACATCGGCTTACAAGTTAGTCAAAATAAGACGAAGTACATGATAGTAAGCCGAAACCTACACGTAATCGACGATATAAGTGTAGGAAGCCATACCTTCCCTAAAGGAGATAACTTTAAATACCTCGGATCTACAGTAACCTCAATAAACGACCAACTAAGAGAGGTCGACCAACGAATAGCCAGTGCCAATCGTGCGTTCTTCTCGGTCTCTCGAGTCCTAAGATCTAAGAAAATCTGCCGCCCACTGAAAATCAGGGTCTACAACACAATAATCAAACCCGTGCTAATGTATGGGTGCGAAACTTGGAGACTGACCAGCACGTTACAAGCAAGAATCGAAAGATTCGAAAGGAAGGTGCTAAGGTCAATTGTAGGCCCAAAGTGGGATAATGAACTGGGACTCTGGAGAAGAAAGACTAAAGCAGAGATTATAGGGGAAACCCAACAATCGATAGCGCACGATATGAAAGCTAAGAGGTTAAAATGGGCGGGACACGTGGAAAGAAGCAACCCATCAGGCTCCCTCAACATGATGATGAACGCGACAGTGGTCGGTACCCGACCGCGAGGGAGACCTAGAACGAGATAGGCTGACATAATCAAGAAGGAAGCCACCGAACATCGAGTGGTGAACTGGAAAGCCATCGCCCAAGATAGACAGAGGAGGAATAGGCTAGTTGAGGCGGCTAAAGATCTCCAAGGTCTGTGAGCCAACCGAAAAAAAAAAAAAAAAAAAAAAAAAAAAAAAAAAAAAAAAAAAACTACCCGAAAACAACCTCATTGTATGAAAGTCCCCTCAGCAAAAATTTGGCAGTCATGGAAATGATTGTTAAAAATGATGATAAATGCTACGCCACAAGAATTGAAGCAACATTGTTTAGCAATTTATTTTCTGAATAATGTTTTATTACGAAGGATATAATTCATAGTACTTCGGTAATAAATTTAGTCAAAAATTCATCGAAAGGACTTACGAACATAATTCAATCAACCTTTAGAATTAAGTCAGTAGTCTAATACGGAAAATAATAATATCCTTCGTAATAATAAATTAACCATATGTGAGTCCCAAACCCTGTTGTTTCTATCCTAGCGAGACAGTCTTTTTGATATCCATAAATTTTATGGTTGCCCCTTTTTTGCAGGGACTTCTATCCAATGAAGTCGTGTTTAATATCGCCATAGTTTGTGGAAGGATATTCAAGCAATCAAAATTTAAAAATTACTTTTAAATTTACAATAGGTCATATTAGCATCCTCATCGATTCTCCATTAACGATATCTTGTCTAAAACCGGCCAAATTCTCGACTGTTCAGTAACTTATCTACTTCATCTTGGAATGGCCGGATTTTATGTATTTATGTATATTTAATTCGACACATCTCGGAACACTGATTCTCTACGTAAATGACAAGTACTGACGACATTTAGCAAAGGAAAAATATTGTCATTGTGGAAAAACATTTTATGTGTTCCCTTCCCAATTGAACATTGATCTTTTTTTTAAAAAAAAAAATCCATTTATAATCATAAAACGTAGTGTGTTGAAAGTTGTATAATACACGCACCGCTTTCCCACTTTTCTGTGTGTATTCATAAAATTGAAAAGGTAAAGTGTATTTCATAATAATTTTATACAATTATTGTATAATAAAAAGACCTGGGAAAGACAAACGTGGTAGAGCGCAAAAAGATTTCGAAATTTTTAAACCAACGTTTATTTTATCAACGACCAATTATCAACAAAATTTTTAAACCAACGTACGGTTTTCTACATTTGTTATCTTCTCCAACTAAAAATTGTTAAATAAAAAACATTTTATAAAAAAATATTAAACCGACTTCGAAACCTAGGAACCAGTAAAAATAAATTCACTGAAAAGTATGAAATAATTACCTTCTGATTTTTATGAATACACAGCAAAATTGAAAATGGTATAAAAAGTGGAAAAGTGCAATAAGACGAATAATTTTATTTTGATTTGTACAAATACACACTAATTGTTAATAAAAATTATTAAATTTAAATATTAAATACTATGTTCAATACAATACAATCTTTTCGGAGGCGGCGCAAAATTTAAAATTTTTTACACTAGACATTATGAAAATCTTCTAAATGGATCTTCTCTTCCTAGCTATTGATAATTGTGATTCTTCGAATTCGGCGGTAAGCTTGTCAATGACGCTATCAATGTACTCATCTAAATCATTTCAATTATAAAATTCTTTATTTTTAGTTTTTAAGGCTCTATCACATACATATCTCGCCGCTAACGTTTATAAACTGGTTCCCTAGTACGAAATTTACCTTAATACTTTTAAAAGAGTTTAAATTAAAAATAATTATTTAAATTTTTTTTAATTTTATCCTTAAAATGCTCCATAAAGGACTTTAAATCCATAATTATATTTCGTTTTACGATCGTAAGGGATAGGAGACTATTCGGTTTCCGAAAACTGGGGCCAGCAGTATTTTAATTGTTGTTCGATAAAAGGTGCTAGTCGAAACTGTTTTGACTGTTATATTCCCCGAAGGATAGCAGATAGATCAAGTATAGAACGGAAAAATTCTATAACCTTTCACGGTGAAATATTTTGTCATACCATCATTTTGTTATTACCTATTATTATTATTAATAGGTGATGTGATAGACTCAGATTACAGAGGCACCGTTAAAATTATCTTAATTAATTAATTAAGATATATTTTAACGGTCTCGTCCGATTGTAATTAATTAATTAATTAGTCTTAATTAATTAATCATACAAAAGATGATTTCTACGTCAAAAGAGGAAACAGAGTAGCGCAACTTCGGTATTACTTCGGATAAGCAACTCCAAGATGGCGGCCTGAGTCAGTAAACAACAAGATATTCCGATCACGCCCTACCCGATATCCACAGTTCAGTTCGGGTTTGCCGAGTTTCCGAAGTTTTCCGAGAGTTCCCGAACAAATAAATTTAATCTTTTGTTTTGTAAATTTATTTTTTGGTTTTTTAAAAATAAATATGTTACTGTCCTCCTTAAATAATTAATTGGGTTCGAGTTAAATGCAAAAGTTACAAATAAATTAATAATATAAGAATCCGAGTAAATGAATTAATTTAATTAAATTTTTATATTTTTTAATGGTTACTGGATCAGACCTAACATAATAAAGTAAGCAACGAATAAATTCCCTTCCAAAAATGTGGATAAAGCCGACATCGCATTTCGGGAACTCTCGGAAAACCCGAACTGATTCGTGGATATCGGGTAGGGCGTGATCGGAATACCTTGTTGTTTACTGACGCAGTTGCTTAACCCAACTAATACCGCATTGTTATGAAACAACCGAACAAAAAAAGGAACGAAGGTGGATTCGGATCTAAGGAAATAAAATATTTAAGTAAAATATTTTGCTCAACTCCACTTTATAGAGGATGGTGTCTGGGCCCGAAAGACAATCTGTGACAGGATATTAAAGATATTGTGCCATGAACTCGGGACTTGAAGCATAGTAACTAAATGCCTTACCAATGAGCTACCCCAATCCCGAATAATCCAATATTCCTAATCAATAGCAACATTATTTTCCTACGCCATTAAAGCCACCTCAGAACTTTTAAATGATGATAAAACCTACCTGATATTAAAGAATACTCGATTAAACATGACGAGATTAATCAAAATCGTTAGAGGCACTTTTGAGAAATCGTAAAGAATCTTAAACTACTTTTTAATAAAAAATCTTAAACTACCATACGATCAAGAAATCTTGGAATATCTTGCTAAAACAAAATCATAACAATCAGTCAAATAGAACCATCGGCGGATCTAGCCGATTGTAAAGGGGGGGCCGATCCTATGTGTCGCTCGGATAGGAAGTAAAATGGAGGTCCCGAGCCTGTACGATGTCAGATACTCGTTAAAGATCCCTATCTTAATTGAACCTGGATAGGCTAAATTTAGGACTCCTACTGAAGCACCGTCCGATTAGATTAGCCTTAGTGGCATAAAGTGACGTTAAACAAACAAACAATTCGTTATTACATATTAACGATCTAACCTTAATGCCTTATCAATATGTTATCAGCTAGAATTAGCTTTGCTTACTTAGGGCCTGACGTCACCTCGAACATCGAAGCAGTTACCTTTCAGTCACGGATGTGTCGCTTGTAGTTACTTTTTGTAACGTCGTTACTAATTCGAGTTACTATACGAAAGGATTTAATAATCAAATAAAAGAGAAAAATGTGATTTCCCTAAACACATCTGTTAATTTTAAGTAATATATGAAGAGGTGAGGTGCAAAACTCGTTCGTTCCACTGTGACCAGCTTTTCAAGTAACTCAAAAAACATACCACGTTTTGTAGAGTGGCCAGATAATTTTTTTTTTTTGCCTTCAAAAGGTACAGCCACCCTGTGGGGAAGTGGGCTTGGAATGAAAATATTTACTGATTTAAAAGTAACAAAAAAAGTCACAAATTATGAAATGAGAAAGGTTTGCAACAAAACGATTAAAGGAAAGACTTTTGCTGCACACCACATTGGATCGAACGTGTTTTAATTCACACAGCGTAAGTTGATATTCCAATAAGAATTCGAGTACACGTGGATACGAGGTGAAGAAGACAAAAGCGAAGTTTGCTTTTCTAATAACTAATATTTATTTAAGTTTACAACCATTTTATTAATAAATTCAGTAGCATTTTACAAAATAATATCATACAATAGGTTAAAACATTTGACTAAACTTTTTTTTTTATTTATTTTTCAAAAATATCAGCGTACAGATATAAAACATCTGACTGCGAAAAGACTAGATCCTAAGGCCATCGCCATCTTCTATAATAGCGACTTCATCATCCTGTTGTTCCTTTTTTTCCAGGTCTGTTGCAGATATATTGAGAACTCGTGTGTAATATTTCGATGAATCATTGGCCCACAAAAACTTCACAAATGAAAAAAATGAATTCACTTCATTTGCAAGTAGTACTGTAATGAGCAATATGATATTAATTATTGATAGTAAAGATAGTTTCACTCAATTACTCATTGACAAAACAAAATCTTGATATGAAATATAGACTGAATCCAATTTGAGAAAATTAAATGTAATTTTAATAGTACCAATTCAACATTTTTAAAGTTTATTTATTTATCTATGCCTATTTAACATAAAAGGCTTTTATGGAATTTGTTGAAATTAGATAAGTTTGGTATAACAAGTTTTTGGAAGAGTGGTAAGAGAAATGAAAAAAGAACAGAAATAAATTGATAGACAACTTTTATTTATTATTATATAAAAATGAAAAATAAATAACAGAATCATAATACACACTAATAAACCAATACTTTATAAAATGTCAAAACACATATACATCCACTAAGATTTTTCAATAATTAATATGCTAATATAAAAGTAATAACATTCTAAAGTAAACAATCAGTTTTTAATAATTCATATAAGCAAATGAAGTTGTTGAAAATAAATTTCACCTTACTTATTAAGAACACTGAAGCTTTAATATTTCACATTTCCAACACACATCTTTTTTTTAAAATAAGTTGGTTACTAATTTACACATATCTAACATTTACAACTCCTTCTCATGAAGAAGGTTGGAACTAAACCATCCAAGAATATTAAGAAATATATAATAAATATACAATAGCATATCACAAACATCTCAATTAGAAGAACATTGCAGTGTCTCATCCCCCAAGCTAACCTCAAGAGAAATAAAGTTTGAGACTAACACTACCTAACATTGTTTTATCACACTTTTTCACTCTCATTTGCATCTTCATCTTATAATAAAGATATTTTTGATTGTTATCCTGAAGCATCCATTAAGTTGTTTTGAAATCGGTTAGATGAAACATTTTATACATTTGTTTGTTCTTTTACACTAACAATGTTTGCACACTATTCAACTTCGAGTGATTTCTACTCCAATTATCATGTTCTTATAGTTCTAGAGCTGTAATTGCCACATTAACTACTTAAAATACTCGAAACAACACAGTAAACAAGAGTGAAGTTAACACTGATGTCAGGTTAAGGGAGGTTACACCTAGCGGTGAAGTATGTACTCTTATCAATCGATTGATTGATTGTGTGCATTTTAAGGAAGCCTTTAGTAACGCGTTCCTTAGGATCGTTCATAAATACGGCCCTAAGACTACAGTCCGGCCGGTGAAAGAAGCGACAGGTGGTGGGGGTTACCCCTCCACGGCTACCCCCTCTAGGAGGGGAAGTAGAGCAGTCGACTTCAACCCAACGCTGGGTTTGCAACTTCGTCCGGCTCAACTTTTTTATTATTGTAACGTCGAAAAAAGCTGAATATGTTTAATTTTAAACAGTTTTGCATTTTTAATTTATAAACAATTAACAAACACAATTAAAACGAAAGTTAATTTATTTACAGTTTTAATTTAATAAAAAATGAACTAAAATGAAAGGTAATTTATTTACAAAATTAAAAAAAAATTTATTGTTCTTGATTTAAAAGCGAGAACAGCAAAAACAAATGAAAGATAATTGATTTTCAACATACAATTTACAACAGTTAAAACATAATATGTTTTATAAAACATAACAATATGTTATGTTGTTAATAATCTTGTTAATTTATTTTTTTGTGTTTTTATTTTATAAAAATTGAACGGTACTAGTACTGAAATGCGGGTTATGAGCCGTTCACGAAGGCTAACTAGGGTGAGAGAGGTGGCAGGGAAGGGGAAGTCTGTCTGCCGAGGGTGGGGGCAATTCCGTGTCGCTTCTTTCCTCTGCCGGACTATAAGTAAAAACACTCAGAAAGTGCAACTCTCAAGCTTTAAAAGTTTGAATTCGAAAAAAGAATTTCCAGATCTACCTAAATCATCACAAAATGGCCTCGAGAAACCTTCACTACCACAATCAGTGAAAAAGAACCATCTATGTATAATGGATATAATTAAAGAAATAAAAAAATTATTTTCTGCATTCAAAATTTCTTCAATTTTGAAAAACCTTAAATATATCTTTGCGAAAATGAGCTCGGCTGAAGATAGAATTTCAAAATTCTTTATTTTATTTGAAGGTATCATTTCTTTATTAGAATAATGGACAGTCAAATTTTTTTCTTCAAACCATGGTATCATATATTATTAATGTACTCATTATTTTATTTATCTAAAGTGCATGCATTTATAATTTTATATTTATTATTGTATAACACTAATCGTAGTCGTGTTTCAATTAACCAGCAATATTTACATAATTTAAACAGACACAGATATTATAGACAAAACAAACTGCTAATCTCCTCACAGTCCGGACAACTTAGTATTATCATCCCATCTGAACTTACTATTGTACTCGTAATATTATTCCAACTTAGTTCCCCAATAACTTCATTAAGGATTTTGGCAAAAATAATAAAGATTACTAATTATCATTATATTATTATAAATGACTCATAATTCTATAAACTGTATACTGTGGAATGCTCGTTCCATTAAAAATAAAATACTCGAATTAAATGATTTTATTTCCTCAAACAAACCAAAAATTTTGGCTATAACTGAAACCCAATTATCGAATTCAGACAAAATTAATATACCTAATTTCAAAATTTACAGATCGGATCGAGATAAAAAGGGTGGCGGCGTCTTACCCATGATCGATAAATCGCTAAGACATTCCTACTGTCCATAACCTACTTTAAAATCAATAGAAGCTGTAGCCATTAATTTACACTTGATCAATAATAAAACTATAACTATAATATCCCTTTATTTACCGCCAGGCAAATCTGTCTTCCACCAGGATATAAAAAAATTATCAAACATAAATGAACGAGTAATTATAATGGGAGATCTAAACAGTAAAAACAAACTATGGAACTGCCATAATACGGATACAAATGGTAAATTACTCTTAAATATAGTTACACTGCTAAAACTACAGATAAATTTTCCGGATAATCCTACATACTTTCCCACGAATAGTCGTTCTAGACCCAGTGCGCTGGATATCATATTATCTAAATCATTTTATTCACTAAGCCGTTTAATATCTCTCCCAATTTTCAGTTCGGATCATAACCCAGCTTTATTTCGTATCAAACTAAATCCAATATTGCATCCTCCCACATTTAAATATAGGTATAAGGATGCGGACTGGCCTCAATACAAAAATATTCTAGATAATAATTTAGAATACAACCCAATCCTTAACAACGCAGAAGAAATAGATAAAGCAATAAGCAATCTAACAGGTGTAATTTCCTCCGCAGCCCATCAATCTATACCAAAAACTTATATTACGCCAAAAATTTACGAACTCCCTACCACACTTAAACATCTAATTAAATTTAAAAATAAAATAAAATATAAAGTCCAAAAATCGAGTGCCGCTACTCTAAAGAAATTTCTTTCAAAACTCATAGACCTTCTTAGAAAGAAACTTCTCATTTGGAGAAACGAAAACTGGTCTAAAACCCTAGAATGCTTCGATGCGGGTTCTAAACCTATGTGGAAAATATACAAAATTTTTACAAAACAAAACTATCAATACCACCCTTAAGGACCTCAAATACAAATTACGTCTACGACACAAAACAAAAAATAAAGATGATTGCCGATCACTTCTCAAACATTAAAAATACCACCAACACTTCAACTTCAAAATATCACCTAAATAAAATAACTAAAACAATTGAAGACTATATGTCACTCCAACCTCCTAACACAGATTTCAACACACACTTCCCCACTTGAACTCACTAGACTCATCAAGACACTCAAAATCACTAAGGCACCTGGCCCTGACAATATACCCGCAATATTAATTAAAAATTTTTCCAAAAGGCAGTTATACATACAACAAAAATTTTCAACAGCTGTCTAAGACTAAACTACTTCCCTATCAATTGGAAAACTGCAAAACTAATACCATTGGCCAAACCTCATAAAGATCAAGAACTTCCAACTAGTTATAGACCGATCAGTCTATTAAATATCCTTTCAAAATTGTTCGAAAATTTTTTAAAACATCGCCTTACTGAACACATGATAGTCAGCAATATGTTAATAAATGAAAAGTTTGGATTTCGGCATTATCACTCAACCACTAGCCAATTAGCCCGTGTTGTTGATAATATAACCGAAAATTTCAAACTTAATCTTAAGAAACACACTGGCATGATCCTTATTGAAATTGCTAAAGCATTTGATACTGTTCATACCAACTTATTGATCTTCAAATTAATAAATCTTAACATCCCAAGATACTTAATATTAATCATAAAATCGTTTTTATCAAACAGATCATTTTTCGTTTCAGTAAATAATATATCCTCCCCCAAGTATCACACTATTTCCGGCCTCCCCCAGGGTTCCTGTTTAAGTCCAATATTATTTATATTATTCATTAACGATTTATCAAAATTCAAACCATTTTAACATAGCCCTCTTTGCCGATGATACAGCATTATTCTCCTCATCATATCGAATTGACACAATAATAAATAGACTCAAAGAATCTTTTAGAAAAACATCTAAATACCTCAAAAAATGGGGGTTACATTTAAATATTGAAAAAAACAGAAGCCATAATTTTCGCGAAACGACGGCCTACAATTCCGTCTAACATAATTTTAAACAATACTTCGTTCTCTATTGCTAAAACAGTTAAATATCTAGGGGTCACATTAGACAGCAGGCTATTATTTAACCACCATATAATTTCAAAATTGGAAAACGCGAAGAAAATAATGTACAAAATGTATCCGTATTTTAATAAAAAATCTAAATTATCCAGCAAAAATAAATTAATTCTATATAAAACGGTACTCCGACCTATCATTACTTATGCCTGTCCCATATGGAGCTTCACTAACAGAACGAACATCAATAAACTACAAGTATTCCAGAACAAATGTCTCAGAATAGTTAACAACTACCCATATTACACCAGAATAACTAAAATGCACTCAGAACTAAATATAGACAGGATACAGGAATACATATATAAACTGACCCATAATTTCTTTCAATCTTGCACACACTCATTAAACCCATTAATAACAGAAATAGGAAATTATACAAAAACAAATACCCGTAGATACAAACATAAAAGAACGAAACATATATTATTGTAAAAATTATTTTTATCATTATATATAATAAAAATTATATTTAATATCATTTATATTTTATTTAATGATTTGTACTTCATTTTATTTAAAGATATGTATTTTATTTTATTTTAATCATTGTTTTGGGTTTTTTTTTCTCTCTTTTTTTACCAAATTGTATAAAACAGTTTTAAATTAAATTAACAACAAGAAAATGAATTGTACAAGGGAGTACCCCCAATCAATTATAAACATGTATATTTTGTAAATATGGAATAAAATTATTATTAAAAAAAAAATAAAATCGTATCCACACAATAAACTTCCTCTAAGCAGGCGAAGTCTCTCTCCTTCAGGAGCCACATCAATGCATGTTTGACCCTGTGGTGACAGCGAGTTATCATTATATATAATGAGTCATTTCCCCACCACGAGTGCCGGTGTTTCAGAAAAAAAAAAAAAAAAATTCTCGAATTCAGTTCAAAACTCGATTGTTATATTTTATTCCCTTTCAGGTAGGGAAAAATTGTAACTATTTTTGGTTAAAGGGGTCTGCAGGATTTAGCCAAGCGGGGGCAGGCTGTTAAAATTCTTGTGGCCAGGGGGGGGGAGATATTTCGACTATTTCAGGTCAAATAATTATTATAATAACACTTATCGATACTTGAAAATTAAAATATTGTAAGAGAAACAAAAAAACATGAATAGGGCCGGGATAGCCGAGCGTGTAGGAGCGCGACCCGTTGCACAGTGGTCCAAAAAAACTGAAAATGGGAAAAAACCTAATATCTATTATATTAACTTTGTTAGCGGCATGGAACCTCCCTTGAATTGATTTTTTGAGGTGCCGAATCTAATGAAACCAAAATCAGTGCAATGGGACCACCAGATCAAGTCCAAATTTGAGGTCAAAAAGTCAAAAATATAAAAGATTCGTGTTTGGTATAGTCTTATATGTTTTTTGAGGTGCCAAATCTAATGAAATCAATATCAACGAAATCAGAGCATCAGATCAAGTTAAAATTTGATGTGGAAAATAAAAATGAAAAAAATTGTGTAGATAATTTTTTTATTTAAATTTTTTATGTACAATAATACAAATAGGATATAATTATTTAATCTTGTTTAAGTAAATTGTATGCTTCCTCGGTTAGCTCTTTTTTCTTTTTATACTTGTGTGCTGGTCTTAAATCCGTAATGTATAGGTTGCTTGTTACAAATAATTGGTGGAAAACATCTTCATTTGTTGGGACTTAAGATATCTTCCTGGAATGATGTTTCCTGTACTGCTTATAATTTTCGTTCCTACTCTCCATGAGTCTCTTCTGACAGCGAACCGATAAAAAAAGCTGCATACTCAATCATGTCTGCTCCAAGGAAAAGAATTTTGTGGACGGTCGATGGGACGGTACCAGGGGTACCGAGTCACTGCCATCTCAGTCGTTTCCGCTGCATACTTGCGAAATGTTGCAGAATCAATCGGGTACAGAGAGCAAATTCACATCTAGTACTGTTTTTAATCTCACAATTAATTCTTCATTTATCCCTGGAATATGCGCGGTTAGTGAAGGATTTTTAAAAAACTTGCAACAGTTACAGCATCAAAGTGAAATAAATGTACCACCTCAATTTTCAGGGGTGAGAGCTCTAGTGCAATGGACCACCATACACTATAAAGAAACTGTGCAACTTCAAACAACCTATTTTTAGTTGTAGTTTATTTGATTATTTAAAATACAAAATAAAATACTTTCTTTTATTTTAGTATTTTAGAATTAAAATTAAAATAATTTTATTTTGTTTTGTTATTTCAGAAATAAAATGAAAATAACGTGTGATTTATTTTATTTTAATTGTAAGTCAGTCCCCCTCCCTTAGAGACCTATAGGAGGATTTTTCTTAACTAATAGTTCCTCCCCAAGGTCATCCACCTTTGCCACTCGCACCGTAACGAAAGGTTTAAATCCTTGTAAATCCCAAAGTTGGCCGAAGTTGGCGCTGAAAATTTTACCACAGTTCCTCTACTACCTACAGTTACATATTAAACCATTGCGACCGTAACGCAAGCGTTTTATAAACCAACAAAGTAAAAAAATCATACTTATTTCAGCAATGATTTCGAAAATTAATTTCTTCTCTTAATATTGATATTATTTAAAAATGTTTAGTCCATAACAGTGCACATACATATGACACTCCTGATGTATTGGGGAATATTTTATTGTAAATCTTATACAGAGTAGAATTTTTTTTTTATGTTGGTAGAAAAGTACGATTTTTACTGTAGAAAAGTCCAAATTTACTGATACACACACAATTTAATTTTGAACTAGTTAAAAAAATATATTCTTTCCATTGTTCTACAACTATTCAGGTATTCGAAAACCAAGAAAAAATTAGGTTTGGGCTACTTTCATTTATGAGGTTTTTTCCCAGGTTGGACCCCTGTGCGTTGTAGCACGCTCAAGCCGAACGGTACGGTTCGAATCCGCCCTCGGAGGGTTGACTTTTATTTCGTGGAGGCCCCACGGAATAAATCTCGACCCTCCCACCATGGTTAGAATAGGTTGGTTACACCTGTAGAGTAACCCCCCGTATGCCACACATGGCCAGGTAGCGGTACCAAAAAAAAAAAAGAAAGATGATTGAAAAGAGGTCTAGACTTGTTGGAACAAACTGTTTCAGTACATGTTTGTAACTGTTCATGAATAATCTATGCTAGTCATGAACCTTCTAGACGGTTCTAATTCAGACTAAATATAAGGAGGAATGATGGACTGGAGAGTTAGCCTGGCTCATACATTGCCGGATCCAGGGGGGGGGGGGGGCTTTAGCCCCTCCTTTTGGAAAATTATTCGTCATTTAAAGATAGAATTTGACTTTCCTTGAAGTAAGGAAACAAGTTAAAGAACAAATAATATGCAGAAGAAGTAGAATTTTAGTAGACCTGATTGGCAGATCCAAATGAAGGTCTGTGCAGCTGCAGGCCCCTCTTGAGGACTGCAGCCCCCCCCCCTTTACGATCGGCTGGATCTGCCCAAGGGCTCAGAAGATCGATTCGTATGGTTACCATAGTGTTACAGTGTCATTACAAGTTGATACTTTTTGTAACCTTGTTAATTATTTCAGTTTGTATTGTTTGTATGACTTTGAGTAGTTGTTTTTAGCGGGGTGTGCACCTGACCTTTAATTCCTGGGGAGGGGATGGGCGGGAGGGGCTATTAGATTGGAGGTTTTAGGGTATACTCGAGCCCGCAACACAGGGGCTATGCTCTGTTTTTCTAAAAATGGACCCGATGGTATAGTCTGTTTTTCTAAAAGTAGACCTTCAGCGACTCAGCGCGCTGGTCTTTCCTCCTCTCGGTATAGTCTGTTTTTCTGAAACTTGACCTTTCACTTAGCGTGGTGTAGATCGCCGTCTTAAACTTTGTTTTTTTTTTTTTTTTTGTTTTTTACTTTTTTGCTGTGCCCCCCGCCGTGATGCGTCGACCTCTGACAATATCGGTATGTTGCTTCCCCTTCCACTCCTTCCATACCTTTTTCCGTTTTTCTCCTCAGTATATAATGGGACAGGTGATGAGTAAGGAACGGAGGAGCAAGAACTTGAGGTATGAAAAAGATCGTCTGTCGACATTTGTCGGCTGGACGTCACCAGTGAGTCCTGTGAAGCTAGCGGCTGCAGGATTTTATTACTTGAAGACCTCTGACCTGACAAGGTGTGCATTTTGTGGATTAATTCTGTATAAATGGGAATACTATGACGAACCATTAGGAGATCACAGGAAATGGTCTGAAAATTGTCCATTTATCGAGTACTTGGATAGCTTGGAGAGCTTGTCCATGAAAACATCTGTAGAGGATGAGGTCGATTGGAAAGAAGAAAAAAGATATGGGTGTTTTTAATGCGAGAGTGGGAATATTTCTCCATCACCTTGACGAATTGAAAAACCTCATCGCATTGTATGAAATAAAAAGGAATGAGGTGAACGAACTTATAAAAAATATAAAAAAACTTCATCTTTCTCCCCCCCCCACTCTGTTACAACTCTCAGTATCGATGTTGAAACCCTGGGAGATGCACCGACGATTGGAACTAGTTACAGATCACTTCATCACAAGTAGCAAAGTAGTCCAAGTCGGTCTTTGCGAATTTGTGCCCACTATCGCTGTCATAGACAAGAAAAGTACAGTGTTTATGGATGCGGAAGAATGGAAATTCGTCGCTGACCAGATTCCGAGGATGTTGTCACTTTTGCAAAGCAGATCCAATAAGAAAGTAGAGGTTGAAGACCATGTAAGATGCAAAAATGTGTATTGTTCATATTCCAAGAAGGGAAGGAACAGGGTCATGAAAATAGAACAGGTTGTTATTTGTTTTGCAATGTTTAATCAGAGTTCACCAACCCCTCATCTCGGTTCACCTTCAGCATGTTTTAACAGAAACGATACAGTGAAGCTATGTAAAATTATCGAGAAAATCAACGATTCAATCAGCTTGATAAGCAAGATGATAGAACTTTACAAGAAACATGAAGAAGGACAGCAGACTGAAGCAGTGGTGGTGGAATCAGCGCCATTAGACTTGAGTGTAAACACTAATCCAATAGACTTGAGTATAAACACTAATACTCTTTTTTATAACTTGAATGAACTCAGAAAATATGTAATAATACCCATGTAAATTTATTTGTAATAAATAATTTTTATATTTGATTTCCATGCATTTTATTTACTGCACCCTTCCCTAATAAAAAAGGATAAAAAGGAAATAATTAAAAAAAAAACATATAATATATATAGTTTATTTAAAAAACAAAGATTGACAAAAATTTTATAATAGTATAATTAATAATTGATATATTCATTGAGATAGGAAAGTCTTCGTTTCCGGATAAATTCCTCATCCTGTTGCCATTCTTCAGGTAAGTCGTCCCAGATGTAGTCCAATGCATAATCGAAAAGGTACAAAAGCAAAGATCGAGGTAAAACACTCAATTCTTCAGTGCTTAAGGCTTCAATGCCTTCCTCACCTAAGCGACGTATCACTGCGTCCATCCTGTCCATTATTATACTGACGTCACGTAACCACTTGTTTATAATAAGTACTCTTCTTCCTTAAACCATAAACATTGAGGACTATTCGCTTTATGGTACTTGATAGGGTTGATTAGCGATTTAGCGTCATAAATCAGCCCGCAGTATACACATTTTACCATATTCTTCACTCCTCTCATAAAACCTGCGAATGACAGCAAATGATGAGACGAATCGATATTATTTCTAAATGTTTGCTTACGAACATCTTCTTTTTTCAAATTAACTACCGCAGCATTTTTTCTGATCCATGTAGCCAAACGATGAGCTTGATTTAATGAACAGACGAAAGACGAGTTCGACAAATGAAAATGACATGCAATCTTGTCATTATTTTCTAATCGTTTGAAGTTTGGACAACCGAAATCATGTAGGTCATAGACCGGTTTATTAATAAGTTCTTCTATTAACTTGCACTTTTCCAGACCTTTTCCCCATAATATGTCAAAATCCTCAGTGACGTACTGTAATAAATACCTCATATCTTCATATTGCACATCGCCGTAGTCCCATTCCAATCCGTGAATATGCTTCTTGACCCAAAGGTTCGTTTTTGACTGACTCACTTCTTCGACATCTCGTGGTGGTTTGAAAAACCAATGCCACGACGAACCGTGACTGATGGAGACTACAGATAATTCTTTAACAATTAATGAGTTGAAAGCCGTGCGATAACCCTGAAAATCGATGACCGCTGAACGCATCTTAAGTTTATTATAGACCGTGACCAACGGTGAACTGATATTATTCGAGTCAATAGTGCGGCTATATATAGGCGATTCAGTACATTTTACGGACCAAACCGGTTCCCACCTCGTATTCTATAATATTATCATGAAGAATGAGGCAGTATGCTTTCGTATTAGCCGGGAAGTTCTCACTTGCCTCTAGCAGTAGGCGAATATCAATAGTCGTACTTTTTATAGCTTCGGATTGCTTAGAACAATCTATGACGACTAAAGGTGCGAGTATTTCAAAATCGCTTCGTGACAGGAGAGGTTCAGAATGTCTATTACCATAGTAACTCGTCTGAAACTCGTTGTACATTTCGTAAAGGAGAGCTACTTTTCCATTAACAAAATCTAAATTCAAATCGTCATAAGGATATTGTTCGCTATTTAAGTAGAGTTTTAAATTTTTCAATTTGCAACTATCAAACTGGCTGCTATCTTTGGTAGCGTTTCTCGTGCGACTAGTCTGAAACGCGATAATAACATAGCGCGGTTTTTCCAAATTTGTCGATGTCTTGACAGTCCAATTCTCTTGCTGCGACGCGGGCAAATTAGGATATTCGTAAAGATCCCAAGACCGGAATGGAATAGAAATGACCTTGTTTTTCTCAACCATTTTCAACAATTTCAAACGTTCTTGATCCAAAACACGGATATGAGGCATCCTCCAAACCACTTTATCTAATTTTATTTGTACATCTTCATCGCCCTTTATACAGTTCAAATCCGTACTCGATCTGATCAAAACGAGTTCTTGTTTAAGATTTATTAAAATTTTTCTATAGTCCTCACATATCCCTAAGAGAATATCCAGTGGTAGACACGCGCTAAAAAATCCGTTTTTATCTAATGAAAGCGCTTTATCAACACCGGGGATCGTCCATCCCGCATTTTCTAGTCCCTTGACTTGATTAGATGAAAACGAAACAAGTCCTTTAAGCGTCGTAGTTATTCCAGGGTTTCTCACTCTATCAACTTCGATACCATTCAATTCATATCTAATCTCATCAAATAAAAAGGCAAACGCGTTATTAGTCAATTTTGTAGTAGTAGTTCCGGGAGTACCATCTTTTTTTAAAATTCGTCCTTCAAGATAAATATAACTTAAAGAAGGAAACGTATAGACGTCTTGCTGATGAATCGGTATCCTGATCTCGTCCGACGTGTTGAACGTGTTTCCGGCATACGGTTGATGCGAATGATATTGAAATTGCGTAAGCGATTCATCGAATTTTACGTCTGATGAAATATTTAGTATGTTATTCATAGCTTTTTTAATCGAAACCCACACTGTTTTAAAAAGTTGGCGTTTGCAGTTGTTAACCGTCTTATAGATTTAGGTTTACTAATTCTTAGCCTTGTTTGACACCTTCTTTTATAGCAAATGTTCGGTTCAAAACTCTTCGCAGTAAAAAAAAAATCAATCCCCATTTTTCTTTAAATGTATTCTCAAAGTGACAGTTTCTCCTCTAAAGTCAATAAGCTCACCGTTCTGATCCACTAACTTAACGGTAATATTGTCAACAGTCCTCACGTTAGTAGGATAGTAAATGACGGGATTCGGGGTTTCTATTATTTTATATCCCGGTTCTACGCTTGGAAAGAATTGATGTATGCTATGGTCAGGATCTCCGTTGACGAAAGAGCCTGATGCTATGTTACAATGAACCGAAATTGTGTTTACACTAAGAATTTTCACTATGTCATCCGATTCAATATATCGAGGTGATGGGTTAATGACTAAATTAGGTCGAGTAAAGCCCAATAACGGCCCAATGGAATTAGGCTTATCGGTAAAGTTGAAGTAAACTGGCTTAGTTGTTTTAAGTTCCGTCTTTAAAGTACTCTGATTTCCTCGCAGTGCCAGCCCCGCACCAGGTTCCAGATGGGATATTTCTTCACGAAGATAAGAGTCGAGAGCATCAATATCGTACGATCCTTCGGGTATCTGGACCGATAAATAAAATTTATCGTTAACATTTTTTCTTATATTTGCAATAGTATTATACGTGTCAAAAGATAATAACCCGACTGTATAATCTGATCCTAATTCTAGAGGAGGTAGGAAGTTAGCATGAAGAATGCTAGAATTGCCTGTAAACGTTACTGTATAGCTCATGATTGTAAATGATCAAAAATCATGGGAAACTTCAGCTATATACTTAAGACAGAGGTGTCCGCAAATCGGAGTATTCAAATTTTGATAACGATGTCTATTGTAAGTTATTTTTAAACCCTTGAAATAGTCAAGTAACTGTGGTGGCGGTCGCAAATTTCCAAACGAATCAAAGTATTTAACATGATTATCTTTTTTTACATAACAGACCCAATGAGAGCCAGCTTCTGAACTTTTATTCAAATTTATAATCGCTGCTTCATGTTTTTTAGGATGATTCGGAAGATTATCAATCATAAATACTCCGCGAAAATTCGGAATGTTCAAAGCTTTAGCCATATAATTTAATTCGAGATCAGTCAATGCTTTATTAGGTAGTCATATTTTTTTATTTTTGTTTTGACGGCTTAAAAACAGACCGTAGCCATTCCTATACGGTTTCAAATAAAGCCCATTACCAATTTTCTGCTCTTCCATAGCCAAGTTGTGCCTCTTTTGTTCATCTAATTTTAATTTAGCCTCTTTTGCCTCATTGATCGCCTTCGCTACACTTGCAGCCCCTCCTGCCAACGATCCTACGGCGGAAAGTCCAGCCATCAACGGTACAAGAAACTGGAGAAACCCTCCCTCCCTTGGTAGTGGGAGAACTCTGGGCGGTGAAGGTTTCGTCTTACCGCGTAAATGCATTTTAGCCTTCTTGTAAGCCACTTTAGATGCGTTCAGAATTGATGATACATCGTCTACCTTTGAAGATTTAACTAAATCAATAAAACTAATCTTCTTTTTTTTCTTATTTTTTAATCCTGATCCCATTTTCCCTTTAGCTTTCATGGCATTTGTTACTAACCAAGTCGCAGCTTTTTCTCCCCATGAAGAATCTGAAGCTTTAACTCGCCTCCAAGCTTTATCAGCTAGGATCCTGTCTGCCTCCTTGCGACTACCCATGTCCTTATTTTTGTTGTAAGCTATATCGTGTTCTTTACAAGCTCTATCAAGCTCGTTTATTCCGCTATCACCTTTTCGCTTTTCTAATTGCGTACCAGGTTCACAATACTGATATCCTGGAAGATGTAATTCAATTGGTAACCTGTCTATAAGTCTGTTCACTAAGCCCCTTCCTTTGCGAGACCTACGAATCATACTGTAGTCGGGTGATGAAGAACTGAAGTATATATACGCTGGGGCCAAGTGTTGTTTGTATTCAGAATGAAATTAGTTAAACAAGTACAACGTTTCCACATCACCGACTTTTCACCTGCAAAGGAGAATTCGGAGCAGAGACATAGTACGTTATTACCAAACGTCATACGGGGATCGATTTGTGGACCAAGCGGATGCGGAAAGACCAATGTTATGATTGGACTTTTAATAAATTCAAACGGTTTAAAATTTAAAAATGTGTATATTTTTGGAAAAACTTTAAATCAAGCAAAGTACCAGTATTTAAAAAGTGTCATAGGTCTTGTTCCTGAAATAAAATTATATGAATTTGAAGATGCGAAGGAATTGCCTCAAGAAGTTGAATCCGATTCGGTCTGTATATTTGATGATGTCACTATGGAAGATCAAGATGTAATAAAACGATACTTTAGTTATGGTCGTCACCTGAATCTCGATTGTTTTTACTTAACACAGAGTTATGTTTGTATCCCGAGACACCTCATCAGATGTAACTTTAATTTTTTAATAGTCTTTCCTCAAGATGAGTTAAATCTGAGACATATTTACGATGAACATGTGAGCAGTCCAGATTTAAGTTTTACGCTTTTCAAAGACATGTGTTCACTATGTTGGAAAGATCCCTTTGGATACCTCGTCGTTGACAAGACCAGAGATGCAAACGATGGGCGTTTTAGAAAAGGTCTCGATACATTCATAGTAGATATATAAAGAGCATACGTAACGATAATCACCATTAGCAGTCATGGACCCAAAAGTCACTCGTGATATTATAAAAACGAGCGAGATTTTGAAAAACAAATATCGTTCATTAAAACGTAATCTCCAGGATACCGAAAAAGGTCGACAAGAATTTTTCTTACCTGTACTTAAACCCCTTGAGGATATTAAACAATCAGTATCATCTTCATTAGCTCCCACAAAAATAAGAAAGGAATCATCACCCGAATCGCCACTCGAGGAGTCTGTTAGTATTTACAGAAAATCAACATTAATACCGAAAACAACGCCTCGTTACAAAAAAACTCCACAAATTTTATCGGATGAAGCAAAAACTAGTAGCGCTCTTACACCATTATCTCACTTATCGAATCCCGTTCAAGAGTTTATGTCACCAGAAGTAGAGGAGGGAGAGTACCTGACAGACGATCCACTGTCGGAACAAGTTAAGGAATACGCTAAAACACCACAAGGAAAACCGAATTCGAAAAATACCTCGCTGGGTTCGGAAACCTGCAGAAAGAATACTTGGAAAGGTGATAAGACACATGACTCTCGCTATGGAATTAGGGTCATGCCTTCTGGGGGAATGGCTATTGGAGACTCGACCGATGTTCAGCTATTTGCAAACAGCGATGATATATCCATTAACGGTGTGGTATATGAAGGGACACCCGGATTATTGCAGTTACTCTACTTGAAAAACCCTCAAGATTATACCGAGTCCGACTTGGATAATTATAAGAATATTTTACTCTCTACCAATGCACACAAGAAAGGCTACAGTGAAGAACAAGGTGTGCTGGGTAGCAGATCTGAAAAGTACAATTATATATATAAATATATCAAAGTTATTTCCATCACAGGCTTTAAAACCCCGCCCCCCTTCCTCGGCTTCGAGCAGGCTATCCTCACTACGTTCTTACTCTTACAAACGGGGTACTGGACTCATGAGAGTCGATAAACCCTTGTATGAATATTGGAACGATCCTAACGAACTTGTTGATCGTCTAAGGCTGTTGATGTCTTCTACTCATGCCGGACATGAAGGACACCAAAACGAAATCGAATCGATAATTGAAGAGCTACGAGAAGAGAATATAATATATTAATGTGCATATTATAAATGAATCAGTTTAAGAATGACGATAAACAAGTTTGGATCTCACATCACATTAAAGCATTCCAAGTATAAGAAACGTTACTTTCCATTTAGTTTATTAAAATCTGAAAAGGATATAGACGCACGTAATTTACGAATAATTAATGTAGCAAACCCGGTTGCAGCTCATGATGCTGCAAATAAAGTATATTGTGATACTCTAGCAATGGCCTACACTGATTTAAAGATTTGGCCGGGTAACTATATAAATGGGAAAAGAAAAAGACTTGACAATTTTGCTCCACCCATAAATAACTATGATGTTGTTACAAAAGAATTCCTCAACAGAATGGCTTTGACTTTAGTTGACAATATGTACGACGCTCTCGGTATGAAAATAACAAACGTTGGTGAGCCTGTGAAGGAATCTGATGCAGTCACGCTCGGCTATCTCAACAAAATACTTAAAAGAAAATTATAGATGGATTCATCAATTAAGAAAACTATCATAAATGAATTACATAAGCCAGCTCGGAAGATATACCATAGAAGAAAGACTGTTTTGAAAGGGATAAATGACTTGTGGCAAATTGTTCTAGTAGAAATGATACCTTATGCTCGAGAAAATAAAGGATACAAATATTTATTAACAGTTATAGACTGCTTCACCAAATATGCTTGGGCTGTAGCAATTAAAACAAAATCTGGTGATGAAGTGGTAAAGGCAATGGACAGAGTCTTTAGCTCGAGTAAACAAACACCAAGAAATATTCAAAGCGATCAAGGAAAAGAGTTTTATAATTCCAAGTTTCAATCACTAATGAAAAAATACTCTATTAATCATTATTCCACTTTTTCTAATATGAAAGCTTCTATCGTAGAAAGGTTCAATAGAACGTTAAAGGGAAAAATGTGGAAAGCATTTAGCTTAAGAGGAAATCACAAGTTTTTGGATAACTTACCTCAAATTTTACAGGAATATAATTCATCATTTCATAGGACTGTAGGTATGAGTCCGAATGATGCTCATAATAAAAAATCGGAAAAATACTTGCTAAACAATGTATATTCTTTAATTCACTCCAAATTAAAAGTTCGAAAACAAAAGTTTGAAAAGGACGATTTTGTAAGAATATCTAAACAAAAAACAAGTTTTTCAAAAGGATATACACCTAATTGGTCAAGTGAAATTTTTAAGGTGGTTAAGGTCCAAAAGACATATTCTAACACATATTTGCTGGAAGATCTTAAAGGACAGGCAATAAGCGGTGCATTTTATGAACAGGAGCTACAAAAAGTTCAATATCCTGATGTATACCTTGTAGAAAAGGTTTTGAAAAGAAAAGGAAATAAATTGTATGTAAAGTGGCTTGGGATAGAAGAACGGAGCTGGATTGATAGGAAGGATATTGCATAGTGTTGTAAAAAGAATAATTTACTAGTATTTGTATGTTTATTTTATTTTTACACACATCTATAATTGATATAAATACAACTATAATTGTGATACATAGTATATTTTATTTTTACTTAATTAATATAATAGTAACAACTATAAATTATTATGATACAAAATAAAAAGTACAAATATACATAATTTATTAAAAGTGGTTTATTTATTTAAAAATTGCACCTAATTTTCCTCATTACTACTACTAGTACTACTGCTACTATTAGAATTACAACTGTAAAGGCTGTAGTGACCATAGGGCAGAGTTTGTACACCATCTTCTAGCGTACACCTCTTGTCATCATACGAACATAGCGAGCTTTTGTTTATTAATACGGTTCTGACACTATGTCGTTTTGACTGAATAGTATAAAATGAAGAAAACATTAATCTATTATTTTGCAAAGTATCCAAATAATTGTAAAAACTATATTTACTAACTGCTGACTTTTTAATGCCTTTGGCTTTTTTAACAGTTATTTCATTTTCAGTTATTTTAGGCCTTAAGCCTACAAACTCTAATATAGGATCTCCGCAAGTCTCGTCTTTGAGCATACCTACTACTTTTTTATTATTTTCTGAATAACAAAAATGTGATTTCGGAAAGTTACTTGTATCAAAACAAAATTTGAAATCGTTCGCAATATCAAAATAGATATCAGGTGTTTTAATATCGTATAGCAGAGAGTCAGTGTCTAGATAACAAAGCGACACATTGTCTGTGCCATATTTGTGACAAAACACGTTATAATGGTAATCATACATGAGTGTTTTGCTTAAATCCAATACTGAGAATCCAACATACAGAGGTTTATCGAACAGGATACTCTCTTTTTCTAATTGTACTGCTACAACATTGTCTCCAAAGATGAATCTGTCTTTAAAAGTTGGCTTGTTATCTAGTCTATGTAAAGATTTTTCATTAGTGGCAATTTTTAAAATGATTCTATTTTGTACATTTTCCATGAATTTCCCGAAACAGCTATTGTTCATCAATTTGAAAAAATCTGATTCAAATGTATTTTTTGCTTCGGCTCGCAACTTTGTATTAAGTTCTATGTATTGAGTTAGCCAATTTTTTTGTTTGAACCTTAATGTTCTGTGAATTTTTTTGATTTTTAATCCAAGTTGTAAAGCCTGTTTTAGATTTCTGTAATGTACAATATAACGGGATTTTGGTTCTAATGTAGTAAGTAACTTTATTGATTTTCCGTGAGGGGGAACAGCTTTCTTCGGTAGTAGAGGTAATTGCGAGTGTTTATCGTGCAATTCTTCAGGGTATTCAATGTCCACGTCAAAGACATAGCCAACCTCCGAGTCATTCGATATTTCCAATACATTTATATTTTCGCCATTTATCCATTCTATATCCGAATAGGGTAAAGGGAGGTTCATGGCGTAGCCATACAAATTGTTAACGTCAACATATATCAAATAATTACTTGGTTTAGACGGATCATATTCTTTCATGTATTTATTATTTGCTTTGGCATGACGGGAAATAACTTGACACATTCCACCTCTAATACCGTCTTCAAAAAACTGGACCATGTCTATGTCTTTTATTATATCTAATTGAATATTTGTATGTTTTAACATCGCATTCCAGGATAACTGAGGTAAAGTAAAGAACCAAGCCGGGTCTAATTCATATATTTTTAAACAAAGTGATCGAAATGTTTCAAATATTTCACACAACAAAATGACATCGGTTTTTATATATAATTATGCATATTCCTTCAATGTTTTAATATTAAAGTTTTCCCAAATGTACTGAGCGTGTTTATAGTCTAAATCACTAATATGTTCTTGGGTCAGATCATTGAAGAATTTATCTTTCTCAGGTAATTTAGTTTTGTTCAAGCAGTCCAAAGAGTCTAAATAACTGTATGGAAATACACCTTTCCTACATAACAGTTCAGTTTTTCCAGCATCATTAAAATTGATCTTATACAAATGAGGAAATACTTCCGCGAGAGAGGATTGAGGAGAATCTTTTAAATTATTCACCAGCGTATCCAAACTGGATGACAGAAATTTGTAGCTATCGATAAATCTTAGTTTTGTCTTACATCCTTTAAATTTAATGCTAAAACTAATATATTTCTCAGTGTTGCTCGGGATTATTGTGATATCTCCTTCATGGTATCAATGAAGGGAATAATTAGATGTGAATCATAACCTTGGAGGTTATGCACAACTACTGGAATAAAGTCTGGTTTTTTAGCTCTTAAGTTACACGAATTATGAGCCGGGCCAATAAACGACCCTGACATGTGGTTGTGGTGACGCACACGATCCGTGGCTTCCAGGTATTTTTTACACAATACACATATTTCGGATGAAGAAAAACGTAATTTTTCCTCTTCGTTTAATCCGGTTATAGGAAGTGGATTGTCATAAATTTCATCTACTTTCATAACAAATGATTTCAACTGCTCCATAAACAATTGCATACAGTTTTCTCCGGTGTATACAATTGGGTTTAAATCGAACCTGTCTGATTTGACAAGTAGTGAGATGGAAAAAGGAACATGTTGGTGAACTGCATTGCTCCACGAAGATGAAGGATCGGGAGATGCACCTGATATCGGAACTAGAAGAGACTCAATGTCTGCATATGCTATTATTGGCACTAGTTGTGTGTATTCTACACGCTTGAATTCAATCTTATCGTCTTTTGGAAATTCCGAACGCACAGCTTTATGATTGCGACAGAATAGTTTATGTTCTAGCAACCGTTCATTTGCGTCTTTCCCTTCCGTATTTATATAACCCCTCCCAAATAGCTTTAGACATCGTCGACAGATTAAATAACTACGCTTTGAATTAGATACCTGGGAACTCACTAAACGGGATAAATTGGTAATAAGACAGTAGTGGCTGTTTTCAGCGTTTTGAACATATAGGAGGTCAAATGTTTTAACATAATTATATTTTTCACTAATTCGTAATGGATATATTTGATTTTTTTCATCCAAGCCAAACACGTTGACGGACACATTATTAACATTTTCAAATCGTGTGATATCCTTTAGAGGGGTTGGATAAGAAATGCACTCGAAGGAATATGCAGATTCAAAATTTAACTAGGAGTTGGGATCGTTTGATCCGATAACTTCACTTAGAATAGCGAATCGGAAACAATCGTTACTAATATTTTTGACATTTATTACACAATGTTTGTCTCTTATTTTTTTTGGCAATTCAATATATTTTGTTCCCCCTAGAGGCTTATATTTTGTTAGATGTAAACAGATGTAATTAGCCGATGAAAATGTCCACCCCGAACCTTTGCTAACGAATTCATCTTGCTCATTTAGAAGTTTTTTAAATGTTGTTTGTATATAATCCTCTATATCCGTGACTGACTCAATAATTTTAATTTTAGATTTAAAATTTATATCGTTTCTCTCAAGAACTGTGTTTTCCAACTTTTTAGTATAAGTACACTCTAGCATTATGTTTATTTTAAGATTTTTCCATTCCCTTAGATAGGAGTTTATCAAGTTGATTAAAATTTCTTTTTTGTTATTTAAAAATTCTTTAGCTGTTAAATTTTTATTTTTATTTGGAACATCTTCGACCGTATTATTTAGAGCCATTTTTATTACACCGTTTTCTTGTAACACTGCCGATTCCCTCATCCGCCTATTAAATACAGTATACTTTCGTTTCTTTTTTACCGGCTGTCCTGATCGATCCATCTCGAGCTGCCTGTCTTTACTATTAAAGTTTTCATTTTTACATACGCTTATATGACGTTTATGCGAAAAAAAATTGGACACTTGATTTCCACAACCTCTACAGTAAAATGATTTCCATTGACATCTGTGTTTACTGTTGGGTAAAAGTAACCCACAGCGTGAGCACAGATACATGTTTTTGAACCTTTACAATTTTATAACTAATGTATACATAAATTTAAAATATTTAAAATATAACTTATATGTAAATATATACGTTACTCTAAGAGCCTAAGTTGCTATTATAAAGAAGTTATTTGATACGTGTTTTTTTTCCTTCCTTCGTATTTCATTCTTAAACTCCCTGCTGAAAGCGGAAAAAGACACAAATCAATACATGTATAGTTTAATAGAGATTGGAAACTTTTATTATATACAGAGAGAGAGAGAAAGACAGAGAGAGATACCTTTATAATTTTGTATATCAGCTTCGCTGAAGCACTCGACGTATATCTTTTTGGGAGGAAAGTTTTAATTTTCTCCTCGCCTCCTTCCTCTTCGATTATGATGGCTTCCAACGCGTCTCCATATTCGGTTGTTTTTTTTTGTATTGAATGAATAATATAAATCCTCCCCGGTTCCAGATCTCCTAGGGTTTTATATATTCCAATTTTATTCAACTTTTCGATTAAGGACATCTAATAATACAAGAAAAAATATAAAAAAACATAAGTTTTTCATAATAATAATAATAATTATTATATATATATATATATATATATATATATATATATATATATATATATATATATATATATATATATATATATATATATATATATATATATTTGAGAAGTATTATTATTATATTCGATTTTAACTAGTTTTAGCTTATTTTTATTGATGAACATTAACATTACCTTAATCCAATTGCTCCAGTTCCTCGATTCTCAAGCCGTACATGCGATATATTCTCTTTTGACAAGGGCTACATAGGCGTACATCTCTTACTAGAGACAGTGCGTTTTTGCAAACAAAACACTCGTCTTTGTACATCATACCAGGTACTTCATTTCTCGGAAGAAGGTAATGACCGGCTGTTACCACAGCTCTTAGGTGGTCAAACCTGTCTAAGCCGAAAGCACAAGCCTGGCATATGGGGACAATCGCAGACGATTCGTCTGTCGGTGGACAATTCAAGGCTACAAAGGCTGGGACATTGAAATATTGAACAATGGTACATCTATACCGTGCCTCGTTGAGTGATAGACCATTATTTATGACTGGCATATTTGATATTAAATGCTACTTACTTTGGGAAGAGAGGTGATGATGCTCTGGTCTCAGAAAAGCAACTTGATCGAGCAAGGCAAGCTCTCCCTATTTAAACAGGTACCCACACAAAGAAAATTGATTTTGTTTGCTTTTTAAAAAATATTTCCACATGTACACTCCTCATGTAATTACGAGATAAGTAATACTTTAACATTTTATGCTGTATAATCATCAAATCTCCGCTTGCACTTTTTCCAAAAGAAGTTTCACATTTTAACTAAAAAAAAGCATAAAGTATATTAAATCCACTTACTTTTATAGCGTATTCCACTGCACCACTCCTTGATTTATAGCACACTCATTTAACAGCGAGACATGCCAGCGGAGATAAGGTTGAAAAAATTGGACATCTAATTACATCAGAGACCTTCAATTGATATACGTAGGAAGAGTTGTATTATTACGTAAGGCGGCGACCTACCTTAAGCTAAGCCAAAATGAAAGGTCAAGATTCAGACGATACCCAGGAGAGGGGAGGACCAGCGAGTTATTACGTAAGGCGGCGATCTACACCACGCTAAGTGAAAGGTCAAGTTTCAGAAAAACAGACTATACCGAGAGGAGGAAAGACCAGCGCGCTGAGTTGCTGAAGGTCTACTTTTAGAAAAACAGACTATACCATCGGGTCCATTTTTAGAAAAACAGAGCATAGCCCCTGTGTTGCGGGCTTGAGTATACCCTAAAACCTCCAATCTAATAGCCCCTCCCGCCCATCCCCTCCCCAGGAATTAAAGGTCAGGTGCACACCCCGCTAAAAACAACTACTACTTTGTATATTATTATTATAGCACCTGTTTGTGAATACCATATTCGAGTACCACTAGAATGTTCTGAATTGTTCTCCTTACGATTATATATAAGGAATGTTGGTCTGGAGAGTTAGTCTTCTCCTGAAGCACAAGCCATATGGTTATTTCTGTGTTACAAAGTGATAATTTTTGTAACCTGTTTAATGATTTGTGTTTTCATAATTTTTACTGCATTGAAAATTGTTATTTTCATACAAAAAAACTGTTTAACCCAGATAAATGTTAGAATAGTATTTATTAAAATTATAAAAATATTTTACATATTATTTTTGAATGAAATAAAAAAAACACATTTTTTTTTATTGATAACAAAGATGAGAAAAAAAATTAAATATTAGCTACAGGTCTTTTCTGAATCCAGTCTTTGATTCCTGGAAGAGAATGTACTTTTTCTACGAGGCCTTTAAATGAAGGATATTTTTCAGTCAAATTAACACCCACCAAGCCTGGAATTGATTCGAAATAACCCACAGCATATAAATCAGCCCAAGAAAGCTGCAAAATAATGATATTAAATTAGGGATCAGAATATTAAAAAATTGTTTTTAAAAATATTTCTTATACCTTAGCTTGTCTATATAGAATATCTTTCATTCCAGTGACTAAGGGGTTGTCAAAAAATGCTTACTTTTCAGGGGACGACTTATAAACAACCTTTAAGGTGCCTATACACTGTGCGAACCTCACATGCAAACACCTTATCCCCCAAACCTATATTCCTGGTGCTGGAAAAAGCAGAAAAAGAGCTGGACCTGATATTTAATGAGCGGGAAACTAAGTACCTAATGACCACTAGAGATGGTGCTTTGATGGAAAAGATAACTTGGAGAAATCATTACAAGAAATAATGACACATGGTAACAAGTTTCTTTATACCATGTTTAAAGCCCTCCAATTAAAACATCTCCCCAGAAGTTCATAGACACAGCTTTACAAAACTATAATTATACCAATTGTGGAATATGGCAGTGAAACCTGGGTCCTCACTGATGCGATTAAGAACTTGCTGAGAACATGGGAAAGAAGAGTTGTTAGGAAAATGTTCGGACCTATAAGAGATATCGATGGGTACAGAATAAGAACAAACTCTGAATGAAAAAAATTATTTCCGGACCCAGACATCGTTAGCATAATAAAGAAAAGAAGATTGGTGTGACTAGGACACATGGAAAGGATCCCTTCCAGTAGGATCGAGGAAGAGAGGTAGACCTCGCAAAAGATGGTTGGATGACGTGGAAACTGACCTTCGACAGCTCAATATATGATGATGTCATACCAAAGCCACGGAAAGAGAAAAATGGAGCAAGATAATGGTTATCTTAATAATAACCGAATCTGATTTTTTTCCGATTTTTTCTTTTTTTTGTTATATATTACACTTAGAGGCTATAGTACACTATGGTAAACTTGCGAATCTGTATATTGACCAGTTAATGTATAAATCGAAATGTAATCTTGCATAACCGGTTGTGTGATTTAAAGCATTTAATATTACTATTAAATATATTATAGTAATATATAATATATCTATATAAATAAAGTTGAAATTCTGTTTGTTTGTTTGTTCTTTATAGAAATCCATACCGTTTGTCCTAAATTCTCCAAATTTTGCTCAGTGGTTCTTTGATACCAGGTGCGAACACCTGTCCATATTAAAATTGCATAACTTCAGCCGATCTTCAGCTGATATTCTTTATTCTCCAAATTTCGCTCAGTGGTCCTTTCAGACCAGGTGCGAACACCTGTCCATATTAAAATTGCATAACTTCAGCCGATCTTCAGCTGATATTCTTTATTGTTATAAAAATCATAATGATCTCACATTACAATGTTTTTTTTTTTACGAAATCGACCGTTTCTTTAGAAAAATGAAATTCCCCGTGTGAAACCGGGATATACAGATATAATCTATGTATATAAAGATAATTCTGTTTGTTTTTTATAAAAATCCATACCGTTTGTCCTAAATTTTCCAAATTTCGCTCAGTGGTTCTTTCAGACCAGGTGCGAACACCTGTCCGTATTAAAATTGCATAACTTCAGCCAATCTATGGGTATATTCTTTATTGTTATAATAATCATTTTGATTTCGCTTTACATTGGTTTTTACAAAATCAACCGTTTGAGTCGATAAAAGTCTCAGTTTATAGATTTTATAGATTTAAAAAATGAAATTTTCCGGGTGAAACCGGTATATACAGCTAGTAATATATAAAGTTGCTATTTGCTTTGCAGAAAAATTTAAGTTTCACAGATTCACAAGTTTACGATTGTAGATATAAATATAAACAAAGTTATCGATATAATGAATTTTCTTAGCACTTAAAGTAACTTTAGAAAATACTAATAAATAGAGAGTATTATAATTTACCTTTCCATTCGCTAAATAACCCTCTTTAGCAATAACAGTTTCAATTTTTTCCATATAAAATGGGATAATTTCTTTAACAAGGCATTCTTTGATATATTCTTTTTCAGCTGGTTCTTTAGCTTTGATAAACCTCTGGATTTCTTTAAAAAACAAAAAAAAACAAAGCTCATACTTATTTCCTGTTTATACATAAAAATAAAAATCTAATACTATAATTAATATTATACATTTATAATACCTGTAATTAAATCTCCGACAGTACCAGCAATCATATCAATATTTAAGTTTTCTTTGCTATTTTTTCCATTCAAATTAGCTTCAGTGGCAAAGTAACGTAATATAGCAGTTGTCTGGTACATGATTGTTCCATCTATTTCCAAATAAGGAACTCTTCCATATGGTACTTCTGGCACTAGTATGAAGGAGAACTTTTTAAATAAATTAAAAATATAATCAAATTACTTTGAATAAAACTAAAAGAGAAATATTCTAAAAATGGTATGTTCAGATTAAAGTGTGAATTGTGCAAAAGAAAAACAAAATATAAGAATATTCACTCTAAGGTTTAGTTGCTGGAATATTTTAAGTCATTAATTAAGGCGGTGGAAGATAGTTCACCTTAGATTTTATGAAGAGGAAATGATTGGGGGGTGCGGCCAAAATAAATAACACTAATATGTAAATGAATGTCCAATAATATGTAAATATATCTTACGCTAATAAGTAAACATCATATATTGAATCGTGCCGACGGTTCGGCCCAAATTTTAGGTAGTATAAATCAAGATAGGAACTAATGAAAATATTTGAAGAAATATCAATTAAAAGTGTAACATTATATAATAACATAAAACATAATATAATTTTAAAAAATGTAAGATTATAGTGATTGAAGTGAGACCGTGATGAAAATAATAAACGAAAAATGAGATAAAAATCTATATAGCTTAACTGAGGTAATGTAAAGTAATATTGAGATGTAGGTGAAAATAGTTGTAAATGAAGAATGGTGAAATACTTCTTCCAAATTTCTTTTATTAAAAATTTATAACATATACATTAATTTGCCGACGTTTCGGACTATTCGTCCCTCTTCAGGGCAAATTTCTTCTGCCAAGAACTGGTAATCCTTACACCTGACAATTTTTGGTGGCTAGGTCCATCTATTTCTATATTACAGTTATATTCCATTACCTAAGTAAATTGGTCATTTTATATAAAAAATATATATATATTCACATGACTACCACTTTTTACTACAATATTCTTATCACACTAACTATACAGAGTCAGTAATAGTTAGTGTGATAAGAATATTGTAGTAAAAAGTGGTAGTCATGTGAATATATATATATTTTTTATATAAAATGACCAATTTACTTAGGTAATGGAATATAACTGTAATATAGAAATAGATGGACCTAGCCACCAAAAATTGTCAGGTGTAAGGATTACCAGTTCTTGGCAGAAGAAATTTGCCCTGAAGAGGGACGAATAGTCCGAAACGTCGGCAAATTAATGTATATGTTATAAAGTTTTAATAAAAGAAATTTGGAAGAAGTATTTCACCATTCTTCATTTACAATATTTGGATCTTCCAGCACATATAATGTGTTTAGGATTACATAGTGAAAATAGTTAAAATATGATAATTAAGATTACAATAGTAAAGACAAATGAAGCCTAAGTTAATAAGATAAATTATATTAGTCTAGATATCTATTGCATTTTATTTATTTTATGTAATTAACTAATATTATTTATATAATATTAGTTATTTCCAGCATACTCAATCGATTGATTATACCCAATTCCTCCATCTGATTCTTTATTTTCACAAAAGGCCAGCGTGTCGCTTATTTAAAAGCATGGCCAGCTTTATTGTATATTTGATGAAATATATATATTTTATTTCAGCTTGAACTGTATTGTTTTATGAATTCTGCTACTAAGTTGGATCTCCGGAATCGGTGTCCATTTCTTTTTTAAAGCAAACAGCTTGGTCCTAATTTCCATCAGCTTGATGAAGCTTATAGAAGTTGATGGGAAGCAATGAAATTAGTGGGATCAGGATCAGAAGGAGAACTTGGATAAAATTCAATCAAGGAATTTCGACATCTTTGAACATGTAGCCTTAGTAATTACCTGTACTCTACCTGTACTTACCTGTACTCTAACTGAAACATAAATTGACAAGTTTTAAAAGACCTAACAAGTAATTTAAAACACTTTGTTGAAGGAGCAATTGAATTTCCCAACAGTTGTTTTTAAACGCTATTTCATCTTTTAACCTCTCGAAATTCTACCTACCCTATCTAGGAAAATATTTACTCGCCCCCTCCCAATAATTTGGTGCTGGTGATGCCCATGTTTATGGCAATATAAATTCATGCAATGCTGCAACATTTAAGATATTATGCCTCCTTATTGGTAGAATTATAATTGAAAACATTAAAGGAATTTTGAATCTTTTTTCTATCAAGGACAGAACTGAATGTGGTTGATTAATATTACCGTCAGGAATCACGCGACTATAAGCAAATGGTGTTTTATCATCAGGTGTTCAAGTCTGCATGAGCAATCCTTCTTACTTCTTCAAATCTAAAGTCTCAGCAATGGTAGTATATTTTTCTTGACATTTTCTTGGTAATAGATACTGCATTCTTGGTCCATTTTCTCGTAAAGTTATTCAACACATACATAATCACCTATATTGGTTAGATCTATAAATATTTTCTCATTGGTATTTATTTAGTTTATGTTTTTGTTACAATAACATTATAATATATGGATCTCAATACAAAGTCTATTAAGATACTCTGGAAATATATTTAAAAGATAAAGATACGTGTATACTAAATTCTTCAAACTTATTTAGTTAGTGCATAATGTATCAAAAACATTATTATTTCCATAAATATAGAAAAGATGAATTACAGGTATAAAACTGAGGTTAAGGCTAAAAGGAAGAAGTAAATTTTTGATAACAAAAAAATATTGTCTAATCATCTTTCTTTTGAATTAAAAGCATATATCGACCTGTTCTTAGGATTAAGATGTGCGTCCCTTGGATCCATATTAGCAATAACAACAGTACAGAAAATTTTCAAATATTTCTTTTTTAGTTGTATTGGTTTATTCCTTTGTTAAACTGTATAGAAAAGTGAAAGATGAGTGTATTCAAAAGCAATCTAACTCCATTTTGGTTTGGAATGCAAAGATAAAAAAATCAAAACCACGTACATAATTTTTTACATTCTTAATCAAGAAAACTTTATTTAAAGCATAGCAATTGTTTCAATTTTGTGTTCAGATGGCAAAACGACATATGTCATTTTTGCTATAAAAGCATGTGTTTTCACATTGAAGAGTCTCATTTGTTATCCCTAACTGTTCATATAAGTAATAAGTCTTTTGTAATTGTTTCTTACGAATACAACAATAGAAAATTGTAATAAGTCAATAAACGTCTACACTATAGTAGGCTGGCAAAATTCTGTCTGGTCAAATTTAATAAAAGTTACACATAATATTTCCAGAATCAGCTATGAACCTAATTTAACATAAAATATTTTATTTTATAACTTACTGCTCCTGAGTTTAGATAATGTTTCAAATGGAAGGCGAATGTCTTCAAATTCTTTTCCCAAATAGCTAAGAATGAATCTAATGGACTCTCCTAAGCCTTTTGCATCTAAATAAGTTAGTTTATAGACTGCCATTTTTTTTTTTTTTTTTTTTTTACTGAAAGGACCAAAATAAAAATTAATGAAAATAAAATAAAAAATCAATATTCATGCTATAAGCTGTAAAATATCTTACCATTGTTAGTTTAGTAAAATGAATACATTTGACTTATATAGAATAAAATATATTATTAGCTAGGTTATATGTATTGAAATAACTTATATATAAATAACTAATTTATAATAATCATGATTATTATAAAAGTAATAATTATTATGTAATAAATTATGAGTAAGGTATTGCTATCTATTCTTATACTACCCACTTCAGCAAGATAAATGTTTCTGGTTTTGATTTTTTTAAATTTTGGTACTTTAATTTTTATTTGCTGATTTTATGATTTTTCTATCTTTTTACATTTAATCATCAAACTCTGAGATTATTTTTGATTCCTAATACAAGATAAAATGTGTCAATACAAGTAATACCAGTCCATAAATTACTCATTTTTTATCTCTGAAATTTAAAACCAAGAAGAATTATTTTTATTACCTCCATTTAATGAAAACTATTACATCAACAGTTCAAAGAATATCATAATTTCATGTTATATTGAAATTTTATATGATATAATATATAACCATAGAGGTATGCATAATAAATATTAGAATTTTTGTTTATTTCATTTTATTAGGTTGAAATGGCTGAATCGTAAGATAAATTTTATATTGTCAAAAATATAAAGTTTTATATAATAGTTTTAATATAGAAAAAATCTATTAATTTTTTATCACTTACTTATATATATAATTAAGTTCCGGATAATTAAAATAAATTAAAATGGGTACTATTGTTAGGAATAACCCTAACTAACTATGACTAAAATTTTGTAAATAATTTTTTTTAAGAAATATAATTTAAATAATTAGTTATATTCATTTAATAGCGTCGGTTATATTATTAGAATCATTCATTTCATTCCAAAATTTTGACGGCTGCAAAAAGTATTATTTATTTTTTATTTAAATCTCCGATTGTTCTATATTGAAATATATTTATTTTTAGATAGTTAATTAATCATTTTAATGAAAGAGAAAAGATTGAACGACAATTCGGGAAATTCCCACCCTTGGTTCAATGTTTTATCTTCCATTAAAATTATTTAAAAAAAATTGTTTAATAATTTCAATTAACAACATTATCAGAACTCAATAGCAAACTGAGTTTGATCAATTGTAGATAACTTAAAACCCCCTCCCCCTCAATGTATAACCTAATTATCTTTAAAATGGCGATACAAATATTTTGTATAGATTAATATAATAGATATAATACATATTAGTAGGATGAACAGTATCATTTATAATTAAAAATGAATATCTGTTACAAATTATACTTTAAAAGAAAACAAATAAGGAAAAGAAAATAAACACATCAAAAATTGTTTACCCTTACGAGAAGAGGACGAAGATTCGGCCAACACTGATGTAATGTGCTAGTATGCCAGCAAATCCGATAGATAGCGCTAGTGTTTGGAGATGCAATTGGAATTCTCATGATAATCTCAAGGTTAAAGAAGTGTTCTCTTGTGCGTCGTGTTTATTTAAAATTCTTTTTTAAGGAAGTTTTCTTTATAAACAAGGCACTGGTATTTCTGATTGTGAAGTAATATTGTGTTGTTTCACATGAAATGTCCGATTTTATAATTTTTGAAATACATGAAAGAGGATTTTGCGGATCTCTGTTTATTTTCAAATGTTTACATATTATAATTAGGCAGTTATTAATCATCTACTTTTCTTTTATAAACATTAGCTTCCCAATCAATTATACATTTTTTAGTATACCCGCAAATAGGGCACCCCAACTTTAACTTAAAGAAATAGGTAAACAAGTCCTAATTTTATTACAAGATATACATGAGCCTAATGTTTGAAGGGTCCTCTAAGTCATCTATGAAGTAAGACTTTAACAAACTAACCATAGGTAAGATTTCACAATGAAATCCAAAGGGTGCCAAGAACTAGATTTGACACTTTTAACAATAAATATTGCCATATTGTAAAACTATTGAAATTTTGACCCAAAAAAAACCTCTCGAGTCTTTATGAGGATAGATAAAAAGGAGCTATAGGAAGTTTCTATTTGATCGCATTATAAAAAGTATTTTTTTTTTTATTTAACCACAGAAATGTTGTCTTAAGGATGCCCATAACTGTACAGTTGACCCTATTAATATGAAAACACGCGATTTTCGTGTGATATTTTTTTATGAGTTTCATAAACTCGGCAGCTTAGGCTGCTAAAAACATCTGTAAGGCGTTTGGGGAAGGGAGTATAAATGACCTAACCATTCGCCGTTGGTTTGCTTAGTTTTCACCAAAAAAATTGATGGTTACAGTATGGTGGTCCACGGCTGGAATCATACATTATTCCTTTTTGCCTAGAGGTGAGACCATTGCCTCTACAACCTACTGCAAAGAAATTGCCCAAATGCACGCAAAATTATTGGAAAACAACCTGGATTGGTAAATAGGAAGGGTCCTATACTCCTATACAACGCTAAACCCCAGGTTTCAAAACTTACCATGCACAAATTGAAATCCATAAATTAAAGTGGCCCAAGCCTAATTTTTTCATAATTTTCGAATACTTAGATGCTTGTAGAACAATGGTAAGTATACCTACATTTTTTATCTAGTTCGAAATTAAAATGTGTGTGTAAAATTGAACTTTTTAATGATTGAAGAAAATAGTATTTTTCTACCAAGAGAAAGAACTTTTTTTTATTTGTATAAAATTAACAGTAAAATATTCCCCAATACTTCAGGAGTATGTGCACTGTTATGGACTAAACATGTTTAAATAATATCAATATTTAGAGAAGAAATTAATTTTTGAAATCGTTGCCGAAATAAGTATGATTTTTTGACTTTGTTGGTTTATTAATAGATTGAGTTACGGTCGCAATGGTTTAATATGTAAGTGTAGATAGTAGAGGAACCGTGGTAAAATTTTCATGACCAACTTCGGGCAACTTTACTATTTATAAAGATTCAACACTTTCGCTACGGAGTTGGCAGCGAAAAGGGCTGAGATGTTAGTGTCTCGGTACCCCTTCCACTAATTCCCATCGACCGTCCACAAAATTCTTTTCAATGGAGCAGACCTGATTTAGCACGCAGCTCTTTGTATCGGATCCCCCATTAATTTATCTTTACAATTTTTATTTTTTACTTTCCACTTCAAATTTTAACTTGATTTGATGCTCTGATTTCGTTAACATTGATTTCATTAGATTCGGCACCTCAAGAAACATATATGTCTATACCAAACACGAATTTTTTATATTTTTGACCTCAAATTTGGACTTGATTTGGTGGTCTCATGGGGTATGTGGTTTCTGGATATAGTTTGTACAGCAACCCCGCTTTTATTCTATAAAATTGAAGATTAATTTCCCATTGGCACATAACCTTGTCACATTGTTATACATTCTCTTCCTGTTGGATTATTTTCAGTGAAGTGTTGTTTTAGGGTTCAAAAACTTTTTCCGTGATTATTTTAACCTGATATTTCAGGCCTCAAGGTAAGTCGAATTCCCTTAATCATTGTTTTATCTTAAATGTTGAACAATTCATTACAATATTTGCTAACTGCTTTCTTTTTTAACCGACTTCGAACGAAAGAGGAGGTTACTCAATTCGATACGTATGTGACTTTTTTTTTTTTGTGCCTTTTTTTTTTTTTTCTATGTATGTTCACCGATTACTCAGAGATGGGTGGACCAATTGGAATGAAACCTTTTGCATCTTATAGAGTATTTTCCCAAGGTGGTCCCATTTAAACCTTTTTGGGGTTCCTAATTTATTTAAGAAGTTATCGGGAAAAAACATGAAAATAATTATTTAATTATCGCTCAAATTGTTTACTTATTGGAAAAACATATGGCATATATAACATAAGGTATGCTCCAACAAGCTATTAAAACTAATGGATAACTAATAAATCCAAATATTGTATTACTGCTGGATGAATCAAATGGGAAAACCAACCAATCAAATTCAGAATCAAAAGAGTGGGGGGAGAACATGAGCAGTCTGTTAGTTATCGATGTGTTTTACGTGCTTGTTGGAACAAACCTATACATAACCTTAACTAATTTTTCAACATTAGATTTAAATGAAGATATAAATATCAGCAGAATATAAAATCGCTGTCGTTTTCTGTAGCGATATTAGCATAAATATTAGATAGATGTATATTCACCGATAACAGTAAACCTTCTTTATTTAGATCTAATCAACGTTTGGACACCATAATCATAAGACAACAAAATTCGTGGAATTCCAAGAAAGACTGAGTATTGGTAATCGTTTTAAAGCAGAATTTAAGACTTCTTCAAGCTCCCGAAGGATCGTTTAAATTTAAAATCGTAGCTATTATTGATTTAAATTAGATTTTGATTTCTATCTTTTATTGACTATGCACATTAAAAAAGGATTCAATAATTCCTGGAAAAGCTCATTTTCAGTTGACTTAATAAAGGATTCAGATACCTCTGTTTTCCGGATACACTCGGTTACTGTTGAATATCTTGCCGGAGGTCTTGTGCCGATCCTTCATGGGTGACACTTCTGTTATGTTATCCGGATTACTAGTATCGGTTTTTAAATTTGTTTCTACAACTATCGAGGCTTTTGCTGGTGTTCATCCATCAATAAAAACTACAAAATAAAACTTGATAACTACCCGAAAACAACCTCATTGTATGAAAGTCCCCTCAACAAAAATTTGGCAGTCATGGAAATGATTGTTAAAAATGATGATAAATGCTACGCCACAAGAATTGAAGCAACATTGTTTAGCAATTTATTTTCTGAATAATGTTTTATTACGAAGGATATAATTCATAGTACTTCAGTAATAAATTCAGTCAAAAATTCATCGAAAGGAATTACGAACATAATTGAATCAACCTTTGGAATTAAGTCAGTAGTCTAATACGGAGAATAATAATATCCTTCGTAATAATAAATTAACCATATGTGAGTCCCAAACCCTGTTGCTTCTATCCCAGCGAGACAGTCTTTTTGATATCGATAAATTTTATGGTTGCCCCTTTTTTGCAGGGACTTCTATCCAATGATGTAATCCAATGAAGTCGTGTTTAATATCGCCATAGTTTTTAGAAGGATATTCAAGCAATCAAAATTTAAAAATTACTTTCAAATTTACTATAGGTCATATTACCATCCTCATCGATTCTCCATTAACGATATCTTGTCTAAAACAGGCCAAATTCTCGACTGTTCAGTGACTTATCTACTTCATCTTGGAATGGCCGGATTTATGTATTTATGTATATTTAACTCGACACATCTCGGAACACTGATTCTCTACGTAAATGACAAGTACTGACGACATTTAGCAAAGGAAAAATATTGTCATTGTGGAAAAACATTTTATGTGTTCCCTTCCCAATTGAACATTGATCTTTTAAAAAAAAAAAAAAAAATCCATTTATAATCATAAAACCTAGTGTGTTGAAAGTTGTATAATACACGCACCGCTTTCCCACTTTTCTGTGTGTATTCATAAAATTGAAAAGGTATAGTGTATTTCATAATATTTTTATACAATTATTGTATAATAAAAAGACCTGGGAAAGACAAACGTGTTAGAGCGTAAAAAGATTTCGAAATTTTTAAACCAACGTTTATTTTATCAACGACCAATTACCAACGAAATTTTTAAACCAACTTACGGTTTTTTACATTTGTTATCTTCTCCAACTAAAAATTGTTAAATAAAAAACATTTTATAAAAAAATATTAAACCGACTTCGAAACCTTGGAGCCAGTAAAAATAAATTCACTGAAAAGTATGAAATAATTACCTTCTGATTTTTATGAATACACAGCAAAATTGAAAATGGTATAAAAAGTGGAAAAGTGCAATAAGACGAATAATTTTATTTTGATTTGTACAAATACACACTAATTGTTAATAAAAATTATTAAATTTAAATATTAAATACTATGTTCAATACAACACAATCTTTTCGGAGGCGGCGCAAAATTTAAAATTTTTTACACTAGACATTATGAAAATCTTCTAAATGGATCTTCTCTTCCCAGCTATTGATTTCAATGCCTACTAATGGAATTGTATCAGTAACATGTCATTTCTATTTTGCGCCGCCTCCGAAAAGATTGTGTTGTATTGAACAAAGTATTTAATATTTAAATTTAATAATTTTTATTAACAATTACTGTGTATTTGTACAAATCAAAATAAAATTATTCGTCTTATTGCACTTTTCCACTTTTTATACCATTTTCAATTTTGCTGTGTATTCATAAAAATCAGAAGGTAATCAATATATATTATAAAGCAAAGTGTACAATGTGCGTGCCGAAAAGGCTCAAAAACGACTCCACGTAGGATTAAGGAAGTTATGTCATATTTTAGCCACATAACCCCTAACGGAGAAGAAGGTTTCCGTTTTTCTCTTAAGAGTGCAAAATTGAAGAGAAAAGAACTGGAATTTTACGCCTCTCGCACCATTTAATTGATTGAGATACGAGTTTAGGAAATTTAGTTCGAGCTCCAGACTACCAGGAAGCGCTAGGGTGCGTTTCACTCAATGTTTATTGTTCATTCATCCTCATGTTTATTGTAAAGGTTATATATTTGTTCAGCTGTTCTTTTTAAATTACTAAAATATTAAGCGAAAATAATTAGTTTCTCCTTTGCTTTCAAAATAAAATAATTAATTTACATCTCTGCAATCAATTAAAAAACCAACTGGATTCCTTAAAAAATTAGTTTTCTCATAAGAAGGCAGTATAGAAGTATTCACTGATCAGCACATTACATTTAATCTATATATAATATATACCTAAGTAAATTTAATGCAATATGAGTGAAAATTTCTTAGTAGTACAGTGAGCGATAAAATAAAACATAAAAAAAGAGATGAATTGACTGAATATAAATCGAAAATGAAAAGTTTGAAGTGTTTTTATTGTATTTATGAAAAAGAAGTTGGTTTGTTACTACGTATGATGAGCATTCCAGTTGACAAAACGTCTAACTCCAATAACAGCATTCAAGATTTTATCATCCCTCATAGTTCAAGATAAAAAGAAATATGATGAAAAAATTGTGCCTTCAAGAAATTTTGGTTTTCACTTTGTAATAGTAGTAAGATTCGAGATATGCAGAAACCGTCCAAATTACGGGAGGATATCTTAAGGGAGGTTGAAATGGAAGAAAGGTCTTAAAACAAAGTTTCTATGAATCTTCGGTAGTTTCTATACTTTGTATCAATACAGTATGATGGTTTCAAATAGGACCATCATAGTAGTCGGCGCTTAAGTTTTACTCAAAATATAATTTTTTTAACTGAGATACCAGGTTTTTCAACTATAATCTCATAACTTATTATCTGTTGACTACTTGGAATGGGCTTATAGGATTCAGAATCACAGAAACCATCAAAAACGATGCATAACTCGACAAAGTTGCAGCAAAATTAATTGTTCACTTACCATTTTCAACCCCCTGTAAATTATACATGGTTCCTTATTTGGGCGGACTCTGCAGATCTCAAGTCTGCAGAATATTGATACCCAAGTTAAAACCGAATTTTCAAGAAGGTGCTAATTTTGTTCCCTATTTCCTTTAATTTTAAAGTTTTTCTGGTATTAAAACTACCACACAACTACCGGAGCGAATCCGGGCACCCTAGCTAGTTATTTCATACTTTTCAGTGAATTTATTTTTACTGGCTCCTAGGTTTCGAAGTCGGTTTAATATTTTTTTATAAAATGTTTTTTTTTATTACACACTGTAGCACTATAACCTCTAAAAAGCCACATCCCCTAATATGGGATATCCATTAATTCCTATTTTGGGATATCCCATATTGAGACACCTTTTTATCAATGAAATAAAAATAGTTATTAATAGATTAAAATGGTTTTAATGAAATATTAATTTAAACACTGAGTTTTTAGAAACGTGTATTTTTTGTGATAAAAAATTTATAAAATGAAGAAACTAAAGTTCAATGTTCCTACTGTGGAGTGCCCTGCCATGAGACCTGCCTTGAACTCATAATCCACATATTTTCTTTGTAATTTTTGAACAATTCTGTCAAATAAAGGTCTTATCAAATTTTGATTATCTGAATATTATTGCAAACTTATAAAAAAAAATGTTATTTTTTTTGTAACATAATTAACATGTATTTATTGACAACACATATATATATATACATATATATATATATATATATATATATATATATATATATATATATTTTGTTCGTCCCCTTGCTCACCTCTTAGGCTATACGGGGTTTCCCGGCCAAGGGAGAAGATGAGGGATTAATGCCGAGTAATGTTATTAAATATCCCCTGGCTCCGGGTTTTAAACTTGCTATCTTCGGGTTTCCGATCATACGTTGCCAAGGGCATTTACAACATATATTTTTGTGAACATCTTCTACATAATAAACAAAGTTTGCTTTATGTGTATCATTTTATATCATGGTCCACTAAACGGGATATGTATCCCATATTAAGACACCCCCCTATCCCATATTAAGAGCCTATTTTCAAGTACAAATTTGACTTATCTCACATTAACCGTGATTACAAATTTCAAAAAGGAAATGTGGTATGTTTTTCATTGTTGATGTGGTCTACTACTACTGCTAAATTTATAACAACCTTTTTTGAATCGTCTAAGCAATTTAGGGCCAACCAATAAAGTATTAAAAAAAAGTATCACATAATAGGCCACTTTCCCCTACTAAGGTCGCGGGTTCGTGTCCCGAGATGGCCCTAGGATTTTTTAATGGGAGTAAAAAATCTTTGTCTATGCCGCCCCTTGGATAGGACTTAAAATGGAGGTCCCGAGCCTTTACGATGCCAGGTACTCGTTAAAGATCCCTATCCTAATTATACCTGGATAGGCAAAATTAGGACTCACACTGTAGCATCGTCCGATTATCCTTAGTGGCATAAAGTGACGTAAAACAAACAAAGACGCCCCAAAGAAAGCGATTCAATTGAGGATGCGGATACAAGAAGTGCTAATACAAAAAGGCCAATGTGTCCACTTCGTGTTAAAAGTTTTAAACGCTGTCCATACATTTGAATAACATCCTATTACAATTGAGGATGCGGATACAACAAGTGCTTATACAAAAAGGCCAATATGTCCACTTCGTGTTAAAAGTTTTAAACGCTGTCCATACATTTGAATAACATCCTATTACAATTTCAAATCGGTATCGGTTAAGAATAAACTTGTATGTAGAAAAGTAACTCCTTTTTAAGGGACCTCCATCGATCAGCATATAGGATTTGTTTTGCTGTTAGAGTGTCGCCTTGTTTTATTTTACAAGATTAATTTTACGAGGCGTTTACAGCGTCAATATGCTATTTATTCGCGAAGAAGTTGCGAGAACAATGCGAAGAGGTTTTTCTAAACTAAATCTGAAACAGAAACTGAATAGATACACATACTTACCTAAGCCATAATGATTTAAAACTATCGATAGTGCTCTCGAGAAAAAAAATTAAAAATGAAAAGTGATGGCCTTTGCCTCTAAGCACCCATCTGCTGTATGATTCATTTAAAGGGAAAATAAATAAAATATTACAGTGTAATTTTATTTTGTATTTTTTACACAAAATGCTTGTGTACTCTTTAAAAAAAAATCACCTAAAAAAATATCAACTCAAATAAATGGACCAGAGTCATCCTTACACCCTCCTAATTGAATTTCAAAGGTATGAGACTCTTAATTACATGATTAAAAATTATGAAAGAAAGCCCATTCAAGGTAAGCTAAAGGCGTATCAATTTTTCTAGGTCAAAATCTCTTGAGTGAAAAATCGAATGGTTTGGTTATATATTACTTCCATCTTGATGGAGTAATGTTCAAACAAAACAACTGATTTCCGGCCAGCTCCTTTCCTTGAAAATTACTCAGTTATGACATGGAAACAAAGTCTCAGTTTTTATCACAAAATATTTTCAACCCTTTTAACTCAACTACCTGAGAACATTATTTTTGAAGTAGGCATTTTTCAAGGTAGTCAATGGTAGTCCACAGGCAAAAACTTAGAGAGATTATTTCACCACATTCAAAACAATTTCCCCTGACACACTGGAGGATCTTTTAAATCCCGATTCCTTGAAATTACCCAAAATTACCACAATCTGCAATGGAACACATCATCTAATTACGAAAATGTTTACCTAGTCCCCTAATAAAAAAGGAAAGAAAAAAGTGCAGTAGAAGACGTGCATTACAGCTTCTATCGTATCAAATGAAAAATTCAACAATTCTACTCCCTCCCCCCCACCGTTCATCACCAAATAGTATCGATAGTTAAATGCCCAATACTATCTAAACCATCGACAGTGGAGACTATCGATAGTTTTACATCACTACTAAGCCCTAATATGAACATACTGGAACATTATATCGAATTCATGCTTTCTGTCATCGTTTTAATTATTATACTCCAATTACCGGTTGTAAAGTTATTTAAATAAATATCGGATATTTGATTAGATTAAAACATGCCGGTTATTATCGAAGGAAATAACATCCCTACGCCAAAGTTAAAAAAAAAAAAACCTGTAGCTATTTTTACAACAATCACATGAGTAGAGGTAACAAAAAATAAACCCTTTGATGAAAATAGTTTTATTTTTTTACACATAACACAAAATTATGAGGTGATAGATATTATTGTAGCGTTAAACAAAAACAATAAATAAATAAAATAACAAATGGTTTAGAATTGTTGGAACGAACAGACAGTCATAGCACATGTTCGTGACTACGATGTCCTAATACCGAGGAGGTTCTAGACCCTTCTTACGACTACATGTAAGTAGCGATGGGACTGGAGAGTTAGTCTTGTTCTGAAGCGCAAGTCATATGATTATCTGTCTGTTACGAAGTGATAATTTTTGTAACCTTCTTAATTGTTTGTTTTCAATATTTGTGTTCTCATAATTTGAGTTCCATTGAATATTGTTATTTTTTATTGAATGAAAATTGTTAGACCACATAAGTGTTACAATATAAAACATTTTTATTTTATATTTGACTAGCATTCCCAGTCGCGGCTTTGCCCGCAAGCCTTTAAAATCAATTCTGAGATCATTATCTTGGTATTGATTTAATATAATATGTCAACAAAATCAATTTTAAAAAACGAAGTGAGTGAAGAGGGAGAGGGATCGGAGCTTCCGGTAGGTGGAATGTTGGAGGGGGAAGCTGCCGGCTCGGTAGAACAGAGGGAGGCGCGCAATGGAGAGAGTTCACTAAAACCGCCGAAACAAAAAATTGCTTACTCGTCTCGAACGCTTCATTTTTCGGCTTTAAAACTTGTCTTTCGACGCCCCATAGGGGCTCTCGAGTTAAACTCGTAGTATCAAGATCTTTAAAGTGAGTCCAAATTAGATATTTTTTCTCGAAGTGCAAAAATAGGTGTCCGTTACTGTTAAACGACAATTTCGCCATTTAAACCCCTTAGGGATTACATTTTTGAAATTCCTTTCTCAGTGGTTACCTACATCGCGTTTAAAATCTAAATTCCGAACTTCAAGTTTCTATCGTTAGTAGTTTTTGCTTTGCGTTGATTCTGTCAGTCAGGTCAAAGCCTCTTATATACAGGGTGTTTCGGTATTGCACGGCACTATTTTAGGTACGTGTTCTCTAACACAAAATAAACAAAAAAGTTCATATTAACATGTATCTCAAACTCATTTATTAAACAGATATCAAAGGTTAAAGATTTATTATTTATTTACTGCATTAAGACTGACTGTACAACGTTTAACATGTTTAATACTAAATAAAAGGTTTTAATCACCTGATAAACAAATGAACGATAAGCAATGACAGTAGTTGCTCATCTGTTTGTCTAGTTCTGTGTGTTTTAGTGTGAGTGAATCTTGTGACACAGTTTAATTTATGATTATCATGGGAGATACCACAAATTTATTCACTTTTGATGAACAAACAGACATGCTTTTAACTTATGGCGAGGTACATACAAACGGTGCTGCTGCTGTTCGAAGATATCGTGAAAAATTTCCTAACCGAAGAATACCAAATCGTAAAACGTTTGAGGCCATTGAAAGACGTCTTAGGGATAATGGTACGCTAAAACCTATACGAGTGAGCGCCGGTCGACAACGATTTCGACGAACTGCAAACGTAGAAGAAGAAATACTCGATGCTGTTCAGTTATCTCCTACTACTAGTACCAGAAGATTGTCACGTCGTTTCGGTGTTTCCTCTACCAGCGTATAGCGAACTTTACGCGAACAACAATTATATCCATTTCACGTACCAAGTAGGCAAGATTTGTTACCACAAGATTATAACAAGCGCAGAAATTTCTCCCAGTGGTTAATTCGACAATGCACACGAGATCCTAACTTCCTGAACTGCATTTTGGTTACTGATGAATCTTGCTTTACAAGAAACGGGATTCTTAATTTTCGAAATACCCATACTTGGGCCGAAGAAAACCCTCATACGACTGCTGTTGGACATTACCAACATACATTCTCTTTAAATGTCTGGTGTGGTCTTCTAAGCGACAAAATCATCGGCCCCTTCTTTTTGCCACCTAGGCTGTCAGGTATATCTTACTTGCATTTTTTGCAAAATAATCTGCATGATATTCTAGAAGATATTCCGCTAGGCATTAGGCAAAGGCTGTGGTTTATGCATGACGGTGCTCCAGCTCACTTTTCTCATAGTGTCACTGATTATTTAAATGCAACTTATGGAGACCGATGGGTTGGTCGAAACGGACCTGTTAAATGGCCACCACGATCTCCGGATTTAACGCCATTAGATTATTTTGTGTGGGGCTGGATGAAGTCTATGGTTTATTCTGCGGCAGTTGACACGCAAGAAGAGCTAAGAAATCGGATCGTGGAAGCCGCAGTAACTATCAACCACCATCCTGATGCTATACGAAGAGCCAGAGAAGCATGGATTCGTCGTGCTGAATGTTGCATTCAACAAAACGGAGGCGCCTTTGAACATTTACTCTAAATGTTGTAATAATAATAAATAAATAGTAATAATAAATCTTTAACCTTTGATATCTGTTTAATAAATGAGTTTGAGATACATGTTAATATGAACTTTTTTGTTTATTTTGTGTTAGAGAACACGTATCTAAAATAGTGCCGTGCGATTCCGAAACACCCTGTATATAGAGATAGAGATGGCCCTTTCCCTCGGACCCTTTTAATCGATTGTGACATTATAAATACATAAATTATTTAGTGTTTCGTTGGACAAGAGGCTTATTAATAGTGTTGAATTGTTTATGGACGATTTAATCAAGCCTTGAGAGGTTTTAATGAAAGTGATTTTTTGTTAAGTTTTCTAATTACTTTCCTTATACATCACTCACTTAATTAACCTTGTTGTATTACATGCAGGTATAGTTTAATAGAACGACAAGTGTAATCAATCTTATTATTATTTTGCTAACCAGAAACTTTAATATTTGACTGTAATTATTCAATTTACAATTCATTAATCTCTTCTCTTATTTTTTTAATAACTTTTAATGATCTTCTCTTTAATACGGAAAACGTTAATCAGGTCTTTGTTAAACATTTTACCTTGCTAATACAAATTTAATATAAGATCGAAATAATGAAAATCTGGTTGAAGTTGTTGTTAAAACATCTAAATGAGGTAAGCATTATTATTTTTTGTTACTCTTCTGAATTCTGGTTACTACGAAACTGGACGAGAACGATGAGGTAAGTGATTCCACCAGAGATTAGCTGAAAAAAAAAAAAAAATCGTTTTTCTATTGGAAATATATGTAGCTACCTACTATACAGCAGGCACTTAACCATCTTGCCACTCAGGCCTACAATACAAAGCCGTTCGGTAAGAATTTCGAATTGTGTCATTTGTTGTCGAAATTGTCTCGGGCGTCACCAACACCAATTTATTGGGGGGGGGGGACTCAATATTCTCCTCGATAGGTAAAAATTTGAGAGGTTAAAAGCTGAAATAACTACAACTAAAAATAACTGTTTGGACATTTAATTATACTTTTTATTTTTGTAAATTGTATATATTTTTTTTTTATGGCCTTAGATTATTATATAATGAAAACACTTGGTGTGCAAATAGTTTTTGCCGCCACTATACATAATCCATCAAGGACAGATCCGGGAGGGGGGGGGGGGGTCATGCCCCCTCTAATATTTTGGCTATTTCATGTTTTTTTTTTTTGTATTTTGAAACGAACAATGCAATTATACAGTTACTATGCCCTAAACTTAAAGCTGTAGTTTGTTTAGACCGCACTCCGCCTTTATATAAGGTAATAATATCATTAGAAAAAGGTGCTGCCAGCCACCTGATTATGAGGCAGGGGGGTCGTGACCCCTCCGAATTGCTGGCTAAATTCCCCCCTGGTTTTGGGTATAAAATTTACAATATCACAGTCATACTGTATCATATCTATGCATTTTTAATCTATTCTATGCCGAACGGCGATGTTATAAAGTAATTTATATACATTTCCTACCAAAGAAGTGTATTATTCAGTTTTTTTTTTGTTTTGTTTTTTTAATATTTGACTTCGGAGAGATGACATTGTAAAAATAATTAATTATTTATTGTAGTGTAAATACTTACAGAGACCAAATGTCGACGGTTGAGTGTAATAAAACCACAAAGCACAAAATTTGGATACCGCAAATGAATGGTTTCGAGAAATATATTGACCTAAAACATAAATGGTAATATATTTTAAATAGTAAATTTTACATTGCTGAACCATTTAATTATTCTTAAAATAATTTATGATATAAATAGAAGTTGTTTTATGAAAAACTAAAAGATATTATTATGATGAATAAAATATGTCTTCGATAACAAAATTAATTTTTTCATCTCATACATAACCAGTCAAGGGCGGATCAAAGGAGGGGAGGTGACATGAGTAAGGACCCCTTTCCTCAAATATTTGGGCCATTTCAATTTTTCTGATTTTTGAACGAATAATGCAATTAGGTAGTTACGATGGCAACATAGTTACTGCAAACATTTCATCAAAATTGGTTAAAAGGAGGGGGTACTTCATTTATTAATTTGTTTACGTTTTTTTTTCGATTTTCTCAAAAACGGCTCTAACGAGTTTGATTAAACTGAATATTTGATGTATGTATGATGCCGCGAGTCAAAATTTCATAAAAATTGATCAATTGGAGGGGGCACTTTACTGAATAAATTTTGACTCATTTTTATTTGATTTTTTTATTTACTCAAAAACGGCTTTAACGATTTTGATCAAACTTGGTATTTGATGTGTGTTTATGCCTGCGATGCGACAGCCGAAATTTCATCATAATTAGTTAAACGGAGGGGGGGGGGGGAATTTACTTAATAAATGTTGTCTCATTATCACGTGTTTTTTTTGTTTACTCAAAAACGGCTTTAACGATTTTGACCAAACTGGGTATTTGATGTTTTTGCCGGCGTTGTGACAACCAAAGTTTCGTATTCCGTATTATCACTGAAAATAAAAACAGCTCTAACGATTTTGATCAAGCTCCTCATTTTTCATAAGAATCAAGTGTTACTAATGACAAGGAGATTTTTTTATCATTGGAAAAAAACCAAATACCAAAATTATACTTTATCAATAATAATTATAAATTATTAAGAATATTAAAATAAAATTATTATTACCTCATGCTGAAATTCTTTATCCCTTCCGGTAAAGCTCAGACGTAGAAGTTCTGTTTGCACTTTAGCTCCTACCTGAAACAATAAACGAAACTGTTTTTATGATTGGATCTTAGGTAAAGGTTAGAGTGAGCCGAAGGAACCACATTCCGACCAGCCAGTACCGGGCAGGTTCGGCTAACTTCTCCAATAGCTGACACTTAACAACAACAAACACTCAAAGGTGCCTTTCTTTATCCCTTTACACTCTACGAACTTTATCCTCCAAAAGGTTCTCCCCCGTACTGGCGTTCCACGAACAGCCATGGCATACACTCAACGTGACGTCGGGCGAACAAATATGACTGACGCACCCAACGCTAGCTTCTGATGAAGAAAAATTCTCCATTATCGATATATTTTATTTTATCTGAAAAATAAAAAATAGGAGACGAATTACAAACGGCACACTAGTATCACAAACAACTCCTGCCACTTGAGAAAAACCCAAATCAAAAGTGACACTAGTGTTCAGGAAGGTAAAGTTCGTCGAGTGTAAAGGCACCTTAAGACAACTCTTCGCATGCGAATAGCCCATCGTTAACATGTAAAGCGTTGTACTGGGCGTGCCAGAGAGTTGTCAAAGTGTTCAACAACGCATTCACGCCTTTTTACTGAACAACCACCCCCCGTCGTGTCAATTTTGCCTTTCAACTCCTTTGGTCAAACATATTTTTGAACAATACTCTCACTATGTACAAAATCAGAAAAATTGGATTAGCCACAACTTTGACAGTTTGTCTTGGAGATAACGAAGCCTCAGTACCATTAATACTGAGCTTTCTAAAAGAGAATTGGCTAATTTCTAAATTATAAAATTCTTATGATCATTTCATTCTAATATAACATACTTATTGAATATTAATCTTCAAACAGAGAAGTATTTTTTTCCATAATTAAAACCCGATTGAGCAAAAAATTATTTGATAAATATCTAATAGGTATTGCTCGGTCCCTCAGTGTTCAATTAGAAAATCAAAAGACGTTTCATTCCATTTATTTCCAACATATAAAAAGCTTCTTAAAGAGTGGATTGTAAAATTAAGAATAGATAAGCCTGTTTCGAAACATATGACCAAATGTAGTCTTCATTTTAAAGAAAGTGACTATATTTATCCAGGTAAATATTAGTATATGACATTTTATTATTCCAAATGCTAGTTTTATGCAAATAACATTGGGACCATAGTATCATATATTTGTTTTTCCATTTTAAGTTTCCCTATTTTTGTCTTACATCCGTTGTGCTTAATTGTTCCATGTTTTCAATGCGATGCCTGAAAGTATTAGCAAAATAATAAATAATATGGCAAAGAAACTAAGCTGTCATAACAATGATTGTATGAATAGGTAATTAATGTTATTACTAACCGAAAAACGTAGAGTAAAGTTACAATGATGTGTTTTTATTTTCCAGAACTACCAGCTTTACACGAAAATTGCTTATTATTATTAATAAATTTGATTTCCACTTTTATTTGATGGGGCAGTCCTTTTAGATCGCTTGTTAAATAACTGTTTTTTTACTTCTAGATAATAACTGTAATTATGTGGTTTGCATCAAGGATAGCCTGCCCTTCAATTAATGATCTTTTAAAATTACAAATTATCTCTATCACATCAACCATGTCTATCCCCGTTCCTTCCGACATTTTGCAAAACTACTAGCGCACCCTATAGTCGATTGCGCCCGCGAATTAAAATTATAAACATTGAATTATATCAAATGGTCTATTCCACAAAACAGACACTTCTATCATAACTTTCCAATCAAAATTTTTGTACTTATATTTGTATGCAGATTTATAAATTAATGAGAAATGTTAATTATGATGATTAGAAATTATGAATTGTAATGTATTTTTTAGACATGTATTGATTGTGTTTTTGAACTGTGATAATGCTGTTTTTTGTAAGTTTTTAATAATTGCATAATTGAGTAGGATTGTTTTTTGAATTTGATATTTTTCTTTTGAAGTATCTGTTTTGTGGACTAGACCATTTGATATCATGTTTCTAATTTTAATACCACCTGGTGATTGTTGTAGGTTAGGTTAGGTTTTAAAGTTTACGGACACATTAGTGTCCTCTTTCATTTAGTCTCTATAAACTTATAATATATTTTATCAAACAGATTTTCATCTTTAAAAAATTTGATTAATTTGTCGATTGTGATTATATTATCTTCCAGGATCGTTTTGCGCTTTCGTTCTGTTCCCAAACATTGAAAATTTGTTTCATACCGTGATTGTTGTAGCTTAATGCATTAGCAACATAATAATTTTTCAGGATAGTTAATTCATTACCATGACGTACTTTTTCAATTATTTTCTTACTTACAAATTACCATTGTTAAATTATTTTACCACATGATACACAGTTTTTTTAAATTAATGCTTTTTTTGATGAATTGTTGATTAATAGGTAAGATTAAGTGTTCTACATTTTGTATTTCTATTTATCCTAAATGTTTTTAATTTGAACATTTAGCTGTACAAAGCTGTGTATTTTCCTTGTTGGTATTTTTAGTTTGGAAAATGCTCACAAATGAGCGGAACGCCAACAAAGATTTAATGTGTACAAGACTTTGACTGTAAAGAAGTCAATAAAAATAAAGTTTGGACACCCCTTCTGTTTTAATTTGGAACCTTCAGAACATACTTATATTATTTTATCTTTTATTTATTTATTTTAATTTTTTTTGCTTATCTTTTACTACTAAAAATGTAATCTATAGGCGTTGATGACCTAAGTGTTTTACGCCTCTAAGCCCTTACAAAAAAACGAGTTTCTTTCTGTCGCCTAGGGGACTTCAGCCCCCACCCAGACCCCCCCCCTGGCTGCGCCAGTAAGCAATCCAATACAACTGGGTAGCATTTCTCCTTCAATAAATCGCTTCTCTCTATCAACTTACAGAAGAAGTGCAACCGTGGCCGAATTCACAAAGGAAAACCAACACGAAGAAGCTTGTCATCAGAAAGAAGAACCCCGACTTGGTCTCCCTTTGGTCGAAAACATCGTTCGTCGTGTAATCGTGGATGAGGAAGATCAAGGAGTAACAGCAGATGATAGTGACGATGCTGCCAAGGAGCAACCACTCCATCATGGTGGGCCCGAGGACGTTCCCTACCTCGGTGGTGAGGTGAGCCAGCTTGACCCAGAGGTTCCTGCAGGTGGCGATGTCCTGGGGTCGCCTGCTGTCCCGGATCTGCTGCCCCAGGCGGTTCGCCGTTGCCTTGCAGTACACCCCCGTCAGGTAGACCAGCGACAGGGTCAGCGAGATGTTGGCGTGGATCACCACCACCGCGAACAGCTGCAGCACCCCTCCGAAGTTCCGCACTTCGAAATAAGACATCGAAATGACGTACGCGAGGCTTACCAGCATCGAGCCATAGATCTTGATGTCGATATCTAAGACGGTACTGTGCGCTTTGAAATTCTCCTGTAATATAAATAGAAATTTAATAAGTGAAAAGAAACTAAATTAAACGCAAGCATGATATATCTACTTAAATGCATTGTGATACATTAGTTAGATGTTATCTATATTTATGGCCAAAAACATCCAAAAATTATGTAAACTAAAACATAACCTTCTTCACTATCATTCTGAAAATCGGGTCTGTTTTACTCAAGTGTCGCAACTTACATCAGAACTCATCATCATCTAAAGGGAAAAGGGGATCCCTTAATTTGTAACTTTAACAGGAAACACAAACAACAATTTTCTCATGATGTTTTTTTGCTTTATCTCAACGATAGACATTGACTGATCTGACTGAATCAAACATTCTAAGAGTTCTGTCATTCTAGTCCAGTATTGACGAAGATAGTAGACGCACCACAGAGAGACAAACACAAGGACCTGAATACCCCAACAGCCATCGATACAGTTACACAACACTGGGCCATTCCACGTCAAATCGACACGAAAATATATCATTTTGAACCTCACCATCTCAGATTTTCTTGAAATTTGGTATATGTGTAATTGTACAAGTACACTTGGCTATAGAGCACTCTATCGTCATATTTAGGTGGCAGTTCCATCATAAACATATTAGTACTACATAATATACAACAGCTACAGTTTATTTTTGTTAAAAATGTTGCTTGGCACTATTTTACCCCGACACTTTCAATTGTGAAATATTACTGACTTATGTCTACCCATTTTTGATTTATTCGTTTCCAAAGACCTCACAAATATGTCCAGAAACAGAAAATAGCTATAGATGTTTTCCAAACTTGACTAGGAATATGAGATTGGTGTCTTTTAAAGCGCATTCCATGCCATTTCATATGATATACATAAATGTATAGGTTGGTCTATAGGAATTTTCATAAAAACAATTTTTTTTATTTATTTATTTACAAATCCAAAAATGTGTCATTTTTGTGTGATTTGCAATCTGCAAATTAGCAATAAGCATATCGGTTGAACTCCTATTGGATGAATTGCTAACTTCATACTAAGTTAGCATATCTCTCGGCCAACGCCTCAAAAGTCGCCGGGGTGGAATGTAAGGGTTTATGTTTGATGTTAGTGTCTGTGCTAAGGGGTTCGTGTTAAAAGTTAATCTTTGGTGGGAGTTTTTGTAGTATTGTGTGGCTGTATAGATAACTGTTGGGATATTCAGGTCCTTGTGCAGTAAGTCATTTGTCACATAGTAGGGTAAACCATACAGATATTGACACTCAGTACAGTTATTGACACCCCAACTTCAACTCAAAGAAATAAGTAAAGAAGTCTTAATTTTATTTCAAGATATACATGAATCTAATTTTTGAACGGTCCTCTACGTCATGTATGAAGTAAGACTTTAACAAACTAACCATAGGGAAGATTTCACAATTAAATCCACAGGATGCCAATAACTAGATATGGCACTTTTAACAATAAATATTGCCATATTGTAAAACTATTGAACTTTTGACCCAAAAAAACCACTTGAGTCTTTATAAGGACAGATAAAGAGGAGCTATAGCAAGTTTCAATTTGATCCCTTCATAAAAAGTTTTTTTTTTTTTTAATTTCACCACAGAAATCTAGTCTTAAAGGTGTAAACTGTATGGTTTGCCCTATGGTGCGACTGCTATTTTCCTCAATACCAACAATACAAAAACAAATTTTAATTTCAATTTTCTCAAGAAGGGCATTTTTAAAAAAAAGTAGGTAGTATTATATCTATATAAACCAGTACATTGCTGTCCGACAACTTTTGAGGCGGTGGCCGAGAGATATGCTAACTTAGTGAAGTTAGGAATATCACCCATTGGTTTATTGCTAATTTTTAAATAGCAAATCTTAAAAAATCTGGTGCGTGCGCGCAACACACAACTTTCACTTACCAACTTAGATTAGAAATTAATTGTTAATTGTCACTTCTCAAAGTTATACATTTATCCACATTCATTTCTTATTTTTGTTTTCATTTGCTCAAAAAAAACACTGATTTCTTTTATTATTAAATAAAAGTCTTTACTTGTGATAATTCGGCAATGCAAGCATAATACTCCAAGTCGTCTGATTTTATAATTCTCTATTTACTTGTTAAATATTTCATTTAGTTCCCATGAAACAAATAATTCTCATTAAATGAACAGAACATCTTTTATTATGACGCATTGGTTTGTCATTAAAGGCGTACGGTGCATGCGTGAGCTCAAGGTGTTTTACGATATGAGTTGACGGAATATTTTTCTTTTATTCTCCTGTATTTGTTTACTTGATTTTTTTCATATATCATATTTAGCCATTTCCTATTTTTAGGCGTGATGAGAGACAGTTAATTTCTCAATATAAACTAAAACAAAGGTACTTTATAAGAAAACAAAAAAGGTCCCTTCCCCATTTAAGCCCCCTCCGAAAATTTGAATACTGATAAAACTTACCTGATATTATTGAAAACCTAATTTTCATTAAACATGACAAATTTGATCAAAATCATTAAAGCCGTTTTTGAGATAATCGAAAAAAAGGTAAAAATTGGAAAAAAAGTTAAGAAATAAAGTGCCCCCTCCGTTCAACCAATTTTGATGAAATGTTGGCTGTCACATCTTTGGCATATACATATGTCAAATACCCAGTGTGATCAAAATCTTTAAAGCCGTTTTTGAGTAAATAAAAAAAACGCGTGAAAATGATACAAAATTTATTAAGTAAAGTCCCCCCTCCGGTTAATCAATTTTGATGAAATTTTTACAGTCATATCTCGGGCACATTAAAACATCAAATACTCAGTTTAATCAAAATCGTTAGAGCCGTTTTTGAGAAAATCGAAAAAAACGTAAAAAGTTATTAAAAAAAGTACCCCCTCCCTTTGAGCAATTTTGATGAAATTTTTGCTGTCACATCGCGGGCATATACCTAATTTAAATACCCAATTTCAGGTTCCCACGGTTTATAGTTTTTGAGCTAGTCTCTTCACACACACACACACACACACACAGACCATTTCGCGGGACTTGGTCATTTCGACTCAGGAGACCCCAAAACGTGTATTTCCGTTGAAAACCGGAAGTCGAAATTTTTCACGATCGCAATACTTCCACTTTCTATACAGGGTGTTTCGGAATTGCATGGCACTATTTTAGGTACGTGTTCTCTAACACAAAATAAACAAAAAAGTTCATATTAACATGTATCTCAAACTCATTTATTAAACAGATATCAAAGGTTAAATATTTATTATTACTATTTATTTATTATTATTACAACATTTAGAGTAAATGTTCAAAGGCGCCTCCGTTTTGTTGAATGCAACATTCAGCACGACGAATCCATGCTTCTCTGGCTCTTCGTATAGCATCAGGATGGTGGTTGATAGTTACTGCGGAAAGATTCATCAGTAACCAAAATGCAGTTCAGGAAGTTAGGATCTCGTGTGCATTGTCGAATTAACCACTGGGAGAAATTTCTGCGCTTGTTATAATCTTGTGGTAACAAATCTTGCCTACTTGATACGTGAAATGGATATAATTGTTGTTCGCGTAAAGTTCGCCATACGCTGGTAGAGGAAACATCGAAACGACGTGACAATCTTCTGGTACTAGTAGTAGGAGATAACTGAACAGCATCGAGTATTTCTTCTTCTACGTTTGCAGTTCGTCGAAATCGTTGTCGACCGGCGTTCACTCGTATAGGTTTTAGCGTACCATTATCCCTAAGACGTCTTTCAATGGCCTCAAACGTTTTACGATTTGGTATTCTTCGGTTAGGAAATTTTTCACGATATCTTCGAACAGCAGCAGCACCGTTTGTATGTACCTCGCCATAAGTTAAAAGCATGTCTGTTTGTTCATCAAAAGTGAATAAATTTGTGGTATCTCCCATGATAATCATAAATTGAACTGTGTCACAAGATTCACTCACACTAAAACACACAGAACTAGACAAACAGATGAGCAACTACTGTCATTGCTTATCGTCCATTTGTTTATCAGGTGATTAAAACCTTTTACACGTTAAACGTTGTACAGTCAGTCTTAATGCAGTAAATAAATAATAAATCTTTAACCTTTGATATCTGTTTAATAAATGAGTTTGAGATATATGTTAATATGAACTTTTTTGTTTATTTTGTGTTAGAGAACACGTACCTAAAATAGTGCCGTGCAATTCCGAAACACCCTGTATATTTCATATATAGGTAAGTGAAAGTAAAAAATACTGAAATTAATATATGAAGATTAAATATACTTTGTAAAAATTTGGAAATCTGGGGGGAATTTGGGGGGGGGGGGTAGTTCAGCACCCCTGTGTCCCCCACTTGGATCTGCCATTCAATAGATTTTTAAGTAAGAGATTCTTCTTGACCTACCTGAAAAGAATTCCATTTTGAGAAGTACTTTACGATGCCAACTAGTTCTAACCAAAGTGTTAACGGGCCAAAAGCTCGAAATAAGTTGATGAAGAAAAACATTTGGGAACGAAGCCTGTTGTCGAAAATATTTCCATCATCGTCGAATAAAATTTTCTTCATCCGCAGGCACAGTAATGCCATCTCGACACTCATGAATATTATTGAATACAAAGTCCAACCAGAAAACAATTTGAAACGTGGATTGCCTGCAAATAAAAAAAGAAATTATTTAAACTACAAAGGTTAGATATCACTCATAAACATAAGGGCTTAAGTCTTGGAATGTAAAGTCTACAGGACTATTTTCTTAAGTTTTGAAAGATCATTTTAAATCCTGTCTATGTATTTCTTTATTCGTAAATCACTATATTTTCTCATAAGGGACTATCTATATAAATAAAGATGAAATTCTGTTTGTTTTTTTGTTCATTATAGAAATCCATGGGAGAGAGCGGAGTTGGTTGGCATAGAGGGTAGGTTGACCATTGGCTTATAGTTTCCGTCACACCTGTTATGAAGGCCCAACCATTGTATCATGTAACCCGCTCGACCTCGGGAGTCTTGTCCTGAGTTTTCAATCCGATGCTAACAGTGTAGAGAAGAGTGTGCTTCATTGATTGATTTTACAACTTGTTAGTAATTTTTTATATTTTCAGTAAATTTTGTTTAAAGGCATGGCAAAACATTTGACTCCGATTCTGTCCACAAAGCCCCAAACTCCTTTGAAAAACCTAACCTTTCGACTAACCAGTTTCTTGTTTGATTGTTCTCCCCTGTCCTGGCAGCCATCTTTCATATGATCTCTCCTGTGGGGTTAGTTGGCTCTCTTCAACTAGGGTTTGTTAGCGCAGTAGCATATCACAAAAGCAAGGTAAACATAACTAAAGGTGAAACTACCAATTGTCTTTATTTCCAGCAAGGAGGATGAGATCAATTTTTTTAATGCATAAAGTGACGACAGTCTAAACTTCTATCTTCTTCTATTTTCCCTTAAAAGCTGTTAAAAACCGATTCAAAATTATTATACCATTATAGTGCAGCTTTTAATAACAATGTGTCAGGCAGTACTTGAATGAGATGGCTAAACAACCCCACATTCTAGGCCAACCTGCCCCACATTGGGGGGTTAATTGGCATACTCTGGATTGACGAATTCTTGCATTTTTATGATCTTAGTATTAAATATTATGTAGTGAAAAAAATACTTGAAGTACTCTAATCTTTGGAGTTTACAGTGGTATCAGCCCTATTGGGATTATATTAACAGGAACGACTCAACAATCAAAAAAGTGAAAACGGTTGCCAACCAACCCCGCTCTCCCCTACCGTTTGTCCTGAATTCTCCAAATTTCGCTCAGTGGTTCTTTCATACCAGGTGCGGACACCTGTCCATATTAAAATTGATTAATTTCAGCCAATCTCTGGGTATATTCTTTAATGTTATAAAAATCGTTTACATGGTTTTTTACGAAATCGGCCGTTTGACGAACTAAAACAAAAACTTAAACAAAGTATTATTTATTTACTTATTTCAAGTCCACTAAAGCCCTGTATGCCTAAAGGTGCCTTTACACTGTACGAACTTTACCCTCGAACAGCATCACGAAGACTGTTCGGCTATTCAAGGTACGTACTCCATCTGTTCGCCTATGTTCGGGTGTAGCGCTAGTGTCACTTTTGATTTGAGTTTACCCAGATGAAAGGAGTTGTTTGTGACACTAGTGCGCCGTTTGTAATTCGTTTCCTATTTTTTCATTTTTCAGATAAAATAAAATTCGTTGATAATGGAGATTGCGTTGGGTGCGTCAGCCATATTTGTTCGCTCAACGTCACGTTGAGTGTATGCCATGTATATATGGCTGGTCGGTGAACGCCGGTACGACGAGGCTCGGAGGAGATCCTGCCCGAGGGTGAGGTTCGTAGATTATAAAGGCGCCTTAACCTTTTGGTCTTTTGTGGCACTCTGGTCATAACTTAAGGTCGCGGGCTCGCGTCCCGAGGTAGCCCTAGGATTTTTAAAGGGATTTAAAAACCTTGGCTATGCCGTCCTTCTGTTAGGACGTAAAATGGAGGTCTGTGCGATATCAGGTACTCGTTAAACATCCTTATCCTAATTAAACCCGAATAGCCAAAATTTAGGACTCCCATTGTAGCATCGTCCGATTAGCCTTAGTGCCATAAAGGGACGTTAAAACAAACAAACAAGGTCCTATTTTATTTACCTTTGTACTCAAAGTAGGGAAAGCCGCCGATGAGCCGCAGGCTGAATAATATGGGCCTAATAGCTTTGTAGAAGGCAGCTCCAGGTTTGTCAGTTATTTGGCTCATCTTTTTATTCGCATCCATTCCTCGCCAATTGTAATATTCCTTCATCATCCCTGCAACAATAAAATAATGAAATTACAATAACATTCACCAAGAAATGTAATCATCATAGAATTACGAAAGTAAACAGTGGCATCTCTAAAGGCCATTAAAATTTGTTACTGGTACTAACGTATTAACAGGTCGGTTCGCAACCTAACCTTTATTCATGCTATTTCCTATTGCCTGACCACTTGCTTTCATATCGTTTCTTATCCCTTGCCCGCGTACATCATTTTCTAAGTTTGGTTTTTGCTTCTTTTTGTGTTGTTATTTTTGTATTTCAACTTTAATTTATTTTAAATGTGACAAAAAAGATTATAAAGTTACGGAAATCGTATTACACTTGTTGTACTTTTCACTACAGGTAGGAAGATTTTGTTTGTATTCGGTTTTTTTTTTTAAATGAAGGAATCTCTTCCTCAGATTAGTATTTATTTTATTACCCCGACGTTTCGGGCTTTTGACCCATCTCCTGGGGGTATCTTCTGCACATTTTTAATATTTCACTAACCATTTGTCTGTAAATATATTTGTTTTATATAAAAGATAAACTTCATTTCCTTAATTTGCAATAATCAACTTTTATAACAATTTTCATGTTTGTGGAATATTTCATTGTTACTCATTTACTGTTGTTCCGCTGAAATTTTCCTGTTCATTAATAGATGCCGTGGAATATTTTTCATTCAAATGGAAGAGAAAACAAAATTGGGAACTGCAGGACATTATTTTCAATTATAATATTTTGTGAATTCCTAAAGCTTTGGGGGACATCAGTGTCAGGGGAGGGGGTAAATTGGTGACGTACTTTGTTTCCTCATATTGCCGCCAAACGGTAATGACAAAAGAAGCTTTGTTTTTCTATTCTATCCAAGAATAATGGTTCTATGGAATGAAGAAGCACCCCGAGCTGATGCTTTGGCAAGAGAAGACCGCATCATGCGTTATGTTGCTGTAACGATTGGTGTAGCTAAGTCAACAATTTATGACAGACTTCACCGTTTCCAGGAGACAGGCAGCTACGAGAGGAGGCGCGGCAGTGGACGACCGATTTATGACGCGTATTGAGAGGTCGCCATTTAACTGCTCCTGAGGTTCGGGACAGGCCTCAAATGGCTACAAACCCTGTTATTAGCTCAGGCACCGCACGGCGGAGGCTGGGGGAGTGTGGACTTGGAGCAACACGCCCCGGGGCCCCAACTCCTGGAAAGGAATCGGAGAGGAAGGCGTTTATTTGCTGACCAGCAAATTCATTGGGCTATGGAGCATTGGGGAGCTGTTTTATTTACAGACGAGTCTCGCTTCGGTCTTTAACATTCAGACGGTCGAGACTGAGCGTGGAGAGGACGAAGGGAGAGATTTGCTCAATGTACTCTTCGCGAGTCACAGCCTTTCCAAAGGCAATCAGTTATGGTTGGGGGAGGGATTAATTCCCACGCCCGTTCCGAACTTATTTTCATTGATAATGGGGCTCTGACTGGTACATCGAGGGAGTACTCCTAGGGGCTGTAATGCCATTTGCTCCATTTATTGGTGAACAGTTCATTTTGATGCATGATAATGCAATATGCAAAAATTGTTAGCGAATACTTGCAGCATGTGGGAATCACAGTTTTGGACAGCCCTGCACGATCTCCCGATATGAGTCCGATAGAACATTTGCGGGATTATTCAGGGAGACCTGTCCGGTATCGTTATCCTCCTCCCAGTGACGTAAGGCAGCTTCAAATTGCTCTTCGTGAAGAATGGGATGCTGTGCCGGCGGTGCACGTCCAAAATGTAATATCTTCATTGCCTGAAAGGGTTAGGGACCTTCTCCGTGTAAGAGGGGGTAATACCCGTTATTAGCAGGCCTAATAACTTCAAGAAAATTTAATTATTAATTTTAAAAGAAGTGATAATTTCTTATTTTTTATTTTATAATTTATTTAAAATCATGTAAATAAAAATTGTATTGGTTATTGGCAGAGTTTGTTTACATAACCTTTAAAGAAACTATTTTTTTACAAAGAATTTTAGAAAAAATTGTATTTACGAGAAATATGGGGAAAATTCAGGGTATCTTGTTTTGTTTTTTTGCTGCTGAGTGTATCTGGATAGGCAAAATGTAGGAATACCAATGTAGCATCATCCGATTAGCCTTACTGACCATGAAGGCCGGATAACAAGATGGTGAATAACAGATTATTCCGGCCAGGTAATACATAAGTACCTTAACAAAAACATGAGAGCAGTAGATACAGCCGGTAATACCTTGAAAATTCAACTACAGTTGTTTATTAAATAAGTATACCATCGAATGGGCTGTGTTAGTCCCACACACCAAATAAAAAATCTGTTATTAAATATCCAAAAACTTTCAAATATTTACGTTTTTTTTTTTCCTTTAATTTCCAATATGGCACTAAGGCCATGTTGTAAAAAAACTGCTGTGATGCAGCGTTAATAAAACGTCGTTGATACTGCAAAATGTTGTATGTCAAAAATTTTCTATTTTGCGACTTTATTGGATTTTTAATCAAAATAAGTAGCTCTAACTATAAACGAAGAATCGTTCACAGTAAAAAAATATTCGAATTTCAGGATTCCCTTGGTCATTAAACCTGAGTGAAACCTCTAAGGAAAATTTAAACTCTGACACAAAGAACGTTTTACAAATGAATATCATAACAACTTTAATGTTTCTTTTGATAATCAAACACAAAAAATAAAAAAAGTAATTGGAAATAAAATGATTTTTTTTTTGTTCTCCTGAAAATCAGCTGTTAACTTACATACGACCTTTTGCAGTATCAACGACGAAAAGGGATTTTTTTTTTTTGTGTGTGCCATGGGCAGCTGCCCCCCCTCCCCCCGGGAAATTTTGAGAAACAAAACCCGCAAATTAAATAAATTCGTATACATTTAATATTTTTTTTAAGCATTATATACACAAATATTTTATCTTTTAAATATCAATAGGTTTTATTTAAAAGCTTAATTGAGCCTTACAAAGTGAGAATGCCTCGAAACTTTCCCTCAGTTATAAGAATTTACCAGCCTGCCTCCACTATAAATTAAATTATGCAGACGCCATTGAGGTATTTTTTAACACCTTCTACCGAAAACGTTTAATTTCATAGCGCTCCGGATAATTTATGGGGGGAAATTAATGTATAAATAAACAAATATTACCATATTTGTTGAAAATTATTGATGCTGTCGGATTCATGTTCACAAAACTGTTATCTGAAGCACTGGGGATTTTCATCTCTCTTCGGTCTTTAATGGACGAACCTACTGGCGTGTCAGTAAATAACTTAAACATGAATATTATATCATTTGCTGTATCATAACAATATCGAAGGGTGAATGGCTCGCCATCATTATCCTTATCAATCCTCGACATCATGCGTTCACGGCACCGGTGTCTAAATTCATAACGCTATTTATTATTTATTAGGAATTAATGTTCACGACAGTGTTCAATTTTGTAAAGGAGACAAATTAGTTGAATAATCAAGCACGATTTCTGAATATTTTCGTATACTTTAGTAATCGATGCATCGATAGAAGTATAAACAGGAAAAAACGAAAATAATAATTAATTTTAGAAACAAGTTGCCAGGAAATGTTTATTAGAGATGGGACATCAATCTCGCTTTCACCATATCGTTTGTTACTTCCATCAGGGTCAGACAACCATATCGTTTATCGTTACTCTTGAGTCACTGGTAGTTACTATTTTGTAACGTTGTTACTAATTTGAGTTATTACTTTTTTTGACATTTTGGTTTAATAATTTTATGTCAATAAAATTATTTAAATCCACATTTGTGTTACAATATGTTGTTCATTACTGTATAAATTATGGTAGCTTTACTGACATAAAAAAAAAAATCTGGTGCGGTGCGCGCAACATACAACTTTCAGTTACCAACTTACATTAGAAATTGACATGTTTTTGTAATTGCCATTTCTATAAATAATATAAAAAAAATGACTTGATTCTGATTAAAAATGATTAATTTAATCAAAATCATTAAAGCCGTTTTTGAGATATTCCAAAAAAATGTAAAAATTGGAAAAAAAAAGTCATGAAATAAAGAGCCCACTGCATTTGGCCAATTTTGATGAAATTTTGTCAGTCACACTGTGAGCATATACATACACCAAATATCTAGTCTTATCAAAATCATTATAGCCGTTGTTGAGTACATAAAAAAAACTTTAACATTAGATAAAATTCTTTAAGTAAAGTACCCCCTACGTTTCACCAATTTTGATGAATATACATACATCAAATACCCAGTTTGATCAAAATCGTGAGAGCCGCTTTTGAGTAAATAAAAAAAACACGTGAACATGAGACAAAATTTATTAAGTAAAGTAGCCCCTCTAATGAATCAATTTTGATGAAATTTTGACTGTCATATCGCAGGCACATACATGCATCAAATATCAAGTTTAATAAAAATCGTTAGAGCGGTTTTTGAGAAAATCGAAAAAAACGTAAAAATTAGATAAAATTCTTTAAGTAAAGTACCCCCTCCGATTCACCAATTTTGATGAAATTTTTGCTGTCACATCGCGGGTATATCCATACACCAAATACCCAATTTCAGGTTCGTACGGTTTATAGTTTTTGAGCTAGTCTGTTCACACACACGCACACGCACACGCACACGCACACGCACACGCACACGCACACGCACACGCAAACGCACACCCGCACACCCACACACACACACACACACACACACACACACACACACACACACACACACACACACACACACACACACACACACACACACAGACCATTTCGCGGGACTTGGTTAATTGGACTCAGGGGACCCCAAAACGTGTGTTTCCGTTGAAAACCGGAAGTCGAAATTTTTCACGATCGCAATACTTCCACTTACTATATATTTCATATGTAGGTAAGTGAAAGTAAAAATGATTTATTACTATTATTATTACTTTCACTTACCTATATATGAAATATATAGTAAGTGGAAGTATTGCGATCGTGAAAATTTTCGACTTCCGGTTTTCAACGGAAATACACGTTTTGGGGTCCCCTGAGTCAAAATAACCAAGTCCCGCGAAATGGTCTGTGTGTGTGTGTGTGAACAGACTAGCTCAAAAACTATAAACCGTGCGAACCTTAAATTGGGTATTTAGAGTATGTATATGCCCGCGATGTGACAGCAAAAATTTCATCAAATTTGCTCAAAGGGAGGGGGTACTTTATTTAATAACTTTTTAAGTTTTTTTCGATTTTCTCAAAAACGGCTCTAACGATTAAACTGATTATTTGATCTATTGATATGCCCGAGATATGACTGTAAAAATGTCATCAAAATTTATCAACCGGAGGGGGGACTTTACTTAATAAATTGTGTATCATTTTCACGTGTTTTTTTTTATTTACACAAAAACGGTTTTAACGATTTTGATCAAACTTGGTATTTGATGTATTTATATGCCCGAGATATGACTGTAAAAATTTCATCAAAATTGATCAACAGGAGGGGGGACTTTACTTAATAAATTTTGTCCAATTTTTACCTTTTTGATCGATTATCTCAAAAACGGCTTTAACGATTTTTATCAAATTCGTTATGTTTAATGAAAATTAGTTGTTATTTAATATCAGGTAAGCTTTATCATTATTAAAATGTTCTGAGGGGGCTTAAATGGGGAAGGGGCCTTTTTTGTTTTTCTATAAAGTACCTTTGTTTTAGTTTATATTGAGAAATTAACTGTCTCTCATCACGCCTAAGAATAAGAAATGGCTAAATATGATATATGAAGAAAATCAAGTAAACATATACAGGAGAAAAAAAGAAAAATATTCCTATAATGGAAGACTTTTTTAAAAAAACCTTCTGGTCTTTTATTATTCTAAATTTATATTTCAGTGAAAAATCCAGTCTTCCTTTTTGATAATATATATTTTTTAATATGTTAAAACATCACTACGTTTCGAGGCTCATTGCCTCATCTTCAGGTGACTGCAACAATATTTTACATGATATTTACAACTTTTTTTGAAATTTTATTTACAATAATTATAAAATTTGGAACATAAACATTTATGACTTAAAATCCTATATTACAATATACTCATTATATACATACCTATGTTATAATTATAAAATATATCAATTCCTTAAAATCTCGTATATTCCGTCAACTCATAAAACACCTTGAGCTCACGCATGCGCCTCACGCCTTTAATGACAAACCAATGCGTTCTAATTAAAGCTGTTCTGTTCATTTGAGAAGTGACAATTAACAAAACGCATTAATTTCTAATCTAAGTAAGTTGGTAAGTAAAAGTTGTGTGTTGCGCGCACGCACCAGATTTTTATTATTAGGGATGGGATTTTCATGTATTTACATATTTTCTTCTGAGGCCTAGAAAAGCACCTATATGCATTCTAAATGGTTTTTACCATGATATAAACCATTTTTATTTTCCATATTTTGTGGTTTTTACATTTAGGTATATTAAATTACTAGCACTCCCCGTCGCGGCTTTGCCTGTGTGCCTTTAAAATCAATTGTGTGATCATTATCCTGGTATTGATTTAATATAATATGTTATATATTAACAACATAACAGGGATCGGAGCTTCCAGTAGGTGGAATGTTGGAGGGGGAAGCTGCCGGCTCGGTAAAAGAGAGGGAGACGCGCAATGGAGAGAGTTCACTAAAACCGCCAAAACAAAAAATAGCTTACTCGTCGTGAACGCTTCATTTTTCGGCTTTAATACATGGTTTTCGATGCCCCGTAGGTGCTATCGAGTTAAACTCGTCGTATCAAGATCTTTAAAATGAGTCCGAATTAGATATTTTTTCTCGAAGTACAAAAATAGGTGTCCGTTAGAGTTAAATGACAATTTCGCCATTTAAACCCCTTAGGGATTACATTTTTGAAATTCCTTTCTTAGTGGTTACCTACAACGCGTTTAAAATCTAAATTCCGAACTTCAAGTTTCTATCATTAGTAGTTTTTGCTCTGCGTTGATTTTGTCAGTCAGGTCAAAGCCTCTTATGTATACAGGGTGTTTCGGAATCGCACGGCACTATTTTAGATACGTGTTCTCTAACACAAAATAAACAAAAAAGTTCATATTAACATGTATCTCAAACTCATTTATTAAACAGATATCAAAGGTTAAAGATTTATTATTACTATTTATTTATTATTATTACAACATTTAGAGTAAATGTTCAAAGGCGCCTCCGTTTTGTTGAATGCAACATTCAGCGCGACGAATCCATGCTTCTCTGGCTCTTCGTATAGCATCAGGATGGTGGTTGATAGTTACTGCGGCTTCCACGATCCGATTTCTTAGCTCTTCTTGCGTGTCAACTGCCGCAGAATAAACCATAGACTTCATCCAGCCCCACACAAAATAATCTAATGGCGTTAAATCCGGAGATCGTGGTGGCCATTTAACAGGTCCGTTTCGACCAACCCATCGGTCTCCATAAGTTGCATTTAAATAATCAGTGACACTATGAGAAAAGTGAGCTGGAGCACCGTCATGCATAAACCACAGCCTTTGCCTAATGCCTAGCGGAATATCTTCTAGAATATCATGCAGATTATTTTGCAAAAAATGCAAGTAAGATATACCTGACAGCCTAGGTGGCAAAAAGAAGGGGCCGATGATTTTGTCGCTTAGAAGACCACACCAGACATTTAAAGAGAATGTATGTTGGTAATGTCCAACAGCAGTCGTATGAGGGTTTTCTTCGGTCCAAGTATGGGTATTTCGAAAATTAAGAATCCCGTTTCTTGTAAAGCAAGATTCATCAGTAACCAAAATGCAGTTCAGGAAGTTAGGATCTCGTGTGCATTGTCGAATTAACCACTGGGAGAAATTTCTGCGCTTGTTATAATCTTGTGGTAACAAATCTTGCCTACTTGATACGTGAAATGGATATAATTGTTGTTCGCGTAAAGTTCGCCATACGCTGGTAGAGGAAACATCGAAACGACGTGACAATCTTCTGGTACTAGTAGTAGGAGATAACTGAACAGCATCGAGTATTTCTTCTTCTACGTTTGCAGTTCGTCGAAATCGTTGTCGACCGGCGTTCACTCGTATAGGTTTTAGCATACCATTATCCCTAAGACGTCTTTCAATGGCCTCAAACGTTTTACGATTTGGTATTCTTCGGTTAGGAAATTTTTCACGATATCTTCGAACAGCAGCAGCACCGTTTGTATGTACCTCGCCATAAGTTAAAAGCATGTCTGTTTGTTCATCAAAAGTGAATAAATTTGTGGTATCTCCCATGATAATCATAAATTGAACTGTGTCACAAGATTCACTCACACTAAAACACACAGAACTAGACAAACAGATGAGCAACTACTGTCATTGCTTATCGTTCATTTGTTTATCAGGTGATTAAAACCTTTTATTTAGTATTAAACACGTTAAACGTTGTACAGTCAGTCTTAATGCAGTAAATAAATAATAAATCTTTAACCTTTGATATCTGTTTAATAAATGAGTTTGAGATATATGTTAATATGAACTTTTTTGTTTATTTTGTGTTAGAGAACACGTACCTAAAATAGTGCCGTGCAATTCCGAAACACCCTGTATAAAGATTTAATATATATGCTTGTCCATATTTTACAATTTTTAGGGAATCCCACATATATTATTTCACAAAGCGTAAAAATCGGTTTTTCATGGATTATAAGTGCCACGAAAGTGGTATCATTGGATTCAGAATTTCACGGAGCTTTTGCGAATTGCATTCTCAGTGTTCATTTTGTGGTCCAAAATAAAAAATCGACCTAAAAGTACTGACTCAACGGATCGAAACGAATAAAATTGGGTTTTATGGATTGCGATACGAGCATTAAGATCTAGATTAGTTCTAAAGAACTAAAATAGGTCTTAATGCTAGTATCGTATCGTGGTAAGTGAAAGTTGTGTCACTTACCAACTTACTTAGAATAGAAATTAATGCGTTTTTTTAATGCCACTTCTCAAAGTTACACATTTTTCCACATTCATTTCTTATTTTTGTTTTCATTTGCTCTATAAAAAACACTAATTTATTTTATTAATAAATAAAAGTTTATAACTCCAGTAAAACAAATCTCTTCGAAGTAAAATTGATCTTGAAACAAAATCCGTATCCTCCATTCATTTCATTAAAAAAGAAATAGCTTCCTATATTTTGACAAGAAATTTCGTCAGTTGACATTAAGGTGCGTATAAACGAAAAAAAATAAAAGATTTGTGAAAACTGAATAGATTGATAGTGTAAATTTTCTTAAATTGTTAAATAAAATTGGCCCAAAAAAGGTTTCTTTAATTAATAACTATATAGCCTTTGTAAAATAGGTTGTGTGTTGCATTTGGGTTTTATCGAAATATAGAAGTTATAATAATATATTTTGCTGGTTTTTTATACACTTTTCCGGATTGACCGGCTCATTTACTTAAACGGCAATGTATCCGTTCCGACGGAAAATCCGATTCATAGTAACATAATGATTCATTAGAACTTTGGTTTTATCAACTTATCTTTTTTATAACGGGAATTTTAGAAAACTAAAGTATCGAAATAAGAAAAATGAATTTCAATGGTTTCTATGCGGGCTTTATGACACATACACGTTCCACGTTTTTGGGCCAGGTGTTTTACAACTCTAAAACTATGGTTTTGGTGAGTTAGGCCCCTCAGCTTCACGAGGCTACTTATTGTTTTGTTGCCTCTCCATGGATAGAAACCTATTTGATGTCGTTCTTACCACTTAATAGACTACCTTCCTCTCCATTGTCAGAAAGATAACTGCAAAAAAATCTTATGAACTGTTTTTCAAAAAACAAAATAAGTAGGGTAGTTAAAATCAGAATGTAGAAAGATTGATTTCCAGGACCATGCAATATTCTTAGTGATTTCATTTATTCCAGGAAGATTACAGGAAACTGTTTTATAGAGAAAAATGTCAGAAAATGAACACTGACTATTAAACACTGCTGTAGAAAAATAATTGGTGTTTGACGGGGGGGGGGATGAACTGGCAAAAAAAAAAAGTTCATTTCATAGTTATGTTAAACCTAGAAGTAAAATCTGATATAAATCATCGTGCGAAATGCTTCGCATGGGTCCAGCTAGTTTACTTTAAAATTATTGTTAGTTATTTACTTTTTTTACTTATATTCAATCAATACCTAGAATAAATAAAGTGTAACGCAGAGAATGAACTTAGGCATCAAAAAATGTCTTGGAAAATCAAAATGCACAAAGCAATATCAACAGTTCTCAGAAATTTGTATACTCCTCTTTTCTTATATAGATACCTCATCCTTGACAATGCTTATATTGCCTCAGTTGTTTGGTTAATTTAGTGATAAATGCCAAAATGGAAATTAAATAGAAAATGTTTAGCCGCTAAGTAAGTCAGGAATTTGCAGAAGAAACATTTAAATGCGACAGTGAAGGTGTCCTGTATTGTTTGTGCTGCCAAAAAACATTTCAATGGATCAATGATTTTTGATTTTACAGCATTTGAAAACAGCGAAACACATATAGAATATAAGAAAAAAAAACAAACTTTTTTTGTAGGAGCAAGTTCAAGTAGATCTACTTTTAGTACTGATTTCTGCCAGGCATTGTTAAAGGCGGACATTCCTTTTTATAAATAATCAAGCTTTTAAAGGATTTTCGGAGAATCATAGTCGATTTTCTGAAGAAAATCTTAAAACGCATTTTATTTGTAGCATTGAATAAGGAAGTTTAATATGTGTTCTTACATTTCCAAGAATGGTGTTTACAATATTTTTTTTATTTTAAAATTTTAGAAATATTTCAAATGTATATTTATTTTATATGTGAATTAAACTATTTAAATCTAAATTTTCAGTCCATGTTATCATTTTTTTTTTTTTTTTTTTTGTCCATATTTTCATATTTTTGTTACATACATTTGCAAATAAACATCCATATTTATGTACATATTTTGAAATTTTTATTACATATAAATCCCATCCCTGATTATTATTATTCAATTATTACAATAATAAATCTTGATAAAAATAGTTAGCATTGTTTTGTTTTAATTTCTCAAGTACATTTTTAATCAGGATAAAATAAGAACGGAAGAGGAAAGGACAACTTGGTTCGACAGCAAACCAAGATCAAGTCAAAATGGCAATAAATAATACACAACATTATATTTGTTAATAATTAATTTATTATTAATAAATTAAGTAAGTAATTAGTTAACAATTGTTTCTTAAATAGCATAAGAAAACTTAAAACACCTCAACTTGTCTTTGGTTCATTCATAATGACACACTAGAAGCAAATCTATAAGATTTAAAATCGTTCATAATCTTTAATACAATACTTATAAAAATCTATAGATTTTCTGGCAATTAATGGAATAATAAAATATCATTAACTCCATTTACCTAATCAAACTTAAAGGAAAAAACATAAGTTAGAATCAATTTCAAGAAAAATAGGACTAGCAAAACAAAAAAACATATCATTCTTACATTAATATCCTAAAATCTAGAGATGATACTTATGCAAGTTTTAAAATTGATTCTTAATGCATGATGCTTTTCCTCCAATGTCGGAAAAATGCTACTCCTTTTTAATATGGTCTTCATTAGCTGGTAATGCCTTCTTCTTTTTCAAAGGATTGTTCTTACACTCCTTATACAAATTATTTAAATCAAATGCAGCTTTAATGTTATCCTGCACAAAAAAAAAAAAAAAAAAATAAAAAAAAAAATGTATAATAGTTAAGATTTATTGAAGTTTCATAATAACTCAAATAGATTAGATCCAATGAGGTGGAGTAAATATGAATACAAAGTGTATCGTTAACAATCAACAAAGATATTAAGGATGCAGTGAAAACTTGCTGCAATATATTCTTTACGTTCCTACTCAATGAAAACCATCAAAACTGCAAAGCTGGAGTGTTTTCCAAAGGAATTTAATGCAATAGATTTTATTTAAAATTGTAGAAAAGAAATCGATAATCTTTAATTTATACTTTCACTTAACTATAGGGTAGATGTGGGCAAATACCCGCACGGGGCAAAGACACGCAGTAGGGTTTTGGAGGGAAATTTCGCAATTTTCATTTTGTCCCCTAGGCACCTGCTTTTTCTTGGCATCCCTAACCATCCCTAAACATCCCAATATCACACCAAAATTGGCGGCAATAGCTTTAATGTTGACCGAGAAAATGCGGTAAGTTTATTTTTCTCCGTTCTCATGTAATATTTCTTCTTTTTTTAAGTCAATTATTTCAAAGATGATTCGAGGTATTGCTAAAGATAAATTTACAGCTATTAGCCTCTTAGTTAAGCTTCATGTTCGTGTTTCAAAATAACTTCTTAACAGTTGTTTACATTGTTGGAGGAGTCGTGATTTTGGAAGTGTGAAAATGGGGCAAAGCCCCGCCCTCTAAAAGGGGCAAGTCCACGCAGTCATAAAAGTACGGGGACTTGCCCCTAGTGTTCAATGGTGAATTCCTTGTTCATTATGAGGCAATAATCAGTTTAAAGGTCTAAACAGATTGTATATCACTACACTTAGTTAGTCTTCCATTGTTTAAAGTAGCTACCTACCAACTTATGGGGGTTTTGGTCACGAGGGTTTGCTTTATATTTAGGTTCTAACCAAGAAATGTTATTTCATTACATGGCTCGAACATTTCAAAAAGTACACTATGCCCTGTGAAACTCATCCACTTCTACTGATTCTCGACAACCATGTGTCTCACACCAGTCAAGGTGGCCTTCGAAAAGGTGGGTACCATTGAGAATGCAATAAATGGTTTTGAAGCGACTTGTTTCACACCAAACAAACCGAAGATGCAGCAAGAAGTAAATGAAATACAGAAACAAGCTGCGGAGAAGCTTAAACGCCTGTCAAAGAGAAAATCACGCAAGCTAGTGCTGCGAACCTTAAAAAAAAAAATAAAATAAAATAAAAAGAACAGGGTTAAATCTAGCTCTTCTGAGTCAGAAGGTCCAATTTCCCTACACAACAGTAGTTCGGATTTTGACTCCTTTCTTTCAGATTTAGATAAGGAATCCACAGAAGATGAGGCGACAGCAACTTCATTACTTGAAGTAAAGAACTCCGTTCTTGTTAAAGTCGACGTTAAAACGAAAAATTCGTTACATTGTTACGTCGATATGAAGTTGTGTTTTATAAACGACTTCAGGATAATTTAAAATTTTCTGAAACGAAAGAAGAAGCTTTTGTTGATAATAAAGATGTTCTAATAAAATTGTCTACTAAACCGACAGAAAGCAACAGCGCTAGGTTTCACAAAATATCTTTCTCAGAAGACCTGTCCCAGTTCATTATCCACTGATATTTATATAGAATTACTCTGTATTTAGCAAAAGTATTTTTGTACTGTTATTTCATAAAATATTTATTTAATTCAAAAGTTCACAGATGCTTTTTGTTGTATTTTCCCACAAAACCTTTTATCAGGGCAAAGCCACACACTGCGGGTATTTGCCCCATTTTTTGGGGCAAAAACCCGCACTTTTTTTTTCAACAAAAAGTTGAATTTCCGGCGACATATTGGTGCAATCTGGTTTTTATTATCATGGGCATTTAGCTAATTCCGAGATCTAACTAACCTATGCTTAAACTAAGCAAACTAACCTTTCCCCTTCCTCGAAAAATGCGGGTCTTTGCCCCGACCCACCCTATATGAAATATATAGTAAGAGAAAGTATTGCGATCGTGAAAAATTTCGACTTCCGTTTTCAACGGAAATACACATTTTGGGGTCCCCTGAGTCCAAATTACCAAGTCTCACAAAACTATGAACTATGAACTGTACGAACCTGAAATTGGGTATTTGGTGTATGGATATTCCCGCGATGCGACAGCAAAAATTTCATCAAAATTGGTCAAACGGAGGGGGTACTTTATTAAAGAATTTTTTTTTTTTTTTTTTTTTATGTGACAGCAAAAATTTCATCATAATTGGTCAAACGGAGGGAGCACTTTATTTAGTAAATTTTGTCTCATTTTCATGTGTTTTTTTTATTTACCCAAAAACGACTGTAACGATGTTGATCAAACTGGGTATTTAATGTATGTATATGGCAAAGATGTGACAGCCAAAATTTCATATCCCGTATTTAACTTTTATTTAACAATAAAAAAAATTATTTTACTCTAGATAGTAAATGCGTGATGCTCACATTATTTGAAGCATTTAAGGTGTGAAAAAATATGGTATAAGATAATCTTTAATAAATTATATTTTAGTTTAGAAACTTTAGTTCCAAAATAAATTTCTGAAGGTAAAGTATATTCAGTTAAAGTGATTTTAGAGGATCACTAATCGTTCTCGATTTCCAGAAACGCATGAGATTTTTTGAATCTTAATCAAACATATATTCCGATAATAACATTACTAAAGATAACTAAATTATAAAATTAAATTTTAAATGCATATCTAAATTTGGGTAAACTACTCTGCATTTCTAAATAAGAGTACTTTTAATTGAAAAACTAAGAGGGAAAAAAAGCAGACGATTGAGCATGATCACGGTCATTAATAAGATAAGATTAAAGGTAAGGGTAGTGGTAGGGGGTTAGTTTGCCGACTTCAAAGGTTTATGGCGGGGAAATCCAACGCTTTTGAAGTGAAGGCACATGACAACTGAGTGAATAAAAATATTTAAAAACTAACAAAATATATGGTACTGTATACAAATAGTTGTGTCTGGACTGAATAATAACATAAAAATGAGATAATACATAATGTAACAATGCATACAAATTTGGAAAATATACAGAAAGAAGCATACAATACAAAAAATAATAATAGTACAAGAGGTACAGAGATAATTGCAGGTACCTATGAAATCAAAACTAGGATTTGAGGATGCGGAAGATGTTAGAATAAGTGGATGAAATTATCTCTTTATCTGTTTTGTGATTTACCGGGTTATTAGTTTCTAGATGGATGAAAATGGATTCTGAGAGGAGACATTTGTCGTGGTTAGATACAGTTGCTAATATGGAGGGGTTCTCAAAGTCGAAGGAATGGTTGTGGGCAATGGCATGTTCTGCTAACTTAGAAGTAGACGAATTATGCGTGGAAATACTGTATTTATGTTGATAAATACGTTTTTTTAAATTTTTTTACGTTTTTTTTAATTTTTTTCTCTCTGACACGAACACTTATCGCCCCAGTAAACGTGACCCAACACCTTCTCTCACTACAAAATTCAACCAACATCTCAAACATCTCCTTGATACAAAATAAATAAATACCCCCACTTACAGATACCTTATCTCTTATAATTCTACTGCTCCCCGTTGTTACGGTCTACCAAAAATCCATAAACCCGGTAATCCCATCCGTCCCATCATTTCAAATATCAATTTTCCCTCCACTAAGCTCAGCAAATTCCTTCTCCCTCCATTACAATCCCTTAGCCATAACAATCCATACGACGTAAAAAATTCCTTCCATCTCTTGGAACAATTAAAAACCATCAATATTCCCGATAATTTTATCTTAGCCTCTTTCGACGCCGAGAGTCTTTTCACTAACATCCCGACGGATCGTGCCCTCCAAATCGTTGAAGAAAAATGGGATTTGTTAGAATCCCATAGTAAACTCAATAAATCTGCCTACATTGACTCCCTTGCTTTATGCTGTAATTCTGGATATTTTTGTTTTCAAAATAAATATTTTCTCCAAACTTCTGGCCTTGCAATGGGTAGCTGTCTAGCTCCCGACCTCTCCGGTATTGTCCTCAACGACCTCCTTGATTCTGTTATACCTAAATTCCCCAACGATATTTTTTTCATTAAAAAATATGTAGACGACCTCCTATTGATTCTCAATCCTAACTCTATCACTGATATTCTCGCCGCCTTTAACTCCTACCATCCACGTCTCCGTTTCACTATAGAATTGGAAACCAATTGTACCCTTCCATTCCTAGATATTTCCATTACCAGAAACCCGGACCATTCTATATCCACTAATTGGTACACCAAACCCACTTATTCTGGCCGACTCCTTAACTATTTTTCCCAACATCCACATCACCAAAAGATCAACGTCGCAAAAAACCTCATCCACCGTAGCCTGAACTTGTCCGATCCACAATTTCATTGTCATAACAAAATCCGCCTGAAAAATATCTTACAATCTAACTTTTCCTGAGCATTTAATAAAAACACTTATCAATAACAATGCTAAAACTCAAAATCTCTCTAACAACTCTTCACAACCTCCGATTTCTACTTTCCAATACAGATCTATCCCATATATCCCCATTCTCTCAAACAAAATTAAAAAATCCTTCTCATCGAGTTTCCCACACATGCGCCTAGTATTAAAAAATAACAATAAATTAAAAAATCTTTATACAAAACTCAAAAACCCTGTACCTCTCCTAGACAAGTGTAATGTAGTTTATCGTATCCAGTGCTCCACGCTTAATTGCAACAGTTGCTATATAGGTGAAACCAAAAATTATTTAAAAAAACGTATTTATCAACATAAATACAGTATTTCCACGCGTAATTCGTCTACTTCTAAATTAGCAGAACATGCCATTGCCCACAACCATTCCTTCGACTTTGAGAACCCCTCCATATTAGCAACTGTATCTAACCACGACAAACGTCTCCTCTCAGAATCCATTTTCATCCATCTAGAAACTAATAACCCGGTAAATCACAAAACAGATAAAAAGATAATTTCATCCACTTATTCTAACATCTTCCGCATCCTCAAATCCTAGTTTTGATTTCATAGGTACCTGCAATTATCTCTGTACCTCTTGTACTATTATTATTTTTTGTATTGTATGCTTCTTTCTGTATATTTTCCAAATTTGTATGCATTGTTACATTATGTATTATCTCATTTTTATGTTATTATTCAGTCCAGACACAACTATTTGTATACAGTACCATATATTTTGTTAGTTTTTAAATATTTTTGTTCACTCAGTTGTCATGTGCCTTCACTTCAAAAGCGTTGGATTTCCATGCCATAAACCTTTGAAGTCGGCAAACTAACCCCCTACCACTACCCTTACCTTTAGTCTTAGTATCCACCTGGACTCAGTAGGTAAATATCATATTCTATTTTATCTTGTTAACCAGCCTCTTATTTTAATATTTATGTATACAACATCTTTTATATTATTATCAGTTCTGTGATGTATCCATTTATTGTCACCCTCTGGCATAGATGCTCATATATTTGTTTTCTTTTGGCCCTGATGAGATTCCGCAGGCTGGATCGAAACATTGGCTTACCATAATAAATATCATTGTAACTGAAAATCTTGACCATCATTTTACCTATCGTATGTATATTTTTATTTACTAAAAAGGGAGGTGGAGAGTTGGGAATCTCAGTAATCATTAATTCGAAGAAGAAGAAGAAGAAGAAGACTTATTTACAGCAAACAACCCCGATCCAAGTTGGGAATCTTAGCTCCCACACTGGATATTAATTTTATATTTCTTAATGTATTGTTCACTTTATTAGATGTGGGGTGAAAGCCAGAAAATTTTATATAAATAAATAAATACTTTATTAGATCATCAAATACATGCAGTTATCATCAAATATGCAAAATAAAACTTGACCAATTAGATCTGCGTACTCTGATTCGTAAACTTATCTGGCCCACTATTTTTAAAAAGCACGCATACAAAATATGCAGTTGCATATAAATCCGGGCCCTGGTAATTTTTAATTTAATTATTCCACAATAGTAATATATAAGTGCATACCTCAGTAAAGAAAAATTTAATCAATTTTCCTTTAGTGTCGACCATTGGGCGGCGCATTGCCTCCTTCCCATCTTTAAATAAAATTATAGTAGGTAACTGTTTACTCAAGGAAGAATCATTGATATGATATTTGGCAGCTGCTTCTGGATATCGACCAACGTCTACCTTACCAAACTTTAAATTATCCAAATCATAACTAAAAGATATATTGAAACATTAAATATATTATATGAGGTATCTATTTCATATTAATCAATTTCTCACTCACTCAGAAGATATTTGAGCGAAAACAGGGGCAAAATTTACACAAGATGGGTTCCAAGCAGTGTAGAAGGCAACAATCCAAATGATCCGTTTGTCATTGTTTATTTCATCTTCCAAGCCATTTGCCGTACGGAAATAGGTAACTTTATCAGGACCACTATACGTTGGTTCTGGGACTAATAAACCAATAACTGGAAAATATAAATATAGAAATATAAGCAACTTTAGAAAAAAAAAGAAAAGAAAGATAATACTACTGCTATGATATTTCAGGGCATGACCAATATAGCAAAGCTTCGTGTGGCACAATAAATGATACATGTAATTATTTCATGGTAACATAACCTGTCAAAATAGGCCACACCTCAAAGTAACTAAGCATAAGCTTAACAAAAAATATACATATATGTATATATAATTTTAAGCCAGAAGTGTGTATGTATCCCTGACTCGGTTAAAAAGTGGCACAAACATTATTTAAATTTAATTTAATTTATATTGATATATATTTCGTAGTAATATGTAATCACAGAGAACAATTTATACTCAAGTCTATCAATACAGTAGGGCACAATATTTCATTAGAAGTGGAATCAGACTATTTGGTTCAAAAAGATCAAATTATTTTTTTTTAATCACACAACTCTCAAAGAGAAACGGAATGGTTTTAGGTAAAACTTTCCATATGCTACTTTTGGGCGTGGCCTATTTATGGAAGTTATGTTGCCATGTTTAAAGGGGATTCTCGTCGCGTCATTTTCACTTTTAAAAGGCCTTGATTAGCTTCATTATATCCTAGCTTTTGAGTAGCACTCGCACTTCAGAGATAAATAAACTCCCATTTTTTATAAATGGGTACTTTTTCAGTGGAGATAGGGGCCACACTGAACAGTGCCATTTCGGCTTTGCCCAGAAGTAACATAGGGAAACTAATAACAGGTTTTATATATTTACATATATAATATTATTAATGTGTATAGAATTATACACATAAAATATAATCAAATAATATTATAATTTAGCTGTATCGACTTACGAACAAATAAGACTCCATAAACCAGACCCATTCTAACATCAGAATAAAACCAAAGTATTAGATTTGCTACCTTTGTGTAAACAAAGCTTGAGGTAAGATAATTCAACATAGTAACACTGCCAGTTTTTCTCGTCCTTATCATTACAACCACTGCCAGAAAAAATAAAATTTCTGTTTCTCTCTAAAAATGTATATACACGAGATAAACTAAAAATATCTAGCACAGAAAGAATTAAATACTTCAGCTATATGAAAACTTAAATAAATGAAAAACCTAGTTACTTACAGAGTCAAGTTCACATATAGGTTTCGAATTAGGAAAAAGAACATTGCAAACTCCTGGCATTTTTTTCGCCATTAGATAACCTAAAGACATAAGTAAGTTGATAATATAATAAGGTTTTAGGAGCATTTTTAAATCTCTTTTTAAAGTCATCTTGAAAAATTTTGGAATATGTATTTATAAGAAAAATAAAAAAAACTTGAAAAGAACAAAATATATTTAGGAAACGACAGTGTCAGAAAAACCGCGGTAATCCTTCCTCGTGATCATTATTCTAGGCTAGAATCTTTTAATTTAGGCAATAAAGCAGAATTATTTAACTCGCGTAAACAAAAGTGTAGTGGGGAGAGAGAAACCGTTCATGAAAGAAACATCATTCAAGATCGCTCCTTGCAATGTTAACCAAAAAATGCAAGATGTTTTAATAGTCCCATGTCCTCTCGTAGTGTTTAACCACAACTAAGAAAGTTTTTTTCAGTTAGATAAAAATGCTTCGTAATGTTATATTGTTATGTGATGAAAGTTATATTTTTATTATATTGCCTGCTAAAACTATAATAACGCCATTACACTAAAAAGCGTGAAATAGGCTTATTGTGCTGCTATTTTAAATTAAACCCTTTTCGAGAAATTTAGACAATTTCGTCCAAGTTATGCTAACTAGAATAAAAGACAAGCAAAAGTTGAATCCAGAAATAAGCCGGGAGTTGTTTCTTTGAAGTATTAGAGCAAAATACAATTCAAGACCAGCTGACGTGCTTTTCCTCTGACCACAAATCCGGTGCCAAACGTGTGTTGCTTCTCATGACAGCTATAATATAGGGTATGGTGCTTCTTTTCAAGCGATCCACATCCAAGCTAGCGGACTTCCTGGATTGCTGCAATGTCAACTCTATAATTGTCAAGTTCTGCATGGAGTGCCCGAAGGGCTCCTAGTCTGTACAATGATGAAACGTTCCAATAGGCAATTCGTATGTCATTATTACGATTCCTGGGTCTATTCCTAATAATCAGTCCGGCTTCATTACTTTGTAGAGGTTTCCTAATAGTTAAATTTAAGGGGAATGGGTTATTAGCCGACTGCCCCCGAGTCAGATGGAGGGGCTGCCTCCTCAGAGCGCCCTGACGCACTCCCTCATCCGAGGCGGCTACCTAGGGAAGGTGACTCTAGGGTGTGTACTGTAGTTGACCTTTGTCTGTAGTGAAGGCTGTTGTAGTATGCTGTGAATTGTGTACTGTGCGTGTGTGTATGTGTAAGTATCCCCCCAACCTGGAGGACCACTGGCTGATTGCAGCCTAATGGCTGGGCGATGGAGCCGCCACTTCCCTACGCCAACTGTGTTTAACCACAACTGAGAAAGTTTTTTGCAGTTAGATAAAAATGCTTCGTAATGTTATATTGTTGTGTAATGAAAGTTATATTTTTATTATATTGCCTGCTAAAACTATAATAACGCCATTACACTAAAAAGCGTGAAATAGGCTTATTGTGCTGCTATTTTAAATTAAACCCTTTTCGAGAAATTTAGACAATTTCGTCCAAGTTAAGCTAACTAGAATAAAAGATAGGAAAAGTTACATCCAGAAATAAGCCGGGAGTTGTTTCGATGAAGTATTAAAGCAAAACACAACTGAACGAAGTTATTTTCATATTTACCATCGTTTCTTCCCATGTTTTTAGCTCACATTAAAGCGAGAAATGAAGATTCTCGCAAGTGATTCCCGTAAGGAATAGTTATTTACACAAAAAGTGGCTTTTTACAGTACGAGCACTGGTTTGACGAGCTAGGCGCAGCCGAGCTCGGTAATTAGACCGAGTACTGTAGGGACACTTTCTGTACAACTGATGTAAATTATTTTACATTATACTGGAAAATAAAATAAAATATTTCATAAGAATTATATTTTGGGTAACACTTAATAATACGTGTAAGGTTAACAAATAATGAATGATAATCATATGGTAGGAGCTATTGATGAGTCGTAAAATATTTATATTTATATTAAATGTACAATTAGTATTATTACTAATATTGAATCCTTCAAATGGTAATTGAATGTCACGTTTGGAGTTAGTATACTTTTTATAATTCATATTATATAATGGATCGTCTCTAAATAGATCAACTTTTCTTTATTCCTGTAGTTAATTATATTCAAATTCGAACATATCTGTGTCGTGATTTTGAAGGAAGTTCTTCGGTACATATATTTCATTGATCAAATATAGTTTTGGGGATATTGACAGCTCTAACTTCAGATATATTTAAATTAAAGTGATAAAAAAGGTAGTAAGCATTTTAAGTGTTTTATTAACATGTTTTCTTTACTGTACTAGTACAGTTAAGAAAACAGATGTTTCCTTTACAGTACTAGTAGTGTAATGGATCACTTTCTAGGTTAGCTAACAGTCTAGAAAGAAATATTTTCATAAGCAGTATAATGTAAATACCTTTGACTTCCCCAAACATTAGTTGAAATCTCAGCCCGTATTGGTTACATTGGGTCACAACTAATAGTGTCCAAAATGACGATGACTGAGAGCAAGGATATCAGCCAACAGAACTTAAAATTCTGCAACGAAACTATGCCCAAATCTTCCTTCCACCCACACACAAAATATTTGAAGTAAGGTTGTACAAAGTAATTTTCTGTTCATCAGCTGAGGGAGGTCGCCGAGTCTCCCTCAACAGCTTAACCTTTAGTGTCTCATTGGCAACAACGATTTGCTCAGCGGTTTCTGGGACTTATAGGATCGATGTTTTTTTCATGCTTGAAAAGCTATACCAGAAAACCCCTATGTCCGGTAGCTCTGTGGAACCCAATAATCCGTGAGGACACATACGTTCTCAAGGTATGATCCAACAGTGGGAAAGTATTTCCCTTAATGTGGCCCCATTCAGGGTCGTCGCCTACCGCCGATTTCTGTGTAGGAGGTTTCAGGGCCTAGCCTATTTGGTGCCATTAAGTGTGGTTCAGATCTCAACTGGAAATGATATTTGTCCATATTTTTTAGTAAGCGGAAATCGAAAGCGAGAAACTAAAAAAGTTGTTCAATGCCATTTCTACCTGAAAAAAGATGAGATGGGTGTTTATCAGGGCCACACCCCTAGGTGAAATAGGCCATGCATGTAAACTGCTCATCGAACGTTGTTCTAACTGGCAGCTATTCTTTTATTTATGTAATATTTAAAAAAAAAAAGAAATTTTAAAAATACTCTTTCATGGCTGTTTGTCTTCTGAGCATTAAGCCAAGCACTAATTCAGTAAAAAATAAGTCATAGAGTATTCTCAGTTGCTCTAGGGAATTCAATAGAGTGAGGTTCAATCATATTTGTTTAAAAAAAAAAAAAAAAAAAAATGAGGTTCTTGATTTGAATGCAGGGCAGGAAAGCTACAAGTTACACCATGGGTTTGCCATTAAATAAATTTCCAACCGCACAGGCAGTATTTGAACATGCAATGCTCGATTCAAGAATGCAAAAATTGTTTTAACACTCGGCCTCAGCACTTTATTAAGTATGTTCGCACATAACTAAGCCTTTCTTCTTTCACTAAAATTTCTCCAAAGTAGATCCATTTAAATTTTAAAACTAATCCATAAAACCTTTGTTTCGGCTTCCCGAAAGCTCTCATGAATTGCAGTACCAGGGGTGGGCAAATCAAATGGCGGTAGTGCCAAGATTTGAACCCTCCATCGGCGACCTCGGCTAGGGGCAGAGAACGAACGGTGTGTCAGATATTCCAGCTAGAGCCCTGATTTTTGCCATTTGTCCTTCGTCACGATAATTACTCTAAAGTCATGAGGGAGTAAATTGAGGAGCTATTTCCATGGCCGGAGAGTAGAGAAGAAGAGGCCAGAAGCAGGATCATATTCACCGACCGACTCACATGAGCTGAGTCAGCGTGTCCATACCATTGAAAAATCTTTAAGTTTGCTTAAAGTAAAACGATAGTCCAACCTACTAACACATTAAAATATTTTGTTATTTTCAAAAAATCCAAAAATCTTCATGTAACCAGTTCATTTTATTTTTTAAAATATTCAGTTTTAGCCATCCAATACAGTCCACTACATTTTCAAATAGGGTCTTGTGCCTAATCATTTAGGGATGGTTAGGGATGCATGGAAGGTACCATGCAACCTTAATGAGGTACAGAAACAAACGGCTTTAGTTATATATAATGGTTATTTTACTATTGATACTACTGTTTTTTACCTGCAATAAATTCACCTCAGCAAACTACATCAGATCGGATCATATTCTGGCGGCTACATAAGAAGTAAGCCTATATACTGCCAAAAACGAAGTAACTGCAATTATATCAACAAACAGCAAAAACACTTGTGATATAAATGTTCCATAGAAAACACTGCAGGAAAATGTTTCCAGAAGCAACACTAATATGGAAATTTCTGCAGAATCACACCTCACCAATGGGATACTGAAGTTTCCAAAGAAATTGAAGGTACACACCACAAGTCTGTAATGGCACGATTGCTATCGCTGAGTAGATAGCTAAAATTGTTTACAGCATTATTTAGGGAAGCATATTATTAAATATTTCCTGGTGATTTTCTTGGATATGAATTTGGGACTTACATTGAACTCCAATTTTATCAAGGTTATTTATATTCAGGATGATTTAATACAAATTATGAGAAAAAAACAAACTATTTTATGAAAAAGAAATTATATTAAAAAAAGCACAACACAGATATGTAATTACAATGAACACATTATAACATTATAATTCAATTATTATTTGATTATCAATAAACATAATAAGCAAATAATATATAAAAAATACATTCAGAGTAAATACATGAATAAATACAAAAGTGACTTAGATTAAGTAATAGTATAGTAGCTATGAGGGCCGTTGAAATTTAACATTTGACCGAGATAAATATAGTTAACCTGATTAATCCTAAAAGAGTTCCTTACTTCTCTGTACCCTCTACGCCAGCTTGGGTCATCAGGTCTGAGATGTTCTTCTCCAGGTCATCGATTCTGTTACCCATGTCATCTAGTAAAAATAACTGTTAAGGATACTTTATTCTAATCGAAAAACAATTTATTATGGAACAAAAACATTTTTAAAAATATTTATCTAAACATCTATTAACCAATTATCTTAACATTCTTTTTTTACTATATTTTTCAGATAATTCACGGCTGAAGAAGCTGTTTCACTATTTGAACTTAGTGATGAAGCATTAGAATTATTTCGGATGAGTGTAGTGCGGATGAAGATCTGAACCAATGCAGACATCAACTATCTCTCTAGCAATCAGCTCCTGGCTTTAGCACTTTTTTTTTTTTTTTTTGGTTCCTCCCCTTCCTCATATATTAGGCTATACGGGGTTTCAAAGGTCAGGGGAGAGGGTGGGGGATTGATGACGAGTAATATTTAAAGTCCCTGGATCTGGTTTTGAACATTTAACCTCTAGATCAGTACCTATTGTGGTGAAAGATCCCGTCCGAAATAGTCCTCCTGTTCAATTATTTGAATTATTTTTCAACGAAAAGCAAGTTGAAGGCATTCTAATTTATAAATAATTATGCGAGGCCAAAAGGAAATATGAACGTAATGATTAGTAATCCTGAAATTAGAGGTTTCGTTGGAATAATATTCCTTAGTGGGTACATACATGTAAGTCAGCGAGGAATGAACTGGGAGGTAGTGAATGGAGAAAGTAAAGACACCCACAATGAGATCATCTCAAATAGCATGTCCCTCAATCAACTTGACGATATTATGAAATATTTTCACATTTTTTACAACAATAACCTGGCAAAAGATGATAGGTTTGCAATGATTATGCCACTTTTCAGCCACCTAAATGATAAGTGGCTGAACTTTTATGATCCTGATTTGGCTATCGATGAGGCAATGGTGAAATTTCGGTCAGCATGGGGCAAAGCAACACATCCATGGAAAACCAAATAGATTTGGGTACAAGGTGTGGTGCATATACACCAGACTAGGCTACTTGGTTTAGTGCAAACCGTACCAAGGTGCCAAAACCGGAAAAACCCATCTTCATTTAGGTCTTGGAGGGTCTGTAATTCTTGACTTAATGTCAGAAATACCAGTAAATTGTAATCTGTATTTTGATAAATTTATTACCTCTATAAAATTATTAGATCATCTAAAAGAGATGGGTCATTAAGGCACTGGCACTATAAGGAGCTACCGAATTGAGCATGCCCCAGTAATCAAGGAGAAATTGCTAATAAAGAAGAAACGAGGGTTGTATGACCAAATAACGGATAAGAGCAGGATAAGTTTGGTAAGGTATCATGACAACAATGTGGTAACTATAGCTTCCACTCAACACTGTGTCGAACCTCTACAGCAGGCCAAAAGGTGGAGTGCTGCGAAAAAAGGAAGATACTAATTGACCAAACTTACGTTGTGGCCCAGTAGTGAACAGGCTAGACGAAAATATTTAACAATTCTGAATCAACATCTGAGCAAAAAAATGATACTGGCCACTGATATGCTTTGCCCTCAATTCAATAATAAATAATGTTTGGCAGCTTTACAGGCAGTCAGAGGCATTTCGGTCAGAACCGCCAGACCTGTTATCCGTTATAAATCTGTTATAAGTTATCCGGCAAATCTTGACTTACTTACTGCAGAAAACCAGCACCAATCGTTTCGAAGAGTTCTAATGATGTTAGGCTCAATGAAAATGGTCATATAATAATTTAAAGTCCAAACAAAATCAGGTGTGGTCATTGTAAAAAGAAATAAAACAAAACAATATAATGGTGGTTGTCGTATAGATTGCTTTGGCATTTTCCATTTCTAAATTTATTACTTCATATTATGTAAAAGCCTTTTATTATGTTAATTATTAAGTGTCTTGAGGACCTGCACCCTTCCATTCCCTCTGCCCCAATTTTAAAGCTGGGGAGCAAAAATCCCTAGGCGATATTTTGGAGTTGATACTTAGGACGTAAACTACTAATGGGCAACTTTAATTCTGTACTGAGTTTAAATCTGAAATATTAATCATTGAAAAGTTGGGATGAAATAGGTTAAGGTTAAATGTGTATCTTTATAACTCTCTTGGAGAACAAGAAACAGTCATAATAAGAGTAAAATACTGTAAGTAAAAACAGTATTAACAAAAGGATATTCCTTGTGATGATTTGATCAGACATCGTTTGGAACTTCTCCTGCGTCTGTTGAAGTAAGGTTTGAATCTAGACAAAAAAATAAAATAATTTAAAAAAAATATTGACAATTTAAATTAACAAATAATAGTAATAAATTGTGATAGAAGCTTCTAATGTACAAAATTGCATGGTGGACTGCTATTCCTCAATACTAAACATTTATTTCAAGTATTAGTTTCTTAACAATTTTTGTTTTATATTTTCTACAGTGTGATCAAGATACCATTCTATAAAAATTGTGAAATATTATTGAAAACTCGACTTAAGATATATCGCAACAAAAATTTACACGTGTCAACTTTGGCACTAGTTCTGAACAGTGGCTCCCTGTATATGAAAACCTGACCAAGGTATTACCTCTTTTAAGAAGTGTATAAGATTGTAAAAGAACCCATTCCTTTTTCCTTGGGGCTCCAGAACACAATTGTTAACTAGCTTTCAAAACAAACTTTGGTATTTGTATCGCTATGATATTTTTAGGTGCAGCCGATATGGCACAGTTTAGTGAGGCCTCAATTTCAAATGAAAAGGATCCTTTCGCAGATTTATTTATCTCTGAAAAGCAAGCGGGAGTCAAAAGCTAGGATCTGATAAAGCTGATCAAATTCCTTTTGTACTGAAAAGGACGCAATGAGTAAACTTATTTAAAGTCACAAAACCTCCCGAAATAGGCCACGCCCAGAAGTAGCATAGAGATAGTTTTACCCAAAATTATTATCAGAAAGGACAAGCCTAATTTATTTGCTTACTCAAAAACATAAAAGGTGAACTTAAGCTGCCCCTCTTCCTTTCCCTATCCCATAATATATTAATAACAAAACTTAATAATTTATTGGGCATTAATTTAGTCAAAACAATCCAAAATCATAAAAATATATTTGGTAAAGCTATCGCATTGTAACTTCAGGGAGTGTCCTATTTCAGGATCGTAATATAAGTGTACTACCAGAACCTCTCTTACAGTTAAAAAGGAGTTTAATCTGTGTCATTAGATTTGTACTCATAAAAGGTAAAGAACTCCCAAAAGGGTTCTCTCATTTCAATTGAGATCGGGGCCACACTAAACACGCCAAATTGGCAACAGCGATATTTTTTAGTCACACAATAAAAATTTGACACCTTTAAATAACCAATTCAGAAAGTGCCACTCCCTCCCTGGTTGCTAACAGTGTAAATTTCTAGCTCTGATTGTTTCATGTTGACCCACCTGTCAAACTCATAAAAATGAACAACTATTGAAAGAAAACAAGCAAAACATGATTGATAAATAAATTAAAACTAAAATTATTAAACAAAGAGAGAAAGATTCTATCAAAATGGGAAAATTACAAATAAAATCACATCATTATCAACATGAAAACTATTATTGATGAAAAACTTATTACAATGGTAATGACAAATTATTGACACTGCGTTCAACCCATCAAAAATAAAAGGGATATAGAAATTAATCAATATCAATACTTACATACTGAGTTAATTCCTGTAAATTTTTAGGATCACTATTGTTACCTACTGAAAAATTTTGTTGTTGATCATCACTTTTAATATCAGGCTTAACGTCCGCCATAATATCTGAATCAGTTATTCTATGCTTCTTTGATTTCTGAAGTATGCAGAGATGACCTGCAAATGAGTCTTGCGATGAAAAATAAATAAGCCATTAATTATCCAAAGAAAATAGGAATAAATCTAAATTTAAAAAGTAATCCTGAAGAATAAGAGCGAAAGTCAATAAAATGCATTGGTGGTGCCAGGCTGTGATTAACACTGCCTGGTAGTGGCCTCGGTACCATTGATAATAAAGTTGAGCTAATTTCGAATTAATTTTTAAATTTGTTCTTGTTAAATATAATATTTCTTATTTGACAATTCATTTAATGGTTTAAGCGATTGCGAAGTTACAGAAAGCAATATTTCTTTTTTTAAGATAACTCAACTACGTCCCTCATTAAACATCAAACAAACCGGATATTGATTTATCGCACTACATACATTTTTATTTACCACTTGATAAGATATGAATTGATAACAGGACCTATTAATTTGAATTATTGTTCTTATTGACGTATTTCAATTTTAAAGTAATATTGAGTCAGTTTACTCTATACGAAGTATTTTCTTAATAACATGAAGACCTCATTACAATTAATAATAATATTTTTTATCGGATCTTTTGTTGTTTTCTCTCAAGAATCCAAGGATGTAAAAAAACTGCCACCTGTTATTTTTGGTATGAGAGTGTTTATTTATTTATTTGTTTTTTATGAAAATTGGTTTAATGATGATTTTTAATTGTAAGCTACACAGTGCCAGGTGATGGAGGGAGTCAACTTGAGGCCAAGTTGAACAAAACAACAACTGTGCACTATGTTTGCGACAAAACTACAAAAGACTTCTTTACCCTGTGGCTGGACGTTAATCATTTAATTCCGATTGCAATTGATTGTTGGGTATGCTTTTTTGTAATGATTAGCTCACTTATTAATAAGAATGAAACATATAAATTCAAACGGAATAAACATAAATTCCTAATATCCATTATAATTCATTTACAGGTTGATAATATTAAGTTGAATTTCGATGAAGAAACGAATACGACTTATAACCAACCTGGTGTGGAGACGAGGATTCCCGATTTTGGTGACCCCTCGAGAGTTGAATACCTGGACCCCAGCAGACTTGCTATAACTGGAGATTACTTCAGTCACATTAGTGATTCTCTTGTTTCTCTGGGATACATCAGGGGGGAGAATCTCCATGGAGCACCTTTTGATTTTAGGAAAGGCCCAAGTAAGATAATATATATATATTAAATCATTATTTTATTGCTTATTTACAATATTACAATATCATTGATTTTATTTTATTTAATAATAGTGAATCATTTACTAGTTTATTACCATAATTACTTTTTTCATCTTGATAACAAAAAAGATTTAATTACTTCTGGTTTTATTAATAATTAATTGATAAGATATTTCAACAGATTTTTATTTTTATTTATACCAGAGGTTCCCAAACTGCTCCCCCCACCCCTTAGGAGGCATGTTGAAATTTAAAAAATTCTCACTATACTAAAATTATAGTTCATAATTTATAGAAACTAAATTCATGTTTTAAATTAACTATGATTTTCAGAAAACTTAAACAATAATGTCAGTGCCTTAATTGTGTTAAATTTATGAATTATTTATTTCTTAATTAATTGTGTTATGGTGGCATAAGAGAATTTCAGGAGAGCCTGGTGGTCTTTCATAAAGTTGGGGTGTAGGTGGATCCAGCGGTCATGACCCATTCAAATATTTTGGCTATTTTAATTTTTCTTTGTATATTATCATTGCAGACTCTTTTCTTTTCTTGCAGTTATTAATGTGCGAGTATATCCAGCTACAGTCACAAATTTCATTTCTTTTTATTTTTACTTAGTGGTGGACAATATACGTTTCGAACAATGTGTCCATATTAGTCACCTAATATACAATGCATTGGACAATTTTATAACTATAATTTATTCATAGCAAATATAAATAATTTGATTTATGGATGAATATGAACACATTGTCCGAAACGTCCACCACTCTGTAAAAATAAAATTAAATGAAAATTGAGGCTGTGACTGGATATACTCAAATTTTAATAATTTTTTTTGTTTGTATTTATAAAGGAATAATGCAACTAGGTAATTACTATATACCGTCCATAACATTAGATCGCAGTCCTTCTTAATACAAGGAAATAATCTTATAAAAAAGTGGAATAATAACAGTACTGTTAGTCAAAAGATGCAGTCACGTGGTTATGAGGCCGGGGGGGGGGGGTTGTGACCCCCCAAATCTGGTGCTAAATCCGCCGCTGTCATAGGAAGCTTTAATTACATCACAGGGGCTATGTAGGCTTTCATATTATCAGGGGATACCAAAAAAGAACCCAAGGATTATAGAACCATATTTCTTGTTTCAATATTTATTGTATACTTTGGCAAAATGTGAAATTATAGAGTAATATATTTTATTTTGTTGATTATTTATTATTTAATTTCAAGTAGGAAAATATTTTAAAATAAAAAATAATTTACCTCAAAAATAATCTGATGACTTAGTCTATAATTTTTAAGAATGAAACATAGTTATATTTTATGTTTAATAGAACCATGGATACATGGCTTACGAAATACAAAATTTAAATTGATCAATATTATTTCATATTTGAGGTTTGCTCAGATAGCATTCTATGGAAGGAACAGTTTCTAAGAAGCCCTAAAGATGTGATCGTTGCAAAGCAAGTTGATGATTGCAAATTTTATTCTGATTGTTTTGTTGTTCTTTTTAAATGGTTACCTCACATTGAGGTAGCCTTCAACCAAACATGTTTGAATCAACCAAATGTCTGTTTTAGTTCCTTTTTCTCTGCCCTCTACATTCCCTGTTACGCACACACTCTCTGTCCTCTACATTCCCCGTTACGCACACACTCCCTGTCCTCTACATTCTCTGTTACGCACACACTCCCTGTCCTCTACATTCCCTGTTACGCACACACTCTCCTCAGCATTTGCTTGCAACTTTTACCTTAGCCTTCCTCGCCGTTTTCTCCCTTTTGCCTCCCGATTGAAAATTAAATTGGGTAACCTTTTCACCTTCATTCTTCTCACATTAACATACCATTCTAGCCTCTTCTTTTCTTAATATTTTCAAGGACATTTTGCATTTTGATAATTTTAGTTTTTGTTATTAAATAAAAATTATAAAATAAATGATTATTTTATTTATTCTTTTTACATTTAATAGTAAGATTTATATAAAAAATTCATTCACTTTTAGGTGAACTCGGAGTGTTTTTTCAAAATCTTACCAATTTAATTGAATCTACTTATACGAAAAATGGGAACTCGCCAGTTGTATTAATAGCTCACAGTATGGGAGGACCATTATCATTGATATTATTAAATAATAAAACTCAAGCTTGGAAAGATAAGTACATAAGAGCTCTTGTAACTTTATCTGGTGCTTACGGCGGGAGTGTAAAAGCGTTGAAAGTTTTTGCCACAGGTAAAACAGTTTATGTTTACATTTTTCATTATGGTTCCATTTGCAACTCTAACATATTTTTCTTATTTGATTATCAATATTTTTATCTACAGGACACTTACATAATAAAACAAAATATAAAAACATCACACCATGTATTAAAAATAATAACAGTTACATATCATGTTATTATCTTCTGATGCTGAAGATTTCTGATAAAGCATATAAATAACAATATGTTATTTTTTATTATTATAACAATAATGACAAAAAATCCTGTCCCATTAATATGAATTAAATAAATAACATCATTAAAAATAAATTTATATAAACAAATATTAAATGTAAACAAACATTAAACAAAATTAAATATATTAGATAAAAATAAACATAGGTGTCACCTGTGGTGTAGTGGTTAGCATAGAAACTTACAATACTAAAGGTCGTGGGTTTGCGTCCTGAGGTGGTCCTAGGATTTTTTAAGGGAATAAAAATCCTTTTCTATGCCGTCTCTCGGTTAGGACATAAAATGGAGGTCCTGAGCCTGTATGATGTCAGGTACTCGTTAAAGATCTATCTTAATTATACTATACACTAATTAATTAATTACAATTAATATAACTAATTAATTAATATAACTAATTAATTAATTAATTACACTATCTTAATTATACCTGGATAGGCAAAATTTAGGACTCCCACTGTAGCATCGTCTGATTAGCCTTAGTGGCATAAAGTGACGTTAAGCAAACAACCAGAAATAAACATATTTTTTTTTTTTTAATTTAAAAGTTATAGTTATTGAAGTAAGGCCATGATGAAAGTAATAAATGAAAATAAGATAAAACTCAAAATATCTTATCTGAAGTTATTTGAAGTAATATTGATTTATCGGTGAAAATATTATAATAATGATTACAATGGTCAGTAACAATGAAGTCTTAAGTTAATACGATAAAATATAGTATGCAAAATAAATATATTGGTGTACAAATCGAAAATCCAAGACCCATAAAGGGGTGTCATGGCTTACCAAATCTAATAACTAAGAATCATGTTTTGAAGTTAACTTAAAACAAAAGTTGACTATAGCGATGGCCCCTTGTCTTAACATAATTATCTATTGAGATTGAGTTATTCTTCTTGCTCTTATATCTGTTATCTCTAGGGAACTAGTTTTACTTTTTTTACATATTTTTTTCTGAGCCTACTATTCAATCATTTTATAGCATTTTGAATAATTTAAATTTAGTTAATTTAGAGCATATATACCTATTTCTCTAATTGACAATCTAGGTTTTAAAAGTTTCTTATAAAATGGATATCTATATAGATCTTATATATAATATTCTTATATTAATAAGAATATTCCTAATAAAAGTACTTTTAAAAAAGACTATTAAAAATATATTTATTATTGAAGAGAAAAGATTTGGCTCCCCTGGGATCGAACCCGGGTCTTCCGCGTGACATGCCCGGTATGCTAACCATCGGAGTCGCTTCCAAACGGTGCCAAATCCTTCCTCTTCACTAACACCTCTCCCACGATCTCCCAAGTTTTGCGAGTATTTATGGGAGAGTTAAATTAATATAAAATAATCTAAAAAATTGACGAACGTCAAGAGATGCCCAAAATTGGACTAAAATTGTCCACCTCCCATAAATACTCACAAAACTTGCGAGATCCTGGGAGAGGTGTCAGTGAAGAGGAAGGATTTGGCAGCCGTTTGGAAGCGACTCCATAGTGTAATGGTTAGCATACCACGCGGAAGACCCGGGTTCGATTCCCGGCGGCCAATCTTTTCTCTTCAAAAATAAATTATTTAAAATAATTTAAAAATAGGTGGTTACCCACAATATAGGTTAAATTAATATAAAATATATTTATGAAGAAACTCTTGACAAAAGTACAGATATTGTTGAAACTGGGCCGGTATACATTGCTGACATAACAAAGTAATTGAAAAACTGTTGTTCCTAAACCACAACTACCCCATTTATTTTAAAATTATTAAGAAAGATCAACAGGTAATTTAATGAACATTGCACCTTTCAAATTTGCCCTTACGACATCTGTTGATGAGGAAAGAACTTTCAGCTGATACAAAGCTCTTTTCAGATCGGATATGCATTTCTTCTCATTTGAAAATGTAAAATATGATTTAATATGTAATAATTTTAAATTTAAGTTTTATTATTTTCATTTATATACAAACATAGACTTGTATATATATACAAAAATATACATAATATTATGTACTATCTGTATTAATATACACATGTTCTAAACAATTTGATGATATTTGTTTTTACATATATACATTGCCTAGTACTCAAAATATAGTTACATTTATAAGTACCTATTTGACTTTTTATTTTACATGGAAATGCGTTCCCTAGTTGTTACTGTTTAGCCAGAAGGGAAGTTGAAGTGACTTTCATTTCATTTCATTCATGACTTTGTAAGGTAATGACTCGCGTCGGAATGTGATGGTGACAAGGCTACCTTGAAACGAACAAAGGCATTACAAAAAAATGGAAGTTCCTTGCCCACAAATCAAATAAAAAAAGATTGTAATTTCTGAAAAATTCATATAAAACAGTTAACTTATAATGTTCTAAACAAAAATAATAATGCACAAGAGTTTTCGCAAACATTTTTGGAAAAATAATAACAATTTCGGACCCTTTTTTAGGAGATGACCTTGGTGTCTACTTATTGAATGAGTCTGTTCTTAAGCAGGTACAAACTACGCTTCCTAGCAGCGCCTTTCTCATGCCGAACTATCATTTCTGGAATGAAGAAGAAGTTCTCGTGTCTTCATCTGACAAGAATTACACAATTAATGATCTTGAAAGTTTCTTCAAGTATGTGTGATTTTGGATAATATAAGTATATGAAATCAATGTTTTCTTCTTTTTATTCAAATGAATCCTTATTTTCAGTGATATAAATTACCCAGTTGGTTGGAAGATGTATTTAAATGAGAAAAAATTCCTGGAGAAAATAGTAGCACCAGGAGTGGAGGTCCATTGCCTGTATGGCGCAGGCATTAGTACGATAAAACAGTAAGTATAACAGTCACCATTTCTTTTCTTTTTTACTTTCACTTACCTGTATATGAAATATATTGTAAGTGGAAGTATTGCGATCGTGAAAAATTTCAACTTCCGGTTTTCAATGGAAATACATGTTTTGGGGCCCCCTGAGTCCAAATAACCAAGTCCCATGAAATGGTCTGTGTCTGTGTGAACAGACTAGCTCAAAAAGTATAAACCGTGGGAACCTGAAATTGGGTATTTAGTGTAGGTATATGCCCGCGATGTGACAGCAAAAATTTCATCAAAATTGCTCAAAGGGAGGGGGTACTTTATTTGATAACTTATACGTTCTTTTCCATTTTCTCAAAAACGGTTTTAACGATTTTGATCAAAATTAGTATTTGATGTATTTATATGCCCGAGATATGACTGTAAAAATTTCATCAAAATTGATCTACGGGAGGGTGGACTTTACTTAATAAATTTTGTATCATTTCACGGTTTTTTTTATTTACTCAAAAACGGTTTTAACGATTTTGATCAAAATTAGTATTTGATGTATTTATATGCCCGAGATATGACTGTGAAAATTTCATCAAAATTGATCAACCGGAGGGGGGACTTTACTTAATAAATTTTGTATCATTTTCACGTGTTTTTTTTTTATTTACTCAAAAACAGCTTTAATGATTTTGATCAAACTGGGTATTTGATGTATGAATATGCCAAATATGTGATAGCCAACATTTCATCAAAATTGGTCAAACGGAGGGTGCACTTTATTTCATAACTTTTTTTCCAATTTTTACCTATTTTCGGTTAATCATTATTAAAATGTTCTGAGGGGGCTTAAATGGGGTAGGGGCCTTTTTTGTTTGTTTGTTTTTTTTTCCTATGAAGTACCTTTTTTTTGTTTATATGGAGAAATTAACTGTCTCTCTTTACGCCTAAAAATAAAAAATGGCTAAATATGAGATATGATAAAAACTAAGTAAACATACAGAGGAGAAAAATATTCAGTCAACTCATAAAACACGTTAAGCCAACGCATGCGTAGTAGGCCTTTAATAACAGACCATTGTTCATAATTAAAGCCATTCTCTTCATTTAATGGAAATTATTTGTTTCATGGTAACTAAATGAAATTTTCAACAAGTACATAGAGAATTACAAAATCAGTCGACTTAGAGTATGATGCTTGCATTGCCGAATTGCCTCAAGTAAAAACTTTTATTTAATAATAAAAGAAATTAGTGTTTTTTATAGAGCAAATGAAATCAAAAATAAGAAATGAATGTGGAAAAATGTGTAACTTTGAGAAGTGGCATTTACACAACGCATTAATTTTCTAACCTAAGTAAGTTGGTAAGTGAAAGTTGTGGGTTGCGCATACGCACCAGATTTTTTCCTCCATGTGCTGTTTTTAAATTGTATCATTTGTTGGAGTGCTTTTTATTAACAATACCCCCACCAGTCCTTTAAATATTGGTTGATGTGAAATTAATACAGGTTTTTTCCAATCAATGCACTTGTGCCAACGTTCAACAAGCTTTCTCATCCCAACAAAAAAACCAAAAAAAATCTGGGTTCCTGGTTGTAAAATGAACACACAAAAAGAATTTTCAATTTCATCCTGTTTTTGAAAATTTTTCTCCATCGAAAAGTTGTCCAAAGGTATGAAAAAGTGAAGGTCTGTAGTAGAGAGGTCAGGTGAATAAAGTTGATGTTGAAGAACTTCATAACTCGTGCAGTAGCTGATGCAGCGCGTGGTCTGGCATTATCATCGAGAAGGGTCAATATACAACTTCTGATATACAAACAAGTTTCTCCAGAGAAAACAAAACAACTGCCGGCATTGGGAAATACCTTCAAATTTGCAAGAAACTGTTTTGCATGTGTCGAAAGAATATTCATGCCTGTCGCCGGGTTATAAGAGACTTCAAGAACATGAATGATATTTATGAAATTTTCAAATAAAAAAATAAATTTTTTTAATAGAGCATCGTTTTCTTTATATTAATTTAAGTATATCTATGATAAGTATAAGCAGCAGAATATGGAGGTAACCTGTGGTGTAGTGGCTAGCTTATCAGATTACGATGCTAAAGGTCGCGGGCTTGGATCCTGCCAGGTGGCCCTATGATGTTTAGTTGTTTCTTTAACGTATCTTTATGCTACTAAGGTTAATCGCACAATGCTATAGTGGGAGTCCTAAATTTTGCTTATCCAGATGTAATAAGGATGTGGATCTTTAATGAGTACTTGACTTCCCACAGTCACGGTACCTCAATTTTACGTCCTATCTGAAGGACGGCATAGATAAGGATTTTTTAAAGGGAATAAAAAATCCTTTAATCCTTAAATACCTCCTTTAAAAAAAGTAAAAAAGGATTTTTTTACTGCCAGTAAAATATCCTATGGCTACCATGGGACACGAATCTGCGACCTTTAGTATTGTTGGTTGCCATGCATTAAAGGGAATAAAAAATCCTTGGCTATGCCGCCATTTGGATGGGACATAAAATAGAGGTCCCGAGCCTGTACAATGTCAGGTACTCGTTAAAGATCCCCATCCTAATTATACGTGGATAGGTAAAATTTAGGACTCCCACTGTAGCATTGTCCGATTAGCTTTAGTAGCATAAAGGGACATTAAAACAAAGAAAGATGATATGATTATAATTCTTTGGTTACTTTTATGATGTTGACCACAGGTTACTTTCTTATAGCCTCATTCATGACACGATTACTCTCTTTTCTAGGCTGGTATACAGAACTAATAAGTTCCCTGATCAGCCGTTGTTCATCTACGAAGGTGGAGACGGGACTGTGAACCAACGTAGCCTCGAGGTTTGTAAGGACTGGGTCACGAAACAGAAGGAGGCAGTACACGCGCAGGGTTTCGAAGGGACAGACCACATGGCTATCCTTAAAGATATAAGGGTCATGAACTACATAAGGGATAGAATCTCCATCTGGTCTAATTTTAGCTTCTAATTAGTTTCTTAAGATTAATTTAAAAAATGATATAGTCACACATATCATCATCGATATGTTTATAAATTATTTTTTATGAATAAGCAAATTAGCAATAAGTATTGGTTCTTTCTTTTTTTTTTTTTTTTTGTTAAAAACCCTCAGCTCTTATTTATAGTTCAAAATATAAATATCAAACTCTCAATGCAAGACTACCATAACTCTATATCAGAGAAACTGACATCTCTATTGTTTCATTTAATCTTATAAATTCAACTTTGGAAAGTTATTTTAGTTTAGAAGAGAAAATATTTCAATTTAAGAAATCACTATCACTATACCCCGACAACATAAGAAGTTTACCTGAGGGCAGAGCTTAAATAAGCCACGCCTACTTCTGCTTTGGCCCTAAATTTGAAGCCTGTCAGGTTATGTTATAAATTATGAAAAACATTTAAGTCAATACAAGGATACTATATTTCATGAATATAATTAACAATTACATTATAAAATCAAACCTTGATAATAAGATTTCCAATGAATACAATTTTACTTTTTTTTGTATAAAAGTACTAAATATATATAGGGGAAAGTGCCCCATTATGGGATGGTTGCCTAATATGGGATGTGTGGTTTCTGGATATAGTTTGTACCGCAACCTCGCTTTAATTCTATAAAATTAAAGATTAATGTCACATTGGCACATAACCTTGTCACATTGTTATACATTCTCATCCTGTTGGATTATTTGCAGTGAATTGTTGTTTTAGGGTTCAAAAATTTTTTCCGTGATTATTTTAACCTGATATTTCAGGCCTCAAGGTAAGTCGAATTCCCTTAATCATTGTTTTATCTTAAATGTTGAACAATTCATTACAATATTTGCTAACTGCTTTTTTTTTTTTTTATTACATACTCAGCACAAGCACAATAAACTCTAAAAAAAAAGAAGCCACATCCCCAATATGGGATATCCATTACTTCCTATTATGGGATATCCCATATGGTGGCACCTTTTTATCACTGAAATAAAAATATTTATTAATAGATTAAAATGATTTTAATGAAATATTACTTTAAACCTTGAGTTTGTAGAAACGTGTATGTTTTGTGATAAAAATTTAGATAATGATGAAACTAAAGTTTAATGGTCCTGCCATGAGAGCAGTGTTGAACTCATAATACACAAGTTTTCTTTGTAATTTGTGAAAAAATCTGTCAAATATAGGTCTTATCAAATTTTGATTATTTCAGATGTATAAAAAAAAAATTGTGATTTTTTTTGTAACATATATATATATGTATATTTTGTTCCTCGCCCCTTAGGCTATAAGAGGTTTCCCAGGCCAGGGGAGAGGGTGTGGGATTAATGCCAAATAATATTAATAAATATTCCCTGGCTCCGGGTTTTGAACTCGCTACTTCAGGTTTCCGATCATACGTTGCCCTGGGCATATATAACATATACTTTTGTAAATATCTTCTATATAATAAACAAATTTTCGCTTATATATTTCATGGTCCCTAATACGGGAGATAAGTATCCCATATTAGGACACCCCCTATCACATATTAAGAGCCCATTTTCAAAAAGTACAAATTTTACTTTTCTAACATTAACCATGATTACAAATTTCAAAAAGGAGATATGGGATGTTTTTCATTTTTTATGTCGTCTACTACACCTGCTAAATGAATAACAACATTTTTTAAATCGCCTAAGCAATTTAGAACCAAGCAATTAAATATTTAAAAAAAGTATCCCATGATAGGGCACTTTCCCCTATATAGGTGTTATATATCTTATAACAATGTATATTTCCAGAAAGCAAAAAACGTTTCTAAATGTTGAAACTAAAAAAATTAACGAAGAAACACTTATTAACAACAAATACAATGAAATAAAAAAAATGCAGCATAAACTAACAAGAAAGTAAGGTGGGTAAGCCAACTGTTATTGAGCCTTTCTATTGGCCACGAAATTGATGTCCCAGTTCCGCGCATGCGATTCTCAGGTAAATTTCTTATGTTGTCAAGCTGTACTAGTATTAGTTATCGAAAAACATATTTTCGAATATGTTACTGTGCCATTTTAATTTTATAAAAATGACAAATCAACTAAAACAAATATTTATGATTATATTAAATTTAGGTTAAATTTTGAAATATGCCCAGTTGCAGTGGTTTCAAGATAATAATGAAATTTTAAAAATTAATTTTTTTTAGTTATGGCAGTCTCGCATTGAGGGTGCGATTGCTTGACAAAATTAACCTCATTATTAGTAATAGTATAAGGTTCTAAATAAAGCTGAAAAGCGGTCTCCAAAACCTCTTTTTATTGACTTCTATTCATTCAAAGTCATTTCTTAAATTTTAGTTGATGTTTTGCTTATTACATAAAAGTATTTTCAAAACTATAAAAAAATAAAAAAAAAATTACAATTTTGTCATTCCTGTACAGATTAAATTTTAAAATAAAACAAATAACCATGAATAATTATAAAAAAATATGCTATTACTAGAGCTGTGGGCATTAAAACCCTAAAATAACAAAAGAGCTGTAAACACTGATAATGTTGACAATACTATTGAAATTATTAATTATAAGAAAAATACTCCATTAGTCTTCCTGAATGTGTATATAAAAAAAAGTGTATATTTATCAAATATGTAATCTTATTTTTCCCCTTTGTATTGGTTTAGGACTTTGTTGCCATATTAGGCTTAATATTGCTCTCTATTAATTTTAAAATGGACTCTATAAAAGATATGATGTAGCGAATTCATATCAGAATTAAAATATATTTGTAGGCTTGGTTAGAGAAATATATATTTATGTATCACCACAATTCCTTAACTGTTTTTTGTTATATAAAATAAAGTTAATTGTTATCCAGTGTCGCTTTGTATTCAGTTACCTTCCCTAGAAACTAAATATTTTTAAAAATACAACTTACAATGTTGTGCAGAGATGGCAAAATGGTATAAGTCAGTTTCTTTAAAAAAAAGTCAGTTTTTGACATTCTACTCTCAATTCGAAAGTTGGCAAAATGTCATAAGTCTTTTCTTTCAGTTTAACTGAAAACAACTATAGCAAATTGTAGAGGAGAGATTGCAAATTATTGAAGTAATTTGAAAATATACTTACTACATATATTACTAAATATACATTTGGAAATATATTAAACAACTTCAACTATGTAATCCTAAATACACTATATGTGCTGGAAGATCCAAATTTTGTAATTGAAGATTGGTGAAACACTTCTTCCAAATTTCTTTTATTAAAAATTTATAATATATACATTGATTTGCCGACGTTTCGGACTATTCGTCCCTCTTCAGGGCAAATTTCTTCTGCCAATAACAAGTAATCCTTATACCTATTACAAAATGTGTCCATTTTAAATAATCAATCATTTTAAATAACATAACATATTTGATCAATACAACAATCCATATATTAAATAGTACCTGACAATTTTTGGTGGCTAGGTCCATCTATTTCTATATTACAATTATATCCCATTACTTAAGTAAATTGGTCATTTATATAAAATTATATATATTCACATGCTACCACTTTTTTCTACAATATTCTTATCATACTATCTATTACTGATTGAACTTTGTCTTATTTACCCCAATGTTCCTTATCCAACCAATTGTTATTGTAATTATATAATTATATAATTAATATTACTAAATATACATTTGGAAATATATTAAACAACTTCAAGAAAAGAAAAATTATTTGATTGATCAACAATCTATTTTCAATGGGGGAGCCAATGAAACAGTTGAATGAGAAATCTAATGAACAAATATTGAAGATAAAAATAAATGGTTAATGCAATGGAAGTAAGAAAAAAAGGGTTAATTTGGGTTTGAATTAGTCTGTGAACGTCCCACTTTGTATTTCAAAAGAAAGAATATATCAGAATAAGTACAAACAATAAGTAATAAATAATATAAAAATGAATGGAATGTGTGTCTCAGGGAAACTTGAATGAAAAAGGTGCTTGTTTGGAAATACTCGTTTCCCAGGCATAGCACTTCTTGGGCGACGGTGGCTTGTGGCGTGAAAATGGCAGAGTGCCCTTCACTGTTTGATCTTGGAATACTTACCAAAGGGGGCGACAGGAGGGTCCCAAAGAGAAGTTTTGACTACTTTAGGTGTCAGCCTGGCTCATGTTCTGCTACAAGTGTTAAAACAATTATTACCCCCCCCCCCCACATACTGTTTTGATTGGTTGGTTTTAGAAACAAAACTTGATGCTGTTTCAATGCTCATTGAATAAACTGGAAAAAGCAACCAATCTTAGAATTAAGAGTAGTGGCAAGGACATGCACAGTAGGTAGTTGACTACAAACCTTATGTTTCAATTGGTGGTCTTTTTAATGTTCAAAAGTATACATGTGATAACTTTAACTTTATTATTAGCATTAGATTACGTGACATTTGGTTCTTTAAAATTATAACTTTTAACTACTTTTTTTAGTTATGTTTTGAATACTGGCTTTATTCAAGTAATATGACAATTTTAAAGACTAGGAGAAAAAAATCATAGAATTTTTATGGGAAACAGGCCTCCTACATCACTGGTCACCAAATGGCAGACCGCGGTCCGGATCCGGACTGTCGGCTAGTTTTGTGCAGACCTCGATGACATAGCGATCAACGAAAAAAAAACTTAAAATAAATCTTTTTTATATTAATTTAACCATTATTGTGGAGTAACCACCTATTTTTTAAATTATTTTAAATAATTTATTTTTGAAGAGAAAAGATTTGGCCCCGCCGGGAATCGAACCCGGGTCTTCCGCGTGACATGCGCGGTAAGCTATCCATCATCGACTCCGTTGTGTGATGGATAGCATACAGTGCATGTCACGCAGAAGACCCGGTTTCGATTCCCGGCGGGGACAAATCTTTCCTCTTCAAAAATAAATTATTTAAAATAAATCCTAAAACAAAAATACACAATATACAAAATAGATACAGAGTAATAACTAAATATTTGAATAATGATTAAAATTAATGTAGTTAAATTGTTAATTTTTCAAAAATTTTCCAGGGGAGTACCCCTGGTGGTTTCCCCTGAATGGACCACGGAAGCTCGGCAAGACTTTGAAACAGACCTTCATGAAACTTAATTGGTGACCACTGTCCTACATCATTAGGAAAAACAATCCCGCATGGATACTTTTAGGAATTAGACTTGTTCATATAGAGACATTGAATCAGAACTAAACTCTTTTTGAGGTTATATTGGAAGACATTAAAAAATAGTGGAAAATAGAATAACAGTTTTCAAATCAATTGATGAATACAGTTACTGTTTTTTAATTTTACTTTTTGACATTTATTTATTTCTTATATAATTAAAGCTGTGTGTGAAAAACAAGAATTTCCTTTCAAATGAAAACTTTTGAGATCCACCTTACTTTTCAACTTGGTCATCTGAAAAGTTGGAAGTTTTTACTTAAGGCTGCCTTACTGATAAGGCCTAACCCATTAAATATATGTCCAATTAAACCACTCACAAACATCAATATAAGCATGAAAAAAAAAAAAATGTTTTGAAGATATAATACTACATTGCGAGATTATTTATGTATTTTTCTTTATTATAATTATAACAAAAAACTTTATTTTTAACAAAAAAAGGATTAACAAATAATAAAAAATAAAATAAAACATAAACCAAAATTACAACTGTCAAAAATTTTAAATAAGCAATTATATTTCATATTTGTACATCCTTACAAATCTAATGGTAACTATAAAAGTTTACAATATTACATGTTATTACATACATCGCTGTATAAGCATACAATAGAAAATAGAGGGATTAGAAATTTGAAAACATAAGAATAACATCGCAAAATTATCAATGTCTTTATCTACACCAAATGAATGAATAAATAAATTAGCTTAACACTACATAAAGTATATGCTCCATGAAAAAAAAAAAAAATACTTATAAAAATTTATTTATATTAAATAATCATTCATAGAATAATACTAAAGATTAAAAAAGGGTTTCAAAATATTTATATCAATAGGGCTGGCTGAACCCATGAGAACATATCGCACACTGGAAGAATACTTGTACATTTCTAAAAATGAAACTTTTGGGAAATAGAGTTTAAATAGCTTGAATGTTTGCAGTATAAATAATATTTTATAATGTGCTATTTAAAAAAAACAATTTCTATGCGGTGTAAAACATATTCTAACCATTTAATATTTTTATTATTTAAAAATAGTTTATGAATGAAATGACCCTAAAAGGGCCATGTATCTTGTAAGATAGAAATTGTTCTTTTTTTAGCCCTTATCATCTCCAAATGAAATTTGTGAAGATAAAATTAGAACCATTAGTAAGAATAATAAATGATATAACGATGGATATTTTTAATAGCAATATAGAACTATATGAACTTCCCTTTGTTGTTGATTTTTCCATTTTTACTGATGCCATCATTATATTTATTGGTGAGGTTATTTTTTGTCTTCTGATAGGTATACCAAGATACCTTTACTAAAAATTTTCAAACTTGTACAATAATAACACAGATCAACACTGGAAGCTGGAATGAAACAAGATGGACTCCCCTAGGCCTTATGTAATGTAGTGTATCTTCTGGATACATTGCCCTGTTAAGGGTTAAAGATTTTTTTGCTGCCCACCTACTGTGTTCGAAGTGGACTTTGAATTTTATATCACAAATTTACCTTCGAGCTTTACTCAATTTTATAAATAATTCTAAAACATATTTTTCTTTTTTTTTTTTTTTTTTTGTCTTGTACTAATTCTTCCCAACGTGCGATATCACTATTCTAAAATTATAATGACACCACTGCAAAAACTGAATTTTGACTAATATATTGTAAAATTGTTTTTTTTGTGTTAGAGGGCTCAAAAATGCATTTAATAGATGTTTGCAAATTGACTTTCAAAATTTGCTATTAAAGCTATAAGCCATTCTATTAAAACTGATTGCAATTATTTTTCTTTCGCTTATAAAGTACACTTTCAATATTTGCCGTTGTGTCATTGCACTTCGCAGGGATATTATAAAATGATTATATTCAAATCTTCTGCAATTCATAATTCTATTTTCTACATACTTTTTTTTTTCTCACTTAAAATCGAAATCGTCTCTTTACATATAATCACAAATACATTTTTAAATGGAATGATTTCATGACCACAATATATGATTGAACATATGTGATAAAACATTAAATAAATATATATGAGGGGAGGGTGGGGCACAATGAAACACGAAAGTTTCTTTTCCCCCTAGCACCCCACCTGAGACTTTATTTTCAATTTTTTATTTTTTCCACGTTACCTTAGGATCTAATCTATGTAAGAAATGCGTTAAACATTATTTTATGAATCATGTCTGACCGCGAGCAGCTTTTATCCAAAAAATGAATTTTGTTTCATTGTGCCCCATGCCCGGGGTACAATGAAACAGCGCAAGGGGTGGTACTTTGAAACAACTGAAGAAATAACACCATAATTAACTAAACAACTTTTTCTGCTTCCAGTCGGTTTTTCGTTCTCCTGCTTTATGATAACAACAAAATTCTTCAGGAGAGAGGAAAGTTTGACCAGTTTGTCAGAGAGGAAAGTTGTCATAAATTAATAGAGTTTTTTTGGTGTTCCACTCTCAATTTCGCACCATTCTGTAATAAAATGAAAAAAAAAAAAAAAAAAAAAAAAAACGACTGCTTATTACAATGAAAAATGATTACAACACCCGGGGCAACATGTAGCACATTGAACGTTTCATTCCCTGCAATGAACACAAAGAGGCAGGAAGGCCAAAGTTGTTGGAGCAGACTGAATAAAATAATTACTCTTACTTAGAGACTAAAATTTTAGTTTTACAAGACAACTCCACTTCAGCACGTGGAATCTGTCACGCAACAAGTCAAATGGGGACAATAAGCTGTTTGGAGTCACCCTTACTGCTCGCTGTGTGAATTTGGTTGCATGAAACCTTTTGGTTCACCCACTGCACGGACTGTTTCATTGTGCCCCACCTTCCCCAATATATGATTCTTGAAAGATGAGCTTATATTATTAATATATACTTTATTAGATAATCTAATAGAAATTAGTATCCAACACTTAATACCATCCCACAAAGTAAATTAATTTAAATTACTAATAAGATATAACAATGATTACAAACATCTGCAGTAGCATCCGCTCTTTCCAATACAGGACACTCCCGAAATCTGCCTGTTCCAATCGATCAATACAAAAACTTTCAATTACATAACACAATATAATAGAACACTGGAAAAGGTATAAGGCGAATATTTGAAAACAATTTTGGAATGTTCTTAAATTTAACAGGTTATAAAAAAAAAATTACATATTCTCATTAATATATATAAAAATTGATAACGATTAAAGTCAGACTTTGGATGTTTTATTAATTTTATTATCTTTTTTTTCTTTAATTTTATAAAATATTCTTACCTTATCATTTCCAGTCATTATTTGTATAAATATAAATAAAATCAAGTATGTGTCAGGAATATCTATCTATACCATTTATGTATACCATAAAATGTTTTTTTTTTTCAATTTTAAAATTTAATAAAACATAAGTATTGACATAATTGCAAGAAAGTACCACTGGAGGGGAAAAAAATGGCGCCTAACTCATGAATTCGGAAACTAGTCATCAAAATTTACGAAAGATATTAATACTCAAAACAATCAAAATTAATTCAGAGTATCTATTTATAGATATCTTCATTGGCTAAAGCAATTATTGTAACTATTTTAGATAAGGCACAGTGGTAATGAATATAACTAAGTAACTGTCTGTCAAACGTTCAATAATAACATTAGTAAAAGGGGTTTGTTAATTTTATATGTTTTTATTTTAACCATTTAATGGCTGCGGACGAAATATCTTGGAAAATGAAGATGATGCCCACCAGCGAATGATAAGATTACTCGTGGATCCCTAGTAGTGGAGGACGGTATATCTCGAAACCGCTTTTCCACTTATTTAACACTAACAGCTTCACACGAGATAACTTGTCGTGACTGAGGTACATCGTAGCGGATCCTGGAGGACTTAATAAGTACATCCAGTGGCCTCTAGTCTGCAGGGGTGCCTCTACTGGGTGACTGAGGTACATCGTAGCGGATCCTGGAGGACTTAATAAGTACATCCAGTGGCCTCTAGTCTGCAGGGGTGCCTCTACTGGGTGACTGAGGTACATCGTAGCGGATCCTGGAGGACTTAATAAGTACATCCAGTGGCCTCTAGTCTGCAGGGGTGCCTCTACTGGGGAAATATTTGTTCTGGCCCGGTAGCTGTGGAATACCTGGCTCCTCCAAAGAGGGAAGCCCGTCCCACCCCTTTCCATCTAAACACTGGTAAATTATTAAAATAAAAAAAAATGTAAATAAAGTAATGACATTGTTTAACATGTTAGGTGCAGCATCGGTCCCCGGGGTCCGATGTCTTACATTCAGTTCTTGACAGCCGACTTTCACATGAAAATTTCCAAAAGTCTGAACACTTCTAACACTCAATTTTTAATGAGATTATTGCATTTTAGTGCAGAAAGTGTTGTTGACAGCTGAAATTCTGTTGTTTTTCAGAATCGGACTTTGAGGTCCGATTTTCAATAAAGAATGGCGTAAATCCTGTATCGGCCAGTCCTGCCCCTATTTTGTATAGTTCCAATCCTTACCAAGAGATAATACCCTTGAGACGCTCATTTAATTTCCTTTTAATCAAAAGATAACGCTTTCGTCAAAGTATTCCCATCGGACCCTGACGCCCGATATCATCTGTGGCTCATCCCAGCAGTCGGACCCCGGGGACCGATACCGTCCAATTCAGGATACCCCTAAAATACGCTGCCGCACCTAACATGTTAATCTTGTTAATTATTACCTTCATAAATAAGGTAATTTTTCATGACAATTGATAATCCAGGATTTTAATTTATCAAAATAATGATAAAGGTGTTAGAGAATCATAAAAAGTAAATGAAAAATTAAGAAATAGTTGGAAAAGGTAATGAGGAATTGAAGAATTTGAGGCAGTCAGCGGTGGAGTTTGGCCTATGCACGCCTTAACTGTTGGAGGGCAAAAGCTGGCCGATCCAGTCAGCTTGGGGAGGGTAACGGCCAGCTGACCTGCTTAGGTTCTCAGTGCAACTTTAGCACCATTAGCTGCTAAAGGGTTAAAAGGAATACAAAAACAATTTTTTTTTTTTCTTTCTGTCAGAACAGTGTAACCAACGATGTAAACGATATCGGTTTGAATCTGAAATTTAGAGAGATTCTCTATGCAAAAGGACTCGATTTAACTCTACGCAAAGGTAATTATTGTATCAAAAGTTTATCTATTTTATTCTAAAATGAATAAGGAATAAATATTTGTATATAGACGAGCTTAAATGGTATTTACACTATTAAAAATCATAAGATAGTGTGATACAACTAATGTGCTTCCAACAGAGGCATGTACACACACCTATAAAGCTATTCCAACTATGGATTTAACATCAAGGAAAGAACATTCTGATTAGTAAAAGTAAGAAGTCAACTTTTTAACCTAAATGAATGAATAGACTAAATAAAATATAAATATCAGGGGTTACTCAGATAATTTATGCTACTTTTTTTAAAATACAATGGTTACTTTTATTATTTTCAAAACACATGTCACCACTTCATTAATATAGATTGTTTGTTTAAATTATATAATTTCGATTGAAAAATGAAGTCAGTTTAATTGAGTTAGAGCATGATATCTAAAGGTGTCACGTGTCTCGCTCTCGAACAGCCTGTCTCGGCAAACACTCTTCAACTAATCTAATCTAAGACAACAACTCGAACAAGTAGTTTGTCTGCATGGCCGCTTGTAAGGGGATAGCTTTCCAGTTTAGTTAAGATAAGCTTCTTTTAGCATAATAACACTTTTATGTTGGGACCTTCGACCTGTATTTATATACAACAAAACATTTTGAAATATGTTATATTACAAAAAAAAAAAAAAAAAAAAAATTACATATAGCTAATATGCAACCAAAAAGCACAAAAGACTAGGGTATTAATGATAAAATACTGAGACCTCAAAACAGGAATTGAACAAAAGACCCATTTATATAACAATAAATCAAAATTTTCATTATTTATATTTGTCCCATTCACCCGATATTTATAATTTTTACTAAACAGAACTCTAATAACATAAATAAAATATTTTCAACACACGTTTATGCAAAAATTTCAAAATAGCTTCCTGTATAACATAAATAATGAATTATACGAAAAATATAATGATGAAATAAATATTTTCATCAAAAATGAATTTGCGAAAAGGTTTTAACTGACATTAGCAAATATGATTTTTTTTTTTACCTTATTTTTTCTGCTTCTTACTTACTCTGCTCTAAGATAAAACTCTTTTCAAATATAAATAATAGCTTCCCCAAAATATCTGCAAATTTAATTTTTAATCATTTCCACTGTTACTCAATATAATAACTGTTTATAATTATCAAATAAATACATTTTTCACCTATTTAAAAGATATATTAGAACCTAACTATTAATTATCTGAATCTGACTTATCCTAATTTCATCTATTTTACAATAACTTATTCGAAGTTTATTAATATTTTAAAGAGGGTACTATTTTTATTCCTGAAAAATCAAAAATTCCACTTTTTTTATGTTGCGATAATTTATGCAAAATTTCAATTATTAAATTCATTTGCAATGTGTTCGAGATTAATTATTTACACTTCCCTAATATAACTTTTTTAATACGACCAATGGACTAGAGCACCATAGAAACTTTACTTATATCCCGTATTTAAAAACAACAAAAAAACATTAACAATATCTTTCTTACCAAAACACTGCTAACGATAAACATACATATAAATTTTTAATAATTTTGTAATACAGCTTCAGATATATTAATGCTTAACATTAATAGACAAAATGGTAACTGACTTATCCGAAGAAGCAGCAAAGAGATCAATGATGAAGCTACTTTACCCTTCGGATGGTTTACCAGAAAATCATTAAGCTCTCTCTCTATCTTCCTAAAAGGCAAAGATAAATTTGCCAGTAACAGATATTAGAGCTCAGAGATTGACACAATAGAAAAAAAAAACCATTTAGATTCATCATATCCCACCACAAATATAACTTAACATTCTCTTCAAACTGAATTTCTGTAAATATGATTTCCACTTAACAAAATGAAAAATAAATAAATATTTATCTGTAGAGTTCACACCACTTAATATGATAACAAATAAACCTCAAGTTGTAATAAGAAATAAATAATGAAGTGGATGTATTTTACTGCAATTTCCTTAATAAAAGCTCTTCAGCGCAGTGAAGTTACAACGGGTACTATGTTGTACCTAGCGAATGTGAGAGCGAGGCGTGGCGGTACGCCTGGCAGCTGGTGCTATCTGATCGCAGGAGGTCCTCCGTTACCCCTGAGGTAGGCGTAGAAGCCGATGGCTATACTGAACGCGAGGAGCAGCAGCTGCGCCTTCGAGCTGGGCACTATCCGCTCCAGCTGCGCCTTTAAGCCGTTTCCGCCTCGCTTCACGACCCCGCGACGCCTCTTCCGAGCAATTTCTTCTTCTTTCTTTTGTGCTTCCTTCCTATAAAATAAATCAAGAATTAATAGATGAACTACTTTCTTAGGATAAAACTACCAACTAAATTATTTTATAAAATAAAAGCCCTAATGAAAGGTAACAAATAGATAAAACAATAAAGTAAACTAGAATAAATAAATAAAGCCCTAATAAATATTAAAAAAACTTTTTTTTTTGTTTAATTGTTAATTTTAGCTTATTAGCAGATGTTGATAAACGAGGATAAAAGCAAAGTTATGCAGATAGGACGAGCTGCTGAAGACATACAGATCAGATAAACTGTAGAGGTAAGACCCTGGAGGTGGTTCAAGAATACATGTACTTGGGAACAGTTGTTGAAAGGAACAAGAAAATTGACCAGGAATTATCGAATAGAATTCAAAAAGCTAATGGCGTCTATTATCAAATATGCAACATTGTCATATGGGGAAACGAGAGGTCGAAAAAAAGACAAAAATGATTAATTAAAACACGCTGTACCTCCCAAACCTGCTGTACGGAAGTGAAAGCTGGGTCCTACTAAATAAGCATTAAAGCAGATTGACAGCATCCAAAATAAAATACTTAAGGCGAGATGCTGGCCGAACCAGGAGAGATCGTATCCGTAATGGAAGGATTAGAGAAGAACTGAGGGGGACCAATAATAGAAACATAAGAAAGGAAAGCGATTTTGGGTGTTAAGGATGAACGAGGAAATAAAAGGCTGAGGGGTCGACCTCCAAAAACATGGTCGGACATGATCACCAAGCTGGGAGAAAAGAGAGGCGAGGAGCTGGTGCTATGAGGACGCTGGCGAAGGACCGAGATGGCTGGCCAAAATGGATTGATGAGGCCCCTCCATGCTGAAAGCCATATTTTAAAATACATACATTTAACTCGATAATTTTGACCTTTATGCAATATTAATATTTTATTTGAAAACACTACTTCGGCACCTCAGAGCCTGCCTTAGGTCCAAATTATTAATTTTATATAAATTGAAAAACCCATGAACCAATCCGTTTGGCACCTGTTAGCCAGTCTATCTTAAGTCCATTTTCATAGATTGTTTCAATAAAATTCAATTATTCAACCATGGTTGTAGGACAGTCTTGATCTCCGCAAACATTAGACTTGATAGAACAGTTTGACTTTTGAAAATCTCACGAACCAGAATCGATTATTTTAAAAGTTTCTATGGATTCAGCATGTTCAATTTAATACAGAGCAAAATGGACTTGGGATAACATGGTTCGGAAGAACAGGCTCAAGTTTAGACAGATTCATGCTTAAAAATTGTCAAAGGAAAAATGATACATAAAAAGTTGGAAAGGTTTCATCCATTTCCAAAACTATCATTTAATCCTTAAATATTAATAATTTTTTCTTTAATATATACATACAGGGTTAGGTTAAACTACGATCAAGCTATTTTACCCTTGGAAGGATTACATGAAAATCATTAAGCTCTCTCCATCTTCTATAAAGGCAAAAAATCCTTCTTAAAAAAGCCTATAACAGATATCATAACTCTAATATCATTTGATGCGAATTGGCCCATAACATATATTTGAGCTCTAATAAATGTCTTTCTTCTAACTAAAAATATAAATCTACTCCTAAGACCTCAAAACAAAAAAAATATTTTAATTTAGGTATGCCAAATGATGCTTGGTATATGAGTTATTCACAAGTAAAGATTTTGTAGTACTTTAAAATTAAGTTAAATGACTTTGCGTTCTTTACATTCTACATTCTACTTGACATTGTAAGGAATAATACCATCTGGCATTAACAATATAAGCTATCTAAATAACTCTTTCTTAATACCATTTATTTAGCAAGGAAAAGATATATGAAATGCCGGCCAGTGATCTTCATTCTTTAAAAAGAAGGGTACTTAACTGAATCGCAAGATTCAGTAACAGCTATCCAGAGCCGATTGGCTAATGCTGCTATGGAAGAAAGATTCCGAGGCAGTCTTAATGTTGAATCATTTTGGACAACAATTATGACTATTCCACTATAAATTTATATTATTTAAGGTTAATAATAGCCGTAGGTCACCAAATATATCATATCTTTATTTAAAGTAAATAATCCTTGATTTTTCGGCCTCAATGTGCCATTCTCAAAAGACAAAACTAAAAATATTAAATAAAAAATTAATTAAATTTAATAACAACTGATATTAAAAAATTTGTTTACACATTTTAATTTATAAACACCTTTATGCACATAGTCACCAATTTATCCTTCTAAAAGAATTTTTCTCTATTTTAAAATACATATGTCAATTATCTGATTATATACTTTAAATAAAGATATGATATGTTTTGTGACCTACGGCTTTTATTAACCTTAAATAATTAAATATGGCACCGAAATTAAATGAGAAGACTATTAAATATAAATTTATATTTAATTTCAATTGCCACTATTTTCTATTAATAAACTAGTTGGAAGACTTTTTTTTATTATTGTAACGTAACTAATAATTATCATAAAAATTAAAAATTTTGTCACGTGAACATGTCCATGTTATTCTAATCAAGTTTATGGAATAGATCAACAGCATTTGCTGCTTGGTACTGAAGGCGACTAAATTGACAACTGCCCGTTGACAAAGAACCCTGTTCTTTCTTTACATTTTAACGAACGTTTGCAACTTCTAAATAGTGGCATTCAGTAAGGCCCGATATCCACTGAAAAGGACCCTTTTGGGGGGTGTTTTATCTCTGAAAAGCAAGCGAAAGTGTAAAGCCAGTATCTAATAAAATTAATCAAGGCCATTTTTAACTGAAAAGGACACGATGTGAGTTCGATCATATCACGATCACATAACCTCTCAAAACAGGCCATGCCCACGAACAACTTTTCAGAAGTAGTACCACCTATCCTGTACCTACCCTCATCAATATTTCCTTCTGCATCTTCCCACTGCCTTGAGGTTTATAATTATTTTCCAAGGCTAAGGGAGTGAACACCTACAGAAAAATTCCGGTCCTCCAGGTTGGGAGTTGAACGACCCCTCTCCGGAAAAACACTACCTTTATAATACCAACGATAGAAATAGCCGAACGAATTTAAGGAAACAACGGAAAGGCATGTCAACAGAATAGAAGATAGAGGAGACAAGCCCTAGACAGAGCGGAGTGGCAAAACATCATAAAACTATTGTAAAGAGACCCACAGGTTCTAAAAAAGGGACGTAGAGCCATGGAGTTGTTTGAAGTAGTTGGAAGAAACTTCTAATTTTTTTATTTTTTATTATAACGTACCGAATAATAATGCATAAAAATTAAAATCATTAGCCGGGAATATATCAGTCAGGACACTTAACCCTACAAAGCTTTCTTTCTACAACTGATTTAATTACTAGCTCATATAATTTAGAACAAGTTATCTATCATGACACATATGATGAAGTGACCTTAATTAGCAGACGAATGCAAAATAGATTTATCCACTATAATCCAATCAAGCAGTTTGACATGGTTAGAAGATTTGTGTAAATTCTTCTATTAATAAAAAACCAACAAATAAAATAGAAAATCATTATACAAGGATGAATCAAATATAAACGAGACTTTTCGCCCTTCGGGCATAATGGTGGAGGGAGAATGTTCCCGCTTTGTTTGTTGTCGGGTATGTTTGTCAGGAGTAGGGGAAGCACGTAGGCTCGCCTTCTCGACCCTCTCAGTGTCCACCGTGACGATGTCGGAGCAAGAAGTACGTCGATTGCACAAGGTGTTGTAATCAAGTCTCTCGCCGCAGAAGGCGTAAAACCGGTCGAAATCTTGAGGAGATTGCCTGCCCAGTTCGGGGAAGAGACACTGTCGCGAGCCGGAGTGTTTGCATGGCATAAACAGTTCGTGGAAGGTCGTGATCGTGTAGAAAATAAGTGCCATGACCGCAGACCTCGCAAACAATATCAGTAGTGTGACGGCTAATGAAGATGACAGACATCGTACCACTTCTGAAATTGCAAGTGAGGACGGGATAAGTTATGGGAGCACTTACTCCATACTCACAGAGGAGCTAGGGTACCGTAAGCAGTGCGCCAGGTGGGTTCCTCGCCTTCTCACAGCTTTTCAGGAACAAGTATACCAATCTCTCACTCACATTATCACCTGTGATGAAACATGGGTGCACCACTACACACCCGAGTCTAAACAAGCGAGTATGGACTGGAGAAAACAAGGAGAACCTGGACCAGTGAAAGCCAAGTCACGTTTGTCAACTGGCAAGGTTTTGGCTACTGTTTTTTTTTGACCAGTGTGGATTGCTGTATCTCGATTATTTGCATGAGCGCAGGACAATTAATGCGGACCTATCGATCAGGGAAGGGGTTCTTCTCCATGACAATGCTCGCCCCCACACAGCAACCTTGACTAGGGAAAAATTGGAGCAATTATGGTGGGAAACATTGGAACACCCTTCTTAGAGTACAGACCTGTCACCCTGTGACTTTCATGTGTTTGGCCCTCTCAAGGAAGCTCTGGGAGGCAAAAGATTGGATAGTGATGCTGAGGTTGAAGCCTAAGAGCGCAATTGGCTGCAGGCACGACCTGCATCTTTCTACGTGGAAGGAATTGGAAAGCTGCCTATCCTCTGGGAAAAATGTGTTTCCAAATCAGGAGATTATGTAGAAAAATAAACTGTATTCTTTTTTGCGTTTAAAATAAAAATAAATTACAAAAAAAAAAAGTCTCGTTTATATTTGATTCACCCTCATAGCTAGAAGTAATCAACATCATTTAAACTTAATCCAGGCATATAATATAATGTACTGGTAATAAAGAATTATCAAATAATCTGATGAAATATTCATAGGCAAGGAGAAATAATTTTAATTATATGATATGACAAAGAAGATACGCTAAAGATACTGACTCCAATCTCGTCCTTTCTTTTACTTCGGCTTCGATACTTTCGGGCGGATACTTGGAGTACAGTTCAACAGCTTCCGTCACAAGATCGTCAAAAGGTAGGTCATCAGGCAGCTGAAAGGCAACAATAAATTGTAGTGTAGTATTAAATATATATAAATAGAAATCATAATATGGGTATGAATATTAAAGGATAAATTTGTGAATCTGGTATTATTTAACTATTTGTATTTTCAAAATTATTGTCAAAAGACAAATTTTACAAGTAAATTCACTGGAAAAAAAAAAAAAAAACTTGCTCAGAACGGAGCCCCTGAGTAATAAAACAAAAAAGCTTAATTTTTTGCTGCTGATCCCATCCCTTATCTCTAAACCGTTGGTTTTTTTTCAATTTACATTCTTTTTTTTTGCCCTATAAGAATAAAACATATTGTTTCAATGCGTTCAAATGTTTTAAAACATAATTTTTTTTTCCCCTTCAAAATAAATCAACCATCAATTTTTACCGAATGTAAAATAATCCGTGGCAAACATTAATGTTTTGGCCATCGAAAACTATCCGTACCTAACGGTAAGAGGCTAGTATGTAAGCATTTACATACCTAAATGTCACAACTTGGTCACAATCGTATTACATATTCTAATCCTTAAAAGAGGTTACAAAAAGGAGTCAAATAATGGCCCGAATTGTTATTTTATATTTAGAAAATATGTTGAGAACGCATTTGAGTATAACTTCAGCATTTTTGGTGAATAATTAAAAAATCCTAAATAATTTGCACATGCTAAATACCCTGATGTTGATAATAGGAAAGCACGAATTTGATATTGTGAAAAAAAACTGAGCTATAAAACAAGAAATATCCAGCGTACCTGAGAAAGGAAGCAATGTACTGTAGCCATGTCGGGCTCCAGCTGCAGCAGTTCTGCAGCCCTGTAGTTGACGATGACCGCAGTGAGGTACAGGGGCACGAGCGGTGCAGTGGCCAAGAAGGCATCGTACAGCCTGACGACGTCCTTATAGTGATTGAGGCTGTGTCCGAACCAGGTAAGGAACCACGGAAGGCAGAACATGGTACCAGCCCCTGATCTGTAATACAAACATTATCAAATAGGTTTACTGGTGGCTCTGATTTGAGAGGTTTATGTGTTGCTTTTGATATAATTAATAATTTTTTTAATTCAATGATAAGAAAAAAGGGAGTATAAACTATATACATAGTAACATACTATCCATATAATACTATATTAAACCTCATTAGTTTTAAGTTTTAAATTTATGGAGCTGAAAGCTGGCCTAGCATCAAGAAGTTTGAAAGCCATATACAAGCCACACAAATGAAATTCCTTAGAAAAGCTCTCGGTAAGACAAGATTGGACCGATTGCGAAACCAAAGAATAAGAGAAGATACGGGACAGGAACAGCAGGTGGACTTTATTCACAGAAGAGAATTGAAGTGGTTTGGCCATGTACTAGCATCAATAGGCTGCCAAAAAGGGTATGGGAATCAAGAGCAATCGGAAAACGAACTAGAGAACAACCGAGAAATAAATGGGAGGACCTCATATAGGATCTGGCGAGGAAGAAGGGACGCACGATGAGTGAGATTAGGAGGTTGGCTGCGGATAGAGATGTATATAGAAAATGGTTGCAGGCTGCCCCGACACCGGAAGGTATAAGGGTTGGATAAAGAAGAAGTTTTAAGTACCAATATGTATAGTAAGCTTTGGGTAGATCCATAAGTTTGTTCAGTTTTTGAAGGTTCAAATAAAACAATATTTTTTCAAATCTATATAAATAAAGTTGAAATTCTGTTTGTTTGTTTGTTTATTTGTTCTTTATACGAATCCATACCGTTTGTCCTAAATTCTCCAAATTTCGCTCAGTGGTTCTTTGATACCAGGTGCGAACACCTGTCCATATTAAAATTGCGTAACTTCAGCTGATATTCTTTATTCTCCAAATTTCGCTAAGCGTTTCTTTCAAACCAGGTGCGAACACCTGTTCATATTAAAATTGCATAACTTCAGCCGATCTTCAGCTGATATTCTCTATTGTTATATAAATCATAATGATCTCACTTTACAATGTTTTTTTTTTTTTTTTTTTTTACGAAATCGACCGTTTCTATAGGAAAATGAAATTCCCCCTGTGGAACCGGGATATACAGCTACAATCTATGCATATAAAGGTGAAATTCTGTTTGTTCTTTATAGAAATCCATACTGTTTGTCCTAAATTCTCCAAATTTCGCTCAGTGGTTCTTTCAGACCAGATGCGAACACCTGTCCATATTAAAATTGCATAACTTCAGCCGATCTCTGGGTATATTCTTTATTGTTATAATAATCGTTTTGATCTCGCTTTACATTGGTTTTTACAAAATCGACCGTTTGAGTCGATAAAAGTCTCAGTTTATAGATTTTATAGATTTAAAAATTGAAATTCTCCGGGTGAAACCGGGATATACAGCTAGTAAAGAATAAATCATATTAAATAATTTAGTCATTGTTTTTATTAAAAACCTCTAGCCATCTTTCTGACAATTTGACTTTAACAAAACTTCTCCTAGCAACTATTCCTAACCATCAAAAACACCTCATTATTGAAAGTTTCTTCATCCAATTAGATTCAAAACCCATTAAGACCGAAGATCTAAACTTATCCCAAACCTATGCCCAAATCTTTAATTTATTAAAACGCCCATAAACGTATATTCCATTTTATTTCATATACATTTTTGAACGTCAACACCACAACTATTATTCAAAACATTTAAACTATAAACTAATACGGATTACAATACAATAATATACACATCTTTTTCATTCACTCAGTTCATTGTTTTATATAAATTCAAATATTTTTCTCCCTATCGGTATTCTTTTCCCATAACCATATTCTATTTAAACCTTATGACCCACATCTTAATTTATTTATTATAATAACTTATTTTACTTGAACTTGGATTTTTTGACAACAATACCGTTGGAGATGGCACCACTGCCAATTGATATTTTTATATATAATTTTTCTTATTGGTTTTAGTCTGGTTTTTCTCATTTAGCCCTGATGAGGACCTGAAACTCAGGTGGAAACATCGGAACAATGAAATATGTAACACCTGCATGTTATTATATAATATAATACCTACCAGCCATTTGCTCTTCATTATATCTACAGTCAAATATCTTCCACCATCAGTTTTAACAATTTCATTATATATGAGGCTTATAAGCAAAAATCTGATCCAGATACTTTTCACATTTTTCTCATCAGCGAATGATATTCCATTTAATGAGTTTTGGAGGGACCAGAATAAGCGCTAGCCGGGTGGTGCAAGGTCAGGAGTATAAAATGTTTGGTATAACATCTCAGCCAAGTGGCACTAACTTTGTACAGATTTTGTATAATTAACTTAAACAAGTAGCTACTTGGGCCAGGAAAGGGGAGCATGTTAGAATGCACAATCCCTCTTAAAATTCTCAGGCTTAGCAGCAGCGGTTCAAATCACCCCATGGGGGGTTTTTATAAGACAGCCTGGTGAATACTTAAAGCTGTATGTCAGAAGCTATTTAATCTACTGAGTCAGTTTGGGTCTCACATGTTAGTGGATTTAATCTAGTTTATGAATTTATAGAATAGTTTTTGGTCGAAAACTTGCTTCTTCATGGTAAAAAAGGGGGCTGCCAAGGTTGAAAAATTAGTTTTGAATCTGGATCCCATTCCATACAAGAACAAAGACCCAAACCTAAAACCACCATTTGATGCAACTTTTAATGACAAGGTTACTCACTAAAATATTTTTTCAATTTTGAATTGATTCTGTGGACATGTCGACTAATTTAAGTTTAAGTATTTAGAATATATATTTTTATTTATGTTAATCTTTTTTTTTTTAGAAAACAAATTTCATTATTAATGAGGAGATGATTAAAAGCACAAAAAGGTTCTCAACGCTCAAGGTAAAGAATAAATACTATTCTTTACACTTAAAGTAAAGAATTCTGTATGAAGAGCATGCTTTCATTACATGTTAAGACTTGATGTGATTTACAAGGACATTTCTGTTAGTCACTCTCAAATTTTTGTCTCCACACCCAACTTAAAGTTTTCGATCAAGTAAAGATACCAAAAGAATGAGAAAAATATAAGTTCTACCGAAATACAATACAAGCGTAATTAACTAAAATAACAGGTACTTCCCACTATTAAATTCAAAGGTGTTAAATAAATCAGGCCGAAACCGAAACTTCGGTCGGTCACTAATAAATATCAACCTTTTATACACCGGTTTATCTGATTTCGAAGAAATTTGAAACACATTTCGTTCACGAGTGTTATAATAAATCAGAAAATTAATTCAACAGAGGAGTGGGGAAAGATAAATTCGTAAATTTTTATTCGTTTATCAAATTTCAACAAATTTTGACACAATGGTTATTCACAGGTCAAATAAAAGTATAAGGAGACAAATTCCTCATAAATATTATAAGTAGGTAATGATGGGGGGGGGGGATTAAGGGGGCAGAAATTTTGTTCTTCTGAGATCGCAGTAACACTCGATGTGTAAGGAAGTCATAAATATATTAAATAAATGAGTGTAAATATGTAAAATTATTAAAAAAATTTCTTTATTTCATATGTGTATCCTAATCACTCTACCATAATCAACACATTCCATGTTAAAACGGTTATAATAGAGTCTACTATATATTTGGTATTTTCAAGCGTTCAAAAAGTCATGAAAACATGGGCTCATCACATAATGGAGGTGGTACAGAAAACACTGTGAGTTGCCTAAGTAACACAGTCAAAGAAGCAACTCAGGAACTTTGCAGTTGTACAACTATGGAATAATCCTGAAGAGAATATATATTAAAAGTTTTCAATATTACTTTCTACATCTCACCTTTCTAAATGAGTATAAAGATCAGCATTGATTCTTTTTAACAGAGGAAATATGTAATTCAATAAAAGAGATGTCTTTTCCATAGTCGGTTCCATGCATTCTCGAAGGTGATTGGTCGATAGTTTTTCCATTATCCGCAAAGCTAATTCCTCTCCAACAACCAGCAAGAATGTAATAGCGACGTCATGATAGCCCTAATACAGAGACATTTAACTTTGTTTATAAAAAATTTATGACTACCAAATAAAAAGAATTATGTAAAGTAAATAAACATGATTGAATAAATTTAAAAAATATAATTTAAGTATAAACTTGTCGATATCTATACCTGATAGTAACGAAGGTGTGGATACTTCGTAATGACCCTAAGGATGAGATTCGTGAGCTGGTCTTGGAGGGCGAGACGCTGCTCTATCGGTATCCCAGGGGGAAATCTCTTGAGAGATCTGTTCACGTCCAATACCACCTGCGAATACTCAGGGTGTTCCTTAAGGTTTTCCTCCGGAATCATTTCCTCACAAGCCTCAGGGTTTAGTCCAAGAAGGATTGGCCATCCCTGCTTTCGAATTTGATCTACAATTGAGAATGCTATAGTAAAAATCTAAGCAAAACATTGAGAAGTAAATACAATAGTAGAAATCTTACCATTAACTAATCCTCCAGGAGACAGAGCAAACTCTTTCCACTTATCTATAGCAATGCCTGATTTCATCGACTTTTCTATTTCATCAGCTTTATCTTTTAAAAATGGTGTTTGTGGACCTAAAACCAAACGAATCCAACATATAATAATACACAAAATTGGTAATATTGCAAATATAGAATTCTACAAAGATAATCACAGTTCCAGTTTTTACTTCTATAAATGTATAGCTATCACAATGCTGCTTTTGGAGGTAATGTGACCGAATTATAAGCTTACTCCCATCGTATCCTTTTCAATTAAAAAGGGCCATGATCAGCTTTCTTAGATTAAGCTATCGACAACCGCTCGTTCTTCAGTGATAAATAAACCCCAAAAGGGTCATTTTCAGTTAAAATTAGGGCCCCACTAAACGGTACCATATCGACCATGACCAGAAGCAACATAGCGATACTATTACCAAAATTAATAGTTCCAATTTACAATTCAATATCCAACTAGGTTTCGAAACGAAGAAGTAAATATACAGATCTTGATGGGAATGAAAACATGAAAAAATATCATACATGAATAAAAATTATTTTGTTTTATTAAAAACAAATATATAATGTTGATTCTCTAAAAAATAAGTTAAAAACGTAAAAAACTAATTGTAATCTTGGATACCCAAAACTACATCAAATTTATGTTACAGGGTATGGGAGTTACATACAAGATGAAAACATTGTCCAAATAAGCAGAAACCCCTAAGTAAATTTAGAGATGACTAAAACAGTGAAGATAATTATATAAAGGAATAAAGATACAGGTTATCAAAAATATAGAATGATATGAGGGCTCAAATAAGTTCATATTATTCAAAATGCAGTGAAAGGTTTCTAAAACTATGTATTACACAATTACACACAATGAATTAGCAAACTACTGTATCATGTAATACACTAGATACAAATTTACAGTTATTAGTCTACAATAAAATTTATAACCAATGGAAAAAAAATTGAGAGTTTAAATATTAAAAGAAAGATTGATTGATTTGACCATTTCAGGTACTTAAAAATCAGGACATTTTCCGATAGAGCAAGTAAATATACATTAGACCATTTATAAATGTACAAATAATCTATAAATTGTCAATAAGAAAAAAGAATATGAATAATAAGCAAGACTACTGTTGGCTTCTTATTAATTCGGAATATATTGTTTTAAAAAAAATTGAAAAAATATTAAGAAAATTTACCTTCCTTGAAGTTAAGTTCTATAATGTTTTCTTCATCATTCACAATGACAAAAGAATCATTGTCCACCAGACCATCATTTACTTTATCACTATCTCTTTGAGAACTTATTTTGACACTTGAATCACTTTCTTCCATTTTATAATTTGCTGGTTAGAACAACTACACTAAATTTACAGCATCCACTAAACAGATAAGTATTTACTTTTTCAACATTAAGGCCTTTACCGAGTAAAAAATTTGTTATCATTACAGAATATTATACCTACACAACAAATTGAGAAACAACACAAGTGACGAATGACAGGTTTTTAAACACACCGTTTGATTTCGATTTAGATCGATATATTCTCGCATAGAAGTAAAGATATACCTCCTTCCGTGTATTGATAAAAATGAAGTAAGACACGAATAAAATAATTCTGTCTCAATTAAAGTAAATAAATATTTGGTTAATAAATTCATCCCTTAATTAATACTATATTTTACCTGCAGCAAAAATTTTATATAAAAATCATAAATTTACATGTTTTCTTTAGTGGAAATATTTTTAATGCTAGTCATGCAGGCTAAAGACTTCGTCCTGCCCATAGACTTTAGCACAATTTTAATGTATACATATTCAATTTATTTTTCTCTATCAGACCTTATTTAATATATTACATTACTGATTTAAAGATTCACTCTCACTAATGAAATCTTTACTAGTTTGCCCTTTTAGGATATCTAGCGTGTTAACCACTTGTTAAACCCTATTCAATTTTTACTAGTTATTATTAGTGTTTATGTAAGACATAAAACTCCTTCCATGTAATAGTTAAAATTGTTCATTAGTAGTTGAAATAGTTGTTAATTGATTGGAGCAGGAGGTTTTGATTAATCAAAAACCGAACTGTGTCAGCACAAAAATCTTGTTCTTTATTCAACAGTTTAAGACAATATAGGACAATTGTAATTACTTCACCATTTTCTTATACACTTGCAGTAATCAATTATTACTATTGTGATTTTTAAAACGAGGCCATTAGAAGGAATCATTTTAAGAGCTACAATCACTTTATATAGCACATAGATGTTTTGAGGATGCCTGAAGTAGGTCTCCCCAAATAATAGTATAATTATTAAAAATATATATATCAGTGTAAAAAATATCATCTTCTTTATCTTCGTATAAAGCCAAATTATAAATTTATGAATTCACCTAATTGATGTTGTTTAAAAACATAATGGCGAAAATTCATTATGTCGCGTTCCTAGGCTCATGTTGGGGTGACCTGTAACTTTGATGTCAAATCTAAAAACCAAATAAAAATTCCAACGGTCTTAGAAAATAGTTCAAGATGGTTTATTATGTAAGACTTTTCATCGGCATAAATTTTTAATCCAAAGGGTAGAAGGTAATGCTGAGTTCCGACGATCATCCTCGATTTAAATTTGAAATAGGAGCTCAATCTTTTGCAAAACTTTTACATACGTAATTCATATAAAATTAAATAATAGAATAAAAACAAGAAGTGGTTGATGTTGATGTAGATACAATTATTTTTTCTATCGATGGAAGCGCGGTAGCTCAATGGTAAGGCATTGAACTCCTGTGCTCAAGGTCCCAAGTTCTAATCTGGTTTGATAGAATATCTTTAATATTCTGCCATAGTTCGGCTCTGCGGCCGAGAGGGGACACTGGCGGTTGAGGGTGATCATGTGTTTTTTTTTTTTAATCGATATACACATTCATTATTGAAACAGATTTATTTCTATTGTATTTTTGTTTTTAAGTACATTTAACATTACAGAAAATTTAAATCGCAGAACTTTTGGTGTTCTTTGAAAAACTTGACCTATATCGATATACAAAGAAAGTTTCACCATAAATTGGTCATTAACTGAGAAGAATTGAGGATGTATTATTTATTTATTTTCTATTAATTTGTTTAAAACAAACTTAAGAATTAAGCTTAAAACAGTATTAAAAATTAATTTTAAGTTATATACAGTAGCTCTATGGAAACTAGACCAATGCTTTGGCAAGATAGGTAGGTTACACCGGCAGTAAGACTTCAAGTCGGTCTTTTACAGGTTTTGGTTTTGATGGATCTAGACGTTTTAGATGGTTTAACTTTCATCCAGTGAGTTCTGTTACTTTTATAATAATCTTTATATTCACGTTGAATATTTATTTGAAATATTTGTTGTTAGATATCCATTGGATGAGGCAACCTTGAAGAAAGTTGTGGAGGAGTGGCCAGTATCTGTAGAATTCACTAAATTAGTTGAATGGTTGACTAAAGAACTTCAGTATTTCTGCAAGCTAGATGAACATGTAAATGCTATTTCTAGTTCAGATGATGCCAATTCTTTCCTATTAGAGTTAAGCAGTTTCTTAAAGGAACTAGGTAGTAATGATTATCTATTTAAATCTTCTTTTTATTATATTTATTTCATTTATTTATTATCGGTCAAATGATGATCAGGATTTTCAGTTTGAAAAAATCTTCACAACCTCTGATCGCTACTTTCCAATTCAGATCTATCCCATATATCCCGATTCTTTCCAACCAAATTAAAAAATCCCTTTCATCCAGTCTCCCACACATACGCCTAGTATTAAAAAATAACAACAAATTAAAAAGTCTGTATACCAAACTCAAAGACCTAGTACCACTCCTAGACAAGTGTAATGTAGTTTATCGTATCCAGTGCTCCACACTTAATTGCAATAGTTGCTGTATATCGGTGAAACCAAAAATTATTTTTAAAAACGGATTTACCAACATGAATATAGTATTTCCACGCGTAATTGGTCTACATCGAAATTAGCAGAATATGCCATTGCCCACAACCATTCCTTCGACTTTGAGAACCCCTCCATATTAGCTACTGTATTAAACCACGATAAACGACTCCTCTTAGAATCCATTTTCATCCATCTGGAAAAAAATAACCCTGTAAATCATAAAACAGATAAAGAGATAATTTCATCCAAATATTCTAACATCTTCCGCATCCTCAAATCCTAGTTTTGATTTCATAGGTATCCGCAATTATCGATGGACCTCTTGTATTATTATTATCTTTAGTATTGTATAACTTCCTTCTGTATATTTATATTTTTTGCAATGTTACCTAGTATTATCTCAATTTTGTGTTATTATTGACTCCAGACTAAACAATTTGTATACAGTACCATCTATTTGTTAGTTTTTAATATTTTATTTTCACTCAGTTGTTATGTAGGCTTTCACTTCAAAAGCGTTGGGTTTCCCCGTCATAAACCTTTGAAGTCGGCAAACTATCCCCTACCACTACCTCTTACCTTATTTTACCTTCAGTCTTTGTATCTACTTTGACTCAGAAGGTAAATATCAGATTCTATTTATCTTGCTAACCAGCTACTTATTTAAATATTCATGTATAATGCTGACCATCTTTTAAATTATTATCAGTTCTGCAAAATATTCATTTATTGTTATCCTCTAGGATAGATACTCATATATTTGTTTTCTTTTAGCCCTGATGAAGATCGAAACATTGGCTATGGAAAATAAAAAAAAATTTCAAACTGAAAATCCTGATCATCATTTAAGCTATTGTATAGATTAACAAATGACTATTTCTCACCTCTACATTTATATATTAATTTTCTTTGCTTTAAGGATGCACTTACAAAAATCTTACTGAGGGTAATGTTGATAGTAGATTAAAAACTAGTAATGACAGATACTTACTTCTCGACTTTCTAATATCTGAGGTCCTCGCTGCAAGAATAACAAGCGCAAAAAAGCCATCTGGTAACAATATCGAATTAACCCTAGTAAGTATATTTTTTATTACAAATCAATTTTCTTAGTTTTTATGATGGTGGATGACAAATGGCCATCGATATAATGAAGAGAAGATGGTTGGGTGTGCGGTCCAAATAAATAGCATTAATATTTAAAAATGATGTTTGAAAAAGAGTTTACCTTGAAATGTATATTTAGAAACTAGAGAAAGCTCATTCATTCATATGACTTATATGTTTTATTTTTCGACTTTCAGAACGAAAGCAACAATGCAGCATCAATGAGAAAAATGCTCATGGCACTAAATTTTCCTAAACCTCCTTCTAATATAACTGCTCAAATGCTCTTCACAAAAGTTCAGAACAAGGTATGTTAATTCAACTTTTTTTCTTTTTTTTAATCCTTTTTTAAAATCGAAGAAACTGTTTTTAGATACGCTATTATTTGAAAGGTTACCAAAGGAGGGCATTCGCAGGATTTCGTCTAGGGGGGGCAGGAAGTAAAATTTTGATGATGAGGGGGGTAATTCGAGTATGCTTCTACCCATGTTGATTAACTCAACCGACTAGAATAATATTTGCATCTTTTTTTATCATTTTGTGAATTATCTGCAAAATCTTGTTATCTGTGTCGGCCACGCCACCCTATTCCGGGGGCAGTTGGGAGTTTGTTGTATATTATACTATTTATTAAATGTAACTTCAACTCAGCCCATGTATAGATCCTCAATGCAGATCTGAATTTCAATAATTAGTAAATATTTCACCATTTCATGGTATCCTTGACCTCTGATCAGGCAATTTCCTTCTCGATTTACTTCACTCCAATGACTCATATATATATTGTATATACAAAATAAATTTATATATTTTTACAGGTCAAAGAGTTGTCTGATAAATGTATCAATGAACCTCTGTTCTGCGGCCTGCTATCACCGAAGCAGTGGGCCGTCCTCGCTCAACTGCAGGAAGACCTGAAGGAAGAATATCGGACCCGAAGGCAGATGTTGCTGAAGAGGCTAGATGTTACCATTCAATCTTTCCAAGTAACAATTTTATTTTTTCCGTCATTGTTTTATTCAGTTCATTGTTTTGCAATATACAAATAATTTTTTATAAAGATAATTGGTTTTTTGGAACTTCTTAGTTAATTATGGTTAAAGGTATAGGCAATAAGTCCCACATAGTTTCGTTAACAACGCATATATTTCAACGAGCCATCTTCAGTGCCAAAAATATTGTCACATTTTTTATAATGAGCACTGCCTCCTGGTAATTTTCTAACTATTTCTTCTCAAATAGTTAGAGAATGATGGCACGAGGCAATGCTCATTATAAAAAAATGTGACAATGTTTAGGCTATCTCTGCTGTGTACTATCTGAACAAGGAATGACATATTAGTGCTGTGTATTGATTGAAATTTTTATAATAGTAAATGTGATACTCCTTTGCACAGGGATCATTAGAGTCTTCTCCTAAATGTGTGTTTGGGGCAATGAATATTGCGTACTGCCAATTCGGGATTAAAAATATTCCTAGATTAATATCATTATTTTTATGTGAAAGAAAAATCTTTTAATACAAAAAAAGATTAATTAAATAAAAAGAAAAGAAAAATTCTGAACATTAAACGGAATGAAATGTTTATTATATGACTCTTCATGAGTAAATCATACAATACTAGATATCTACAGATATATAAGAAAAAGAATATAAAATCAATCCAAGAACATTAAACATTAAAACTACTACTGGAAATTATACTCATTAAAGCAATAAATCTAATTTTTACAGAATACCTGATACTAATCAACGTAAGTTTATTGAAATATATAAAACTAAGATTTAATCAATTAAATAAAAATGAACTGAACATATCAAAGTGGTCTATGTTAATATTCCATGAACTGAATATTTAATGAATATGAAACTACTAAATTTATTAACTAAACTATTCATCTCGGAAGACACTGAACCACATACATGATAGTTTACAATTTTTTGTTTTATATGACCTCTACAATAATTCTGAAAGATAAGATAAAAAACAAATATGACAAAGGAAATATTCTTACTTACAACTTATAAACTGGTGGCCTTCTAATTAGTGGTGGTCTACTGGCTGGCTCTAGTAGTGTTTCCTCATTTTTCTTATAGGTAAGGCATCTTATATCTGGACCTCATGTATTTAGCGCCGCTTACTCGTTGACACATTAGCATAGCACTGGCTTCACACTCACTCACATAAAAAGGTCTAAAGAAAACTTTAAGACAGGACTGATGTCCGCACTCGTCAAGTCCTTACCACAGAATCCTTGTTATTCTCTTTGCTTGGTCCAGAGGTACCAAAGTAGGGGAAAATATTCATCCGCGATGAAAAATCTTTAAATAAGATATCTGGGAAAACTAAATTAATATGATTGTAGGGCTTAATTAGGTTATGTCACCTGAAACTTGCCTGGGCTTCAAATTTACTATTAATCTTGTAATTAGCAAAAACAAGATAGCGTGGGGACTATATTTCTTCCAACGGTTGTTTCAGGAAAAGACGCTTTCGGTTGGTTACTGCGAATGTTGGTGATTTATTGAATTTCTTTCGATCTACCTCCTCTACCGGATGGCAGGCATCCTTATTTGATTAAGGCTCTACTTCCCTTATCATCTTTGTTATTAATGAACTTATTGAAATTTTAATTTTACTATTGGATTGTTCGTTGAAAATGCAAACTATTGATATCTCATAAGGTATATCTAACCCTATTCATTATGAAGATTTAATCAGTCCAGGATATAAAAAGGCTTACTAAATAGTTATAAATACGGTCTAGAATGATTATACAAATTATTTAGACTAAAACTGCTAGTAGTTCTTAATACTAGACTAGTTCCCAGTCTGATGTATAGCAGCTCTAACTGTATATGTTGATGATGAACAAATTTGACGAATAATTACAAGACTTTTAGTTCAGAAGATGGCTCACTGAAGGCCAGGATAGCCAAGCGTGTTTAAGCGCGACCTGCTTTAGCATATTCGAGCCGAACGGCAGCGGTTCGAATCTGCCCTGGGATGGTTGACTTTTATTTTGTGGAAGCCCCAGGCATTAAATCTCGACCGTCCCACCATGGTTAGAATAGGCTGGTTACACCTATAGAGTAACCACCCGTATGCCACACATGGCTAGGTAGGGGTACTGAACAAAAAAAAAAAGGAAAAGAAAAAAAAATGACTCACTGAAATGGGACTACTGATCTTCCTTTAATCATAAATAATTTTTTATTTTAATGGTGGAGTACTAATAATTTTTTATTTGTCCGAAAAAATGAATAATTAATGAATGTACAATCCGTTATAACATCCTTTTTTTCCAACTGTGTTAGTGTCTCTAAATTGTTTATTTATTTAATTACAGGCAATGCACAACTATGTTGATATTTGCTGACATATAATGTTCATTTGTAATAAATTACTGATTGCAGTTCAACCTATATGATTTGAAATAATTGAAGAATAAAATTAGAATAAACAAAAAAGTATTTGATAAATTTTATACTGGGAAGTAACTTTATATTTGCTTTAAATAATTAAATATTTCCAAAATGTATATACTGTCGTCCGTTTGTAGGGTTGTTAAATGGTATGAAAGATTGGTACATATAAAAAGCTTGCAGTCATCAGTAAGCATTTAAATTTATTAAGCTACGTTGCGCTGATTGGTCTTAGAATTCCTACTCTTGTCCAACATGGCTTCTTCTTGTCTATTATTCTGAATTGATGATTTTCATCGCATTCCATTTTAGTTTGTTTTCTCTTTTTCTAATTCAATTTAGATGGTATTAACAAGGTGGCTTTTGCCTTATCTTCAGCTCTATAATTGCCTGACAAATCATTGTTACCTGGAATCCAACAATAAAATAAAACAAAATGATCTGTCACCTTTAGCTTAAAAAGCTAAATTATAGTCGATATTTATGATTGCTTCTCTATTCTTATGAATCATAGCATGATTGATGTTAGAAAGGCTAAATAACATGTTTCTAAACCATGGGTGGATCCAGCCAGAATGAAAGGGGGGGGGGCTGCAGCTGCAGCCCCTCGATCTTTCTATCAGCTTTTTTACCTATATGTCCCTTTCCCACAACTGAAATTCATCTTTTTTGCATCTTATTTGTTCTTTACCTTACTTTCTTCTTTTTATTTAAGTTAAATTCTAGTTGTAAATTACAAAAAAATTTTCCAAAGGGGGGTGCTGCAGCTCCCACAGCCCCCCCCCCTGGATCCGTCAATTTTCTAAATAAATGATTGTTTTTAAACAAATTTTCAAATCAGACTTGTAGTTTCTTCTTCTTTCACGGCACTACAACCCGGTTACAGATCTTGGCCTGCTTGAACCGCTACCTCCAAATGTCAGTCTTGCGCCCTCACCATCCAGTTCCCAACTCCTAGGATGTTGCGAGCATCTCCTGCCACTCCATCTGACTACCTCAGCTTTGGTCTCCCTCTTCTTCTTTTTCCACGCTTCGGCAGAGTGAGCAACTGTTTAGGCATTTCTATTTTAGGCATTCTGGCTATATGTCCTGCATATCTCAAGCGCTTCAACTTCATTATTCTTACTACGTCAGCTTGTCTTGCGTCTTTGTAAATATTCTTGTATCGCCTCCATTCCTCTCCAACTTTTATATTTCCAAATATGAAAAGATGAAACTTTTCTTTCAAAAATAAGGAGCTCCTTTTCAGAGGCTTTGGAAGTTGTACCGCACTCAGATCCATAAAGAAGTGCGGGGCGCGCTGTCTTATACAGGTGGTATAAATTTACTTGTTAATTGACTGTTTAATAACAACTAAAAAATAACTATTGACAGTTACTGCTGAATTCATAACTGTTAATGAGCAGGGCTAAATTCCTCCTATAACTTTGTTTCAAGGCAACAGTCTTGAAATAACTTATCTTCATTAAATAAAATAAAATTTATTTATTTTTCAATTTGAATTTAAAATTTATTAATGCAGGAATCATTACTGTGTATCAGTTCATATATATGTAATTTTTTTCTTCTTCTAGTGGTCTGAAAGGATGAAGGGGAAAGAGAACGAGATAGCGAAGCTGTATTTAGACAAGAGGAAAGCCCTCGTCGACGAGCCCGCCGTACTCCTGTCGGATTTGTTGGCTGCCAGGGCCCACCTAGCTGTCTTGGAGAAGACATCAAACGCCAACGTTAGAAAGAATACTCAGTCATCATTAAACAAAGTTATTATTGGCAGGGTGAGTATAGTAATTATTTTAAAAAATACTAGTTATACTAATATAACATATTACATTTAATAAAGGTTTAGAGATGAAGACAAACTTTACTTATGGTAATATTTTAAAGATATTTCAGATGTACCATAAACTTACAAATATATTTGGTAGTTAGGCTGCATTTTCTGTGATTTATTATTAATTTAAAACCTGTCATATTTTCATGATTCAATCTTTTTTCTTTTCTAGATAAATAAAAGAACTCATTTTCGAATACATATACATTTTGTATAATTGCAATTCTGTTAATCGTTCAGGTGACTAACAACAACACTTTCATTATTATGAATATTACCAATGAATTTGTCACCAAAATATTTTATAAAATAATAAAAGTCACAAAGGCAGGCACCGGATTACACTAAGGGTTAGAAACTGTTATTAAGCTCTCGTGAAAAGTTGAGTGTTCAAGATTCTCTAGTTTAACGGGTACCCGACAAAATGAAGAACAATGATTCTTTGTAAAATTTCTTTCTTTGAAGAAAGATTTGTCTTTCACTATTTTTTTTTTTTTCGTATTTACTCCTCCACCTACCAAAATTATAACTGCAATATTGTGTTTATTTAAATTTAGCGGGGCATAAATAATCTACAAGACACATAAACTGCTCCGAATAATAAGAAGTACATCTAGCATGCCCTTTTTTTTTTTTTTTTTTTCAAAATTCACTGGTACCACTTTCACATTCTTCAGCTGACAGTTGTATGTTCAAGTCTGAAAAAAGGTTTTATGACTCATGTGAAAACTGCAAAGAAATAAATGAATGTAAAGGGGTAAAGCATTTATGTAATGGGGTAAAACATGTCTAATCCTACATCGTAAACAGGACCCCATCTGGGAGGCAATATCATTGAATTTTAATCTACTGGGTCAAATGATAAACTAGACAAAATGGACTGACATGAGTAAATTTCAGTTTGTTAGCAATGTTTTGCATATGCTCTATCGCAAGACCCAGCAGTTCCTAACAGGATTTCCTTATGGGGATTTTCTTGAGAATTTTTTTGGTGCCCAATACGTTAACTAAAGTATATGAAGCTTATTACTCAACATAGTAATATTTATTATTATCATTGATTATTAGCGATTTGTAATTGTAGGTACCAGATCGGGGAGGAAGGCCTCAGGATCAGCAGCCACCGCCCCCTGAGATGCCTAGCTGGGCGCCTCGGGCCAACCAACCACAAGGTAATCTTAACATGATTTTATATTTTACTTTTCTCTGTTAAATTATTTATTAGACATAATATAAGAAATAAAAATATTTATTTTTATTCAAGCACAGTTGACTCTGTTTAATTTGGTTCTTGAGTAATGGAACATCCACTTAATTGAGCTATTTCTTATAAAACAGAATCAAGTAAATCATAACTTCTTTTTTGGAACATAACATTGGCTAATTGGGCCAGAACTTTCTAGATCTCTTCCTTCCTAGAAACAGAATATAAACAAATGTGAATCCTCGCTGAGCTCTTAGAATTCGGGTAACTAGACCCAACTTAAAATAGGTTCTAATTTTAATAGCAAAAACATCTGAACTGGAGAATTTTTCATTACTTAGCTTGTGATGTTCGAGATGTTTTCTTATTTCCATTCAATCGTACTTTCATTTCTGCAGTTCTCTTTTTTTATGACTAAAGCTTGATCTTTATAATAATAAATCGTAGGGAATTCAGTATTTCCAAAAATGTTAAAATTCTGGACAAAATATAGCAACAACCGAGAAACACATCTTACCAGAAGCATATAGAAAATATTCAGATCTCAAGAAATATTTGAAAAAGTTTCCAATAAATATGTCAATTTATCGCATCAATTTCATAAGCTTGTAAGAAAACTGAGTAATTAGGTGCATTTAGGCATATTTTCTTGGAATTACTTTGGATTCCATGATATCCGCATCATTGGATCATCCACCTAATTGGGCTGTGCTGTAAATTTTTGTTTACTGACACCACTGTATATTGGTATACTGTATAGTGGACACAATATATATGGAAAAATTAATTTTTTTTGGTCACTTTATGCCACTAAAGCTAATCAAATGATGCTACAGCGGCAGTTCTAAATTTTGCATATCCAGGTTAAGGAGTTCCTGACATTTTATAGGACTCATTTTACGTCCTATCCGAGGGATGGCATAGCGAAGGATTTTTCACTCCATTTTAAATCCTAGGGCCGCCATGGGATGCGAACCCGCAACCTTTAGTATTGTAGGCTGCTATGCTAGCCACTACACTCCAAGTGACCTCAAGAAGAAACTTTAATTAGCTCTCTTGAATAATAACCTTTTTTGATATAGAGTTGTCTTGTTCTATACCAGTGATATATTGAACTGTTCAGTAAAAAAAAAAAAAAAAAAATGCTTTCCATCTTCAGGGTTTTCTTTTACATTAACTATTGCCACCTATCAATTCTTTTCTGTCTTGTCAGTTTTTTATTTTATTAATTATTTTAAAATTATATTGTTGATCTTCTGAATTACATAAGTAAGATTAGTGTTGTATAGCTTTTGAAAGTGTAATTTTTACTGCTTGTTCATGTTATAGTTTTTATGTTGATAGGTGGATTTGGTGGAGGCGGCGGGGGTGGTGGCAGAGGCGGTGGCCGCGGTGGAGGTCGCGTCCAAGGCGGATGGAATTCCGGCGGCGATGGATACCAAGGAGGCAGGGGAGGCCATCAGGACGGCTATCAGGGAGGCAGGGGAGGCCATCAGGACAGCTATCAGGGAGGCAGGGGAGGCCATCACGACAACTATCAGGGAGGCGGAGGGCAAGGCTATCAGGATAATTATCAAGGAAGCGGTGGCAATTACTATCAAGGAGGTAGAGGGAACAGGGGCAGAGGTGGAAGAGGTCGAGACAGGGACAGATATTAGAGGAAGTGAACGTGCGTCGCTTGTTACTAACTGAGGAATAAATAATCTCGAGCCTTCTCTCTATATTCAAGTGATTGCTGGATATGATCTAAAAGCAGTTCAAATTGGATGAGAAGCAAAAATTGTGATGTATATTTCTTGTCCATATATATATTTTATATATTTGTCAGATGAATGCTCTGGCATATCTATATACCACAAGTTTATAAATTTAAATAGAATTTATTTAAATTGTAATTATAAATTTATTCAAAAAAACAAAATAATCGAATCCTATATTGATCAAAGCCTGTATAAAATTTAATTTATAAAAATTAACTTTTATTAAACAATGCATAATTAACTTACAAATCTTTTCTTTTTTTCACTCACTTTCCCTTGATAATCCTAGTATGAGATATTCAGATTTGTTTTCAAAATAGGTTATGATTGTTGAAGAAAGAGTGATTATCATTACTTTGACAAACCAACAAATTAACAAACCATCGCTCACACCCTGGAAGCAACAAGAGTGTTACTGTTGTATCTGTGAGATAGGTAGTTTTTCGTTCATGGAGTTTCTTGACTGGTGCCGTGTAAAAACAAATTTAAAACAAGAGTAAAAGATACAAAAAGTCTTCTAACAATGAATCATGTACTTTGGCTGTCATCTTTATTTAAAATTATATATAATACAGTGATTGTTGCTTAATCACGTCTGATAATCCGTTCTTTCAGATATTCCGTTAAAAATTATAGGAACGAACCAAATGGTCCTCTACAATATATTTTTTATCAGATAAACCGATGTTGCTTTCAGGTTAATCTGTTGTTTGTAAGGAAATTATTTATTTTGGACGGGACTGATGTTTATTACTTAGTGGAATTTATCTGTTGTTCGATCTAGGAATACTATTGAAGAAATAATCCTGATTATAAATGTTATCTTATTGTATGAATCAATCAATCACATTTGTTTTTCAATTTTCGAGTATGACATTCGTGGAATTTGATTAAATTGCTCACTTCATATCAATTAGTTCATGAACAGTGAACATTTTTATTTTGTCATGTCCTGTCATGAAAGAGGGTATAGGTGTATAATGGGGAAGAGAGAATGCAGCATTAAAATTAGGAATTCCCATTTCAGCACTTTTTGAACTATAGAATAAATATATATCAACTTTGTATTTAGCCCGATATCTTTTTATGATGAATTAAATATGTTTAAAAAAATAAGAGAATGTTAATTTAAAAATTTATCCCTTGAATTTTGTCCTGACCCAATTGCAACAGATTAAGCGGCAACCACTTTATCAAAGACTGACATAAGTGCTCACTTTGTAACTTGAAGATGCAAAGATGAAGTTTTTATAATAGAGAAAAAAAACTTATATATTTAGTCGTGTTTTATCAAAACCAGTTGTCTTTATAAAAAAAACCAAAAGTTGGGCACCCCAGAATAGGAGGGTAATGTGTGGGACCGAAATCTAACTTTAACATGTTTAAGCTAAACAAAACAAAATGTATTGTATGACCGAGCAGTGGTGTGTTAATTAGTCTACATATAAAATGGGCTGACTTGTTGCTTCATATGTAAGGAAAAAACAACAATGTTAATATTGTTTATATAGGGCATACTAAATAATATTATGCCGCGAATTTTATGGAATAATATTAGGAAAGCTACTATCTATAAAACTAATAAAGTAATCTGACTCATTAATTATTAGAGGAAATGTTTTTTTGTGTGTGTTTGTTCATACATTGAATGCATATCAGTAGTTGCCTGATTGCAACCTTCCCTACCTACCATGTCATTTCCTGTAACCAAACTGTTTCTATGGTTGCTGTTTCCTGTTACTTACATCTCATTTTCTAATATCTTGTAATCTGCTTGTTTATTTTATTTTTTACTTTGTGCTCTTAATTTTGAAACTTTTCTTAATTCAGTTTATTAACTTTTGGAGGTATAGATTCCTGTTGTGGCCTATTCAGCACTGTTTATTGTAGTGATGTAGCAGTGACACATTTTTTCTATCACTGGCATGACTGTGGCAGTTCCTTAAAAATCACAACAAAAAATACCAGTGACATTGTCACCTTTGAAGAAATGACATCGACAGTGAAAGGTAAATTCAAGATAGGAGAAACTAACATAATTTGATAATCTTCAATTATAACATCGAGGGAGAGTCTCTTGATATCGATTAATATGATTCTCATTAACTCCTTTATAAAACCTCTTACATTTAACTGAACTAATAAATCGATTTCCGAAACGCTAAGCCTAATGTACTATGAAGAAAAATCAAAATAAATTATTATAGGTTGAATGATTGTAGGGATTTTCAGTTAAAACTTTTTTTTTTAAAAAGCCGTTTCGATCCAACTTGTGGATCTTCATCAGAGCTTCTGAGTTCAGAGTAATACAAAAACTGTACAGACTGACAAAGAGTAATACAGTCCTTGTATTACTCTAGACTCAGAAGCCCTGATGAGAACCACAAGTTGGCTTTTAAAAATACAAAAGTTTTAACTGAAAATCTAGACAATCATTTAACTTATCTTAAAGAATAACAGTTGACTATCTCTCACCTCTAAAATAAATTATTGTTTATCTTACTTGAATTTGTTATAATTTCTCTCTATGTTTCTTGTTTTTACTGCCAATAAAAGATTTTATTTATCCTTCTAAGGGAAAACAATAGGACCAAAATTTTGATGAATGAATGATGTTAATGACATCATTAACAATTAGCCAACAATCTAATGTATTTAGTTCATGCGAGGGTAAGATGTGGGAAATTTAAAAAATAGTTTGTTGAGATGCAGCTCAGTGTCATCAAGTAAGGTGAGGTGGCCCAGGAAAGCAGGGATTAAGCCAACTGCATGCAGGGGGGTGGGCAAAGTTGGGAACAGTTCTAATGAAAGCTGCCGACCTGTAAGTCAGAGGTTGTAAATGTGCAAGACTTAATATTTGAGTTCCGATGATCTAAAAGATCAATTAATAATAACATTATTACAAGAAAAAAGTTGTCATTTAAACAAATGGAAAACACACAGAGAATTCATCCTCAAGACAAATCTTTTAATTTTAATTTTGATTTCACTTTTAAATAATTTGGATCTGAGTCTCTCCTGCTATTTATTTCATTTTTTACATTACAGACGTTTCGACTGCCATGGCCGTCCTGTGTCTAAAATTACAAGAATTAATGTTAGAATTAGTCAAATTTTTAAAATTAATTAAAAATATATAAAAATCTGGTGCGATGTGTATAACACACAACTTTCACTTACGAACTTACTTGGATTAGAAATCGACGTGTTTCGATAATACGTAAACGCCATTCCTCAACTTCACACATTTTCCCACATTTAAGTATATACTTATGTATGTAGATCTCCATAAGTTATAGATTATCTGTATAGCAAAATTTGGTAATTCTTAGCACTTTTCGATTCATTATTGCTAATTTATATATGAAGGGACTAATTTCATCAACAGTCGAGTTTTTTTCTGCTTGCTTGTTTTTTACTAGGAGTTGCTTTTTGCAAATACATCGTGAAGATAAATCGAAAAGCGTATTTAAGTCTCTTACGCCTTTCTGGAAATCAAGAACGATTACTGTTCCTCTAAAATCGCTTTATATTGTTTTCAAAAATTTATTACTTATTATTTATTTATTATAAAGTTTCTAGACTAAAATATGCCTATATTAATTATAGACTATTATCTTATACCATATTCTCCCCCCCCCCCCTTTACATGTTTATTCGCTTTTTTACACACCTGCGATGCTTCAAAAATTTGAGCATCACGTATTTACTCTCTAAAGTAACATTAATCTTTTTATTAATAAATAAAAGTTTTTATTTTCATAATACGGTTAATAAAATTTTGGCTGTCATATATACATACATCAAATACCAACTTTAATCAAAATCGTTAAAGCCGTTTTTGATTAAAAAAAAAACACGTGAAAATGGGACAAAATTCATTAAGTAAAGTGCCCCCTCCGTTTGACCAATTTTTATGAACTTTGGCTGTCGCATCGCGGGCATATTCATACATCAAATGCCCAGTTTGATCAAAATCGTGAAAGCCGTTTTTGAGTAAATAAAAAAAAAAAAAAAATGTAAAAATGAGACAACATTAAATAAGTTAAGTGCCCCCTCCAATTAATCAATTTTGATGAAATTTTGGCTGTCACATAGCGGGCATATACATACACAAGATATCGAGTTTGGTCAAAATTGTTAAAGCCGTTTTTGAGTAAACAAAAAAACACGTGATAATGAGACAACAGTTATTAAGTAAAGTGCCCCCTCCGTTTAACCAATTTTGATGAAATTTTTACAGACATATCTCGGGCATATAAATAGATCAAATACTAAGTTTAATCAAAATCGTAAGAGCCGTTTTTGAGAAAATCAAAAAAAAAAAAGTGAAAATGTTACAAAATTTATTAAGTAAAGTGCCCCCTCCGGTTAATCAATTTTGATGATATTTTTACAGTCATATCTCGGGCATATAAATAGATCAAATACTCAGTTTAATCAAAATCGTTAGAGCCGTTTTTGAGAAAATCGAAAAAAACGTAAAAAGTTATAAAATAAAGTACCCTCTCCCTTTGAGCAATTTTGATGAAATTTTTGCTGTCACATCGCGGGCATATACATACACTAAATACCCAATTTCATGTTCGCGGTTTACAGTTTTTGAGCTAGTCTGTTCACATACACACACACACACACACACACACATAGACACACACGCACACAGACCATTTCGCGGGACTTGGTTAATTGGACTCAGGGGACCCCAAAACATGTATTTCCGTTGAAAACCGGAAGTCGAAATTTTTCACGATCGCAATACTTTCCTTACTATATATTTCATATATAGGTAAGTGAAAGTAATAAGGAGATATTTCACCTTATTGCTGCATTCTAATCAGATTACTGCCTTCCCAGTAGTTAACCATAACATACCAGAGGTTTATAAGGATGTATATATAAAGTTACAGAAAATGTTATTAAGTGTAAGTCTAAATAATACAGCCAATATTCCATTTAAACAACATTATTGCAAGAAATATTGGGTTGTCCAGGATATTCCTAGAGAAATTTGGAGAAAAATTAAAATTGATGAACAGCTTAAAATTTATTTATTTAATCTACAAAATAGTTAGCGATTACCCTTTCCCAACGGCTTGGAAGGTCCATTATCCCTTTTTTCCAAAAATCACTGTCCTTACTCTTGTAGAACAATAAAAGGTCCGTTTTGACATCATCTTCTGAAGAGTAGGATTTCCCTTGTAGAAAATTTTCGAGGGAACGGAAAAGATGGAAATCCGAAGGAGCAATGTCAGGAGAGTACAGCGGGTGAGGTAAAACCTCCCACCTGAAGCTTAATAACTTTTGCCGAGTCCTTAAAGACACATGGGGCCTTGCGTTGTCTTGGTGGAATAGCACTCCTTTCCCTTTAGCCTTCTTTAGATGATCAAAAACGGTTGATTTGCAGGCTCTTAACTCCGCAGCTATCTCACGGAGAGTAATTCGTGGATTGTTTGCGATGAACATCATAATATCCTCGTGACCTGTCAAGAGTTGAGCTCTGGCCAGCCAGGGGTTGGTCTTCCAAATTGAAATCTCCTGATCTAAACCGCGAAAACCACTTCTGAACCGTGCTATCAGCAATTGAATCGCTGCCATACACGGCACGAATCTTTCTTGCAGCTTGGGCTGCGTTTTTCCCTTTTTTAAAAAAGAACAGCATAATATGCCGAAAATGAACTGAATCGTCACTCACGTTGGTTTGCAATAAACTACACTACTGAGCCTTAATAAAGAAGGATTCAGTGTGTAAAGGTAGTTAATTCCATGAGGATTAAAGGCATATAAATAAACATAAGCTTTGTCATTCATTTTTATTAGAAAAAATAAAAGGTAAATTTTATTTTAAAAATCTCTACGAACTTTTCGGACAACCCAATACTTCAAAAAGTAGATATAAATAAAAGGAAATCACACAGAGATTTCAACCTCAAAACAAATTTTCTAATTTTTATTTTGATATCACTTTTACATAATTAGTAAGTATAATGATTGATTATTTTTTCTGGTGTGCCACCTTGATTAATTAATTTTCAAGTAATGGATAAAACAGTTAAGGAAACCTCCATTAAATAATGAGTAATAGTTAAAGGATGTTTCACTTATCAGTAAATACCAAAAAGGTTACTTGTACATTAACATCCTTGTTTTAAGTAAAAACGAAGAATATTTTATCAGAGAGAGGTTTTAACAACCATGATTTGTAATTTGTTTTTTCCTGTTACTAACAGATTAATGTTCAAAAATTTATATTAAAATGTTGATGTTTTGCTGTTGATATCACAGACCTTGGCCTATCTTTTCTCTTATATCTGGTATAAATTCATATCTGTACCTCAGTTCTAAAAGGACCAAGGTCCAAAATTGGAGAAATCGAGTTATGCAAACAAATGATCTCCTACAAAAAGTACTTTTAGTGTAAAAAGGGCCACTGTTCTGGAATTCATTGCCAAATTAATACCTCAAGTGATCAGAAAAGAAAGGGTGTAACAAGATAATGAAAATTTAACCCTTTGCATTCGAACGGCGTCTCTCAGGCGCCATCCTATTTATTAGTGCAACTCCAACGGCGCCATTAGTTTTTATGATAATATTGTACGTTACATTGTGCAAGCGTAAATTTTTTTACTAGGTGCAAGATTAGTCCGGTTTATACCAGATAGTGGACACTTAGATCCTTCAGGGCAACAAATAAATTTTGAAATTAATATAAAATTTTAAAAAAATGGATATTAATATAAAATTACAAAAAAAGTTTAAAATAAAAAAAACAATTTTTTTTTTTTTTTTTTGTAACTATGTTCTCAAAGGTTCACATATAACCCAAATTTCATTACAATTCCTTACTTGGTTCTAAAATTTTACTGTATAATGTTACGTTTTTGCGAATAAGTTGCTGGTAGGTAACGTCCGAAACGGTGCCGAGTGCAAAGGGTTAATTTGGCTTTTTCTAGGAATGGTAAAAATGAACATTGGCCCTTTTAGAACCAAGATACAGATATAAGCGCCTTAGAGAAATTTTATCAATATTATTATTTCCTTAATTCTATTTATCCAAGGATATTGGGTAAAAATAACAACAAAGTTTGATAGGAGAGGAGATTTTATTCATTACTAAGAATTACAAATACATATATATATACACAGTCAAAGGGGTATACAATGTTCAAAATAATATAAAAAAGAAATCTGCAACAAACTTACAAAAAAAAAAAAAAAAAATTGAAAAATTACACGCGTATCAAATTAATAACATCAACAGTAAGGAATGTTTCTTTCACTAAAAGGAAATAGGTTTTAAAAATTTGTTTACCAAGATCTATCCTTTCATTAAATGAATAAAAATAAATTTTGTATAAAAAAAAAAACAAACAAAAAACAATAATTTAAATAATGTGTTGTTTTAACAATTTGGGTGCAGAATTATCTAAACTGCAAACACGTAACAAATTATAATAAAGTGGTAAGCTAAATTCATACACCTAGCAAAGTCCAATAGTTCAAAAAATTTGTCGGGGCCCTCTCAAATATCAGATTTTTTTTTTCTTTTTAATGATCAATACCAAATTATATACAATTAATATAAAATAATAATAATAATACATAAAAATTATTCCATTTTTTTATTTATTTTTAAACAGGGTGAGTAGCTAAGTAGGCCAGGGTTTGATTATTGACAGCCATTATTTTCAAAGGTGAACAGAGAATAATTAATACATGTTTGTTTCTCTGATTTGGAGTTAGCGGGGAGAGGATAAGATGAGAACGAAACCCAAAAATACAGTTAGTAAAAAAAGTTTAAGTACACCACATTAAAATTTCTAAGTTTATAACCTTGGCATCAACATGGGAATGAAGAAAAACAATTTTATATTATTTTTCTTTAACTTGTAACACATTGAAAGAATCAAAATTCACAATCAAAACAGAAAATAAATATAACATATAAGTTAAGGTAAAGATAATTGCTAATTTGAACTCTCGAACCATTGCAAAATAAGTCTGTGTACATTTATTATAAATTCCTTCAAATACTCTACAATAAAAAAAAAAAAAAAAAAAAAACCTTTTTCACTATACAAAAAGCTTTATTTTAAGTTGAGTTAAGTTTTATCGTGACCGTGATTTGCGATTTTTTCTGTTACCTTGATAAAAATGGAAATTTATGTAGTAATGGGACAATTTACTATTAATTTAAGCAATGAGGCAAAATCTTTAAAAGAAATCGCAAAACTAATTAAGAAACCTCACTCTACAGTTCAAATAATAATTAAGCTTTAATAAGAAACCAGTTATCTTCAAAGTGAACCTAGACCTGGGAGGCCCAAAACATATTTTTGAGAAATCACAGGTGTGCTATTTTTCAATCATTGCGCTGCAACGAGATTACCAGCTAATAGTAACACCACACTAATAATGTGTTAACCAACAAAAAAAAAAAAAATTATTTTTTAGAATAATTAGTGTACAGACGTTTTTTGTTACACTTTGTTTATATAATTTTTATAAATGTATTAAAACATTGTTTATAAAATGATCAAGTATTAAGAATTAATAAATTAAGAAAAAGTTAAAAGAATGGTATATTTTTTTTCCTAGGCTAAATTTGATTTTCGGCTTGGTGTATATAGACTTTTTTTGCTAACTGTACATAATATGCAATGGCTGCAGTTTCGTATAAAAACAATACATAGCACAGGGGATGATAAAATTATTAAAAAATAATAAAATTTGTTATCGATAAAAACAAATTAATAAAAAAAAGGGTATTAAAAAAAAATAAGAATGGGGTAAAAAGAATAATATTTTTTTTTTTTTTCAGCTTAAACCTAACCCAACAAAATAAAAAATAAATAAATACTGCCAACTATTTAAGAGCATATATTTCTTTATACACTGGTGTTGTTGATATTTACAAAATTAAGTCATTTTATAACGGCTAAGAGACACAAGAGACTGGTCGATCGCCCTTAAGAGTCTTCGTTACCCTTCAACTTGGAAACAAAAAACAAACAAAACAAAACAAATACAAAGCAATGATATATCATCATCATCACTCAACTGTGTTATTTTTAAAAAGAATTCTTCCAAGAGATATTATATTATCCAAATACTCGAGGGTTCTGAATTTTGTAGAGATAAAAATTGCAAACTCCAACTCGCACTATAAATATATATAATATAAGTATGATTATATACATATATTATATACATTTATATTACAAAAAGAAAAAAAAGTATAGAATATTTGTAATATTGAAATTGTCCACTGCGTTCCATGTTTCAGAACCCCAACGTACTTACCGTCACTAGAGATAAAGGTCTGAGCGACTCTTTGACCTCGGCAGGTACAGAGGTAGCATTATCTATATATAAAACATACATATATATAGACCCCGAGTGGTGAAACCACCTCAGTCAACCTGAAACAGTTTAACCATTAGAATTATAATAATAATAAAAAAATAAAAAAATTAGGGCTACATTTTTGATAAAACAATAATTATTTAAAGATGGAAAACGGTTGATTGGTTTCTTTAACCCGGCATTGGTCGCGTCGTGAGCTTTTCCCTCACACTTTCCGAAAATGTTGTGTATTTGGCTTATTTCTTTCTGATATTTTTTATATTTGTCATTTGTACATTAACAAAATTTAGGAAATTGTTTTTAAAGCAAATTGCCGCGCTAAACCCCTATAAAATGTTTTGTTAGAAAAAAAAAAAACGGGAGCATGAGAGAATTGCTCACGGTGTGACCACCCGTGTGACACAAAACTGAGCGTTAAGCATATCCCATAGATCAATAAATAACAGTTTTTGAGTAAGGACGATTTTTCATTAAAATAAAAATGATTTTTAAACTACAACTTTCACTATAAATCTATAATCCAATCGGGACCAGGATAACTAAATTGTCCGAATTTTCAAATTTGAAGCAAAAGAGAAAGTTTCGAATACTACTAGACAGATCCGGTCCATGAACTTACTCCTCAAATGATAAGCTGGAAACTTGTGAAAATCTATTGAAAAACCCTTCAGGTATGAGATTTTACAAAAAATATTGCCGCATGTGATGAAAAGTGGCAGAAACTAATAGGAGTGAGTGATGTCTAGACCAAGTCAAAAGGCTTTTCCGATAGCTACAAAGAGGCTAGTTTAGAAAAAGAAAAAAAATCTATTTTTTGTGTCTTTAGAATTTCAAAGTAGTTATTCATGAACTCCTAACTCAACTGCGGACAACTGGAAAGAATGTACATAAAATCATTAAAGTATTAATTTACTCATTATTATGGGTAACCACCTTGTTTTTAAATTATTTTAAATAATTTTTTTTGAAGAGAAAAGATTTGGCTCCGCCGGGAATCGAACCCGGGTCTTCCGTGTGACATGCACGGTATGCTAACCATTGCACCACAGAGCTTGCTTCCAAACGGTGCCAAATTGAAATTTGCCAGTGAAGAGGAAGGATTTGGCACCGTTTGGAAGCGAGCTCCCTGGTGCAATGGTTAGCATACCGCACATGTCACGGGGAAGATTCCCGGCGGAGCCAAATCTTTTCTCTTCAAAAATAAATTATTTATAATCATTAAAGCCTTAAACGGCCTTGAGTAACCGAAAAGGAGGTCTATCCGAACAAGATAATGCTCATCTACATACTTCTCATGGAAGAAAAGTTTAAAAATTTTATAGGATCAAATTCCTGACTCACGCACCATTTAGTCCGGACTACGCTGCTATGGATTACTATTCGTTTTGATCCATGGCCTATTTTCTTCCAGGGGAAAGATTTGAAGAGATTTTGCAGAACAGGTGGTATCCACCATCCTAAGAGGTGGTATCGAGCAATTTGGACTAAATGTCAGAAACGTTCACCACTCTGAAGGCAATAAAAATTTATTTTAAGACTGAAGCGCAGTCTATCAATATAATATTAAACGTTATATGTCAATCAAACATATTCTGATTGTTTAAAATGTATCAATTGAAATTTAATCCTTAGAAAGGTAATTGGTTATTATATCAATATAGGGATGTACCAATATAAAATATATATAAAATAAGTATTTATGCTGGCAGTACCCAATTATGCTGTAACATTTAAATCTTTGGTTAATTACAGGCAGTCCCCTGACTTACTCGACTCAGAAAATGTCCATTCAAAGTTATAACCTTATCAAATTTACACTATAACTTATTAAATATTGAGAAATAAATTGAAATTGTCGACAAAAAAAAAAAGTTGATGTTCCTTTTGTAAATTTTGGTCAATGTTTTTAAGTGTTGTGTGTTTTTAAGTGATGCAATGGAAAATTTCTAAGACAACCTCTATACATTAATTTATTTCCAGTTAGTTGGTTTGAAAGGGGATATTGAGGAGGATATATGGACCCATCAAAGTAGGCGAGACATGGAGGAGACGAAAGAACCCAGAACTGTACGAGCTCTTTCAAGAAAACGAGATCTCCAAAGTCATAAAATTGGGAAGACTTCATCATGGGTCAGAATGGATGATGGTGAGATCCCAAAAAAAAGTAATTAAGGAGGAGATTGTAGGAACAAGAAGAGTGGGACGGCCGAACGTAAGGTGGATGGATGGTGTGGCTGAAGATGCTAGGACTTTCCTCGGCGCGCTGGACTGGAGGGCTGCTGCACGGGATAGAGCCAACTGGTGGAGGCTACTTGAGGCGGGCCGGACTCGCTGACAAGTTGTTGCACCGGAAATGTATGTATAGGTTTTGCTTCTAACCGTAGATATGCTCCGTTTAAGTCGGATCTTCTTTCAAAAAGTTCAGGAAGGGAGATCTGTGTTCCAACCGAGGGTGGTCACTTTGAGCAAGGAAGCAGATGACAACCTGCTAACGGAAAGGCAAGACATCCTGGAGAGATGGGGAAAGCATTTAAAGTGAAACCTTTATAGAGGAGATGTAAAAGAGGGGGCCAATGCCAACAGGAGGGCAGAACATCTCTCAAATCACTTGGATGAGGAATAAGTCAAGATGGCCGCTATCAAGTTAAAAGTACAAGTACAAAGAAAAAAGCCAAAGGACTGAATGGCATACCGGGCGAGATGCTACAATACGGAGGTGAAAGGCCAATTGTTTGAGGTTGGACCCAACAAATATGCACCCCTGAGAAGGTGCAAAGCTTCGTGTACTTGGGTTTAGAGGTCAATGCACTAAATAACATCTCATAGGAAATCAACAGAATTGCTGCAGCTAACCGGAACTACTTCGGCGTGGCTAAACACTTTAGGAGCAGGTACCTATCCAACAGAAACAAAATAAACCTTAATAAGCCCTTGATCTATCCTGTTCTTAAGTATTATCGTCTTCTTATGGTTCAGGAACCTGGGCTTTCACCGGATCGTTCTGGTATTTGTTGAGAGACAATGACTAAGAATTTTTGGTTCAGTTGGAGAGGGAGAGCTATCGATAAGAAGGAAGAATGTGGAGCTCTTCGAGCTGTATATTCACAATGACGTGGTAAATTCATCAAGTTAAGGAGACTTCAACAGGCGGGCCACATGGTTAGGTTGGAGGACAGCGAGATTCCTGAATGAAGAGCTCCACGGCAAGCAGAGAGTGGGGTGGCCTAATGAGAATAAGACACAGCGGATACACGTCTTCTTCTGGGTGGGGATCTTCTTCAGGGGGAAACTGGTGGAAGCTTTTGGAAGAGGCTCAGGCTCAGTGACGGGTCGTTGCGCCAACCATGATGATGATGAAAGTACTCGAAACAAGTCAAATTTCTGAGAACCTGATCTGACAATAAGTATGAGGACCGCCTGTACCATCTATTTTATTATCAACAATAAAAAAACACTCACGTAATTCTGATTCCACATTATCTTATCATAAACAGATAACTTCTTCCTGTATGTTGTTGGTTTTCTTACTCTGAAAATAAATAATAATAGATATATTTAGTATTTTTTGAAATTTAAAATGAAATTAACAATAAATTTTGTTTACATAAAAGTTAATAATGACCTCTAATGTTGATTTAGTCGAATCGAGTATTTCAAGGTTTCTATTATGGTCATCGGCAGATAGTGATGAATTTGAATCCTCTCCACATGAAACAACTATCCTATTCATTGGTGGATCCCCGTCCTGCAGAGTGATATTAATCAATCATTACAATAATTTATTTACAGCATTTTTATAAAATTTATAAAAAATTCCAAATATTGTGATCAACTTTCTGATTACTATTACTATTACTATATGATATTGCTACAACACATGAAGAACGAAAATATGTTTCAAATTTTGTCAAACTCAGATAAAATGGTATAAAGTTAATATTTATAATAATGTTACTTATACCCATTGTCTTCCAAAGTCCACATATAAAATTTTAATAAATTTATTATGTACTCTTTAACAGCTTCAAAACAATATATTATTTATTGATTTGAATTACAGAACATATTTGCTTCAATCTCTTCTAGATGAATAAGTCTTCTAAGAGAATTTGAAAAGGGTCTAAAGGCGGAATTCCACTGAGGCAACTTTTAGCATGCGGTACAGCGGCATGCTACAAGTTGGTTGTTGTTGCCTGTCGATTGCATCACCTAGCGACATGATGCAAGGTGTTGAACAGTGTCACCATCAATCCAACAGGTGCGGCTTGTAGCATGCAACATGCAGTAGACGGATGAAATAACAAGTGCTTTTATTGACGCTTTCCACAAGTCCCCGAATAATAAATAATAATAAAATCACCGAATTGTTAAAATATTCTTTTCAAGTCATTGTCATTTGTGTTTTATTTTACTAAGGGTTTTTAATCCCTTTTTTATTTTAATACAAATCCTGCATTTTTTTTATTTCAATGGATATTTGATTTTCATTATTCCAGGTCCTGCTTAACACTTTGATGACTGCGATAATATTTCTGAAGAATAATATTTTCGGTTTCTAATTAGATTATTATAAACCTAAAATATATTGATGGTTTTCAAACGTAGCAATAAAAATTCTTGGCTATGATAAACTCAAATAGGGTATGGGCAACCTTTGACTTGTAGCGGGCCAAATATTAGTAGTGTGCAACTACGTTCACTTTCAAAAGTAGTGCATTTTTTACACATACGCTTTTCAACATACCTAAATTATTGTTGTACAAATGAAGCTGTACCGTTACACACCGAAGTTACGATGTCCTCATTAATTTTAATCTTCCTCATTTGGAGTGAGTATGAGTAAATAGTGTAATATTTTTTTAACTGGGATTTTCAAAATGTCTTGCGGGCCCACATATGGTTTAGATATTTTCATTTGAAAAAAAAAAAAATCAAAATTTCCATAGCTTAACATTCTTTAAAAAAATAAAATAAATAAGCCTAACCAAATTCAAGTAGCACAGTAATACTTAAGAGGTGAGGTATAAAGATTTTAGTTTTCGATAGCAGAAATGGTTACTTTAAAATTCTAAGAGCAATTAAGTTATTCAGATACGATTGAATAAACCCTATTTGCCACCTGATACAAATAATTTTTTTTTACCTTCTCTCTTATTACTCAACCAGTTTATTGATGGCTTCAATGAATGGCGTATGAAATATAAACAAACGTTCAAGTGAAACTAATGTTTCCAATACGTAAAAAAAAAAACTTCAAATTTACCAGATCTTGAATTATATAAAAATATATTATATGCCAACAAAGCTATAGTTAAGAGAATAATCATACTTCAGTAAGATACAATCATTAAACATTATTTATCTGAAATGTGCAAATATTAAAATAAATAATAAAAGAAAACAAGGCCCAGTTATTTGTATAGGTACTCGTAACTTTTCTGATATAATGTAATACGGCTAACAATCAGCAATCCATTCTTGCACCAAATCTGAATCAGCTCACGGCATGATGAGGGAAAGATTGGCAATGTAATTTGGTCAAACAGTAATGACCAAACCAATATCAACAGCATATCAGTAGCAGGTTAGTGTCAAGTTAAAGGATTTGATATTAAAAGTTACAAGTACCTTATATGTAAATATTTCAAGGTTAATATAAAAAGTATCAGAAAAAAAAAGGACACAAATCAATAGTTACAATAAAATTGGAAAGTTCTCAACACATGAAGTCAACAATTAGAAAAAGGCACATCAACTAACTAGCTGTTATTGATTGCATAACTCTCTTCTCTTTTAAACATAATCATTTCCTTATTAAATATATTCAATGTATATAGTCGTTGATACTGCAAAAGGGCGTATGTCAGAAATTTTTGATTTTGCGATTTTATTGTAATCAAAATGAGTAGCTCTATGGCCATAAAAGACAAAGTATGTCACCAGTAAATATAAAAAAGGAATCATGACCACTAAAAAAAATTTGACTTTCAGGATTCGCTTGGACATTAATCCTGAGTGATACCAGCCTATGAGGAAAATTTAAACTCTAACAAAAAAAAAGTTGTACAAATGAATGTAATTACAATTTTAACGTTTCTTTCAATAATGAAACACAAAAACTAAAAAAATTAATTTGAAATATAATGATTTTTTTGTTCTCTTAAAAATCAGCTGTTAATTGACGAACGACCTTTTGCAGTTTCACTTACCCTGCAGACCTACACCGTTGGGTAAATATATAGGCTCAAATAAAATAGTTTTTACTATTTTTAGATTTCTTGACCGACACCTCAGACCAATTAATCCAGTATAGCCGTAATTTAGATACATTAAAGTCTTTCGTTGATTCATCTTTTTGAATCTTGATGCGATATGTATCCTATATAGGGTCATATTTTTCCTAAATTAAGCCATGTAACGGTATTTCAAAGACTTAAAAGTATATACTAAAAAAAAATTGTTCAATTATATAAAACTATTTCATGTTTATTTGTATGAGGAACAAACTAAAACTAACTATATTTTAAATTATAATATTTAAGTAACATAACTATAAATTCCAGATTTCATTAAAGTCACCAATGGATTCTATACGACATTAGCTAACAGGCAGTAGGTGTTGCATCAATCTTTATAATTATAAAAAAAAATTAGTCTGCAGTGGCTTGATTTTTTTTTTTTTGTAGTTTATGTGATCAACCAAAGAATTGACAAAAAATAATAATTTATATTCATGCACATAAAGGTATCTCATTCCATGAAGGAATCTCTTCCAATGGGTTATCCTGTACCTGCCGATCTAGTAGCGATAGATCAGTGACAATAAAATAGCCCAGAGCCATCAATAATTGTAAATAGAAGTGGATCAAGTACAATAAAGAAATGACATACATAGTTCTAATATATAACAATCGTATGTACAGACAAATGGTGAGGGACTTTAAAAATGTACAATAGATAAGGGCCGAAAGCCCGAAAAGTTGGGATGATAAAGTTCCATTGGAAGAGATCCCTTCATTTAAAGAAAAACCTTATGCAAATCAAACTCTTCCTCACTAAGGTGAAAGGTATAATCACGTAGTAAAATTCATGCATTATAATTTAGTGCATTATATGTATAAAAGAAAGGGGATTTAAGAATATTTAATCTAGATTAAAAAATACTCCTTTAATATTATAACCTGAACAGATTAATGTCCATCATAAAATGAGCTGTAAGGATGGGTGTACACCACAAAGTCAAGAAAAAAGTCATTAGACGAGATTAATCAACAATCACCAGTTAGCCATAAAAAAAATTTCATACAACGAAGTTATTCCATCGAGCATCGTTGAATAATTTTCCAGGATATTAGTAACTGACCGGAGGTTTAGTATAAGGACGGTATGCTTCAGGGAAAGAAATATAGGTCCTCGGGGCCTGCTGACTCTGGGCTACCATAATCCTTGGACATAGACCAGTTTGTCACTGTCCTTGAACCCGAGAGAGCTGACACCATCAGTGGGAAGGACACTGCCAAATTGGCCCCAGTAGGATTGGTTAGGGAGCTATGGGCAGTGTGCCGCTGCAACATGGTGACCATGGCTAGCAGCAACGTGAGGTTTGCGCTACCCCTTCCAGGCTCTCTGTGTTCCTGCAAGCAACACAAATGTCTAAGAAGAGCACACTGCATGGCCTAAGGTCTCATTAGGCCTAATGCGCCAACCGAAAAAACAAAAAGAAAAAAAAACAAGTTGTGATGGGTGCGATGATGATTTTGGTGTGGATGTTGTGAACTGAAATTGAGAAACAATAGTCTAAATTAGGTCCATCCTTATAAAAGTGGGTACAAAGAGAAATTTTGAAATAGTTTTCTTCTTCAGTGTAGGGAGGATGAAGAAAATTTTAATAGTTTCACACTAACACCAGAAATAATATCTGCTCGCACTTATAGGAGATGCTTAATTTATTATTGCAGAGCACTTCTCTTTCTTGTACTAATGACAAAAATTTATCATCCTACTATTTCACAAATGTCCAATGGCGACTAGAGGGATAAGTGCACGAGGTATTCCACCACCTCATGGAATGAACACACCAACCAAAACATGGAATGAATTTTAGTCATATTTCGACAGCTCTAAATGATTAGACAGCTCAGCGAGTTCCCATATCTACTTCAGTTTTCTAACCATGACTAGAAGTATCTAGCGGTATCTTGACTAACAGTGACTAAAAGTATCTACCAGTAAGTGGTGACTAAGTGGTACACGCCCAGCCTCAACCTACTGCCGCGCGCCTCTCTATTTAAAGAATAATAACAAGATGACAGATTAGTGCAATGACTTTGAACGAAACAGGGCTATTAGATTTTTACTTAAAAGTTTATTATCAGTTAATTAAGTTTGACATGCCATTTCGGGAAGGTCTTGGTGAAGAAGCTTCTGTTTCTTCTGCAACAGGTCGAGAGACGAGTCGGAATGACGCTTTTTGTTGGCATCGCCAACTTGTGTCTGAGTCGTCACGCCGTTCTTACGGATCGGAGAGGTACTGTTTCGGGCAGCTGCTACCTGTTCATTAATTTAATTAAATTCATTCATTCATCAATATCAAACTTATAAGTAAAAAAAATAAATATATAAAAAATAAAATAGCTTCATCAATATCATATATTAACTAAAAACTAACTATATAAATCGCGTTATCTAAAAGAGAATAACTAATTATGTAAAAGAAAAAAATGGTACTCAGAATGAAATTTAAGTTTATTTATTAATCAGAAAAATTCAAATATAACAAGATTAACTGTGTAAACGATAACTCTATATAACAATTATCTAACTCATAATTTAATTTTTTTAAAATAGTATTTGATTTTGGCCAAGATATTAAATAACTCGATTCAAACTTGGTATGAAACCAAGCCGAACGAATCCCCTAAATCTAAACTCCATCAATTATATGTTTACAAATTAATTCTCCCAATCAAAATATTAAATAAAGGGGCAATGATTTATTTATATATATATATATATGTAAGAAGTAACATAATTTTTTTTTTTTTTTAAAATGAGCTATTTATATATATTTTCAACTGTTAAGTGCGATAGGGATGTTGCTTTCACAGATATTCTTATTGGAACCGGTGATAGTGAAAAGGCACTTAGCGCTATCATCACCATCCTGAAACAGGTTGATGTTGGGTGATGAAATAGCGAGTGCACGACAAAGCTCGCTCATCGCGCGGCGCAACAGCGGCTGACCAATGCTTGTCTTAATCATCGCTTGTGACTGAGACAATTCAGCAACAAGCTCTTCAGTGTTCTCTGTACAAACCTTTTTCTCTCGCTTCAAAATTTGCGCCGGCAGGTAAGCACTAAGCTGTTTTCTGAAATTTAGGAAATATTTAATTTAGTATTAGCAACATAATATAGTTAATAATATAACATATAACAAATATAAAATTATTTTATAAATCATTTAAAACTAAAGAATTAATCATAACTCTGTAGTAATAATTAGGCCATAACAAAAGTGTAACTAGGAACCAATGGGCAAATGTTCCATAATTAAAACATTTACTAGTCACTTCTCTAACGTGGACCCTCCTGTTATCGAAGCCTCATATATAAGATAAGTTAATGTTATATTGTATTAATTTGCCCCGCTCAGATGGAGAAGGGGGTCTTTTATACTACAAGAATAAATATATCATACTATAAAATCTGCCGTCCAATTTTTTTTTTGTTTTTTTGTTTTCAGACAGCCCTGAGGTTAATCTTTAGAGAAATGTCCATGCAAAATGCTTTTGTTTAGTTTATATAATTAGTAATTTACTCTTCCTTAATAATAGAAATTATTGTTTATTTTAATACAATAACTGAACGATAACCTCAGAAACGTACCTTTTAACATGCCTAGCTTCAATTTTCATGGAATCCTTAATCATTTTGATCGCTGAAGCTTGTCGATGAACTGAAAAAAAATATCAGATATATCTTAGAGCAAGATTAAAAACAGGCATTAAGTCGTAGGCACCAGCAGCGTATATTAACTGCAACTACTATATTATATGTCGAATAGGGTATCATAGGGCTGAGTGTTTACTTTAAAATATTTAAAATCAATATACAATATTTAAAAAATAAAATCGACTAACACCAAATTTTATAAATCAATGTCCAAGTTAAGAGTTTGACCCTTTAATGGCTCTGGATGAAAAATCTCGAATAAAAAAAGACAGTCCCCACAAATGGACAACGGTATATCTCGCAACCGGTTTCTTACTTATCTAACAACTTGTTGTGACTGAGGCACATCCTAGCAGATTCTCGGAGACTTAATAAGTAAATCTAGCGGCCGCTAGGCTGCAATGGTGTCTCTAATGGGAAAATATCTGTTCCGGCCCGGCACGGTAGCTGTGAAATACCTGGTTTCTCTGATGAGGGAAGCCTGTCCAACCCCTTTTCTACCTGCTATTTTTTTTTTATTTTTTTTTTGTCCCTTATCCCTAGTTCATTATCACTTTCATAAATCATGAATCGTTTATTACAATAAAAAATATCTAGCATTTTAATTTATTGAAATAATGATAAAGCTATTATAGAATCATAAAAAGTAAATTAAACATTACGAAATAGTCGGAAAAGTTAATGAGGATTTGAAGAAGTTGAGGCAGTCTTTGGCGGAGAGTGGCCTTTTAAGCCTTAGCTTGGGGAGGGTAGAGGCCGGCTGAACTGCTTGGCTTCTCAGTGCCACTTTTGTCCAGCACCTTAGTTGCTAAGCGTAGTTGAGTTCCTTTACTGAATGAGTTGCACACAGCCTTGGGGTCCGTGATGCGGTCCTGGTCAAACATCCTGAACCTTGGTGCTGCGAGCCTGTCGCAGAGGCAGACTATTCGGAAGGCCATTTCACTCTCTTTACCATTATCTGCACATCGGCGATTCCATGAGTTTGAGCTTGTGCTTGTGGCTTCTGAGCTTAGAGTGTCCGGTGTATATTGCTGTAAGTCTTTTTAGCACGTTTCTGTTCGGTTTTTAGCACGTTCAAGATTTAGAACCTCTCTACTCCTCCCGACAGAGGGACTCTCTAGGAACAATTTGGAATGTCGTAGGTTTTTCCCCTTCCAATATTCCTTTCTTTTTGCTCCGTATATCTCCTCTATCCTCCTTTTGGCACAACTCATGCTAATGCCACACACCGGTTCAGGGGTGATGGATTTGGTACTGGATCCTTTTCTGGCTAGAGTATCTACATTCTCGTTTCCTGGTATGACAGAGTGGCCTGTAACCCAATCTACGTCCACTCTGTTATTGTTTGCTAGGCTGTTGAGTCTTGTTTTGCACTCCCATACAACCTTGGGGTTTTATGTCTATGTCGTTTAAAGCACAGAGTGCAGCTTGGCTGTCAGTGTAAATTGTGATTGTTTTTTCCAGACATTTGTCAGACAGTCGCCAGCACCTCTGACTGAAAAACTGTGGTGTGTTTGCCTGATATATTAAACTTCATCGGGTTTACCTTTCCCCTCCCCCCTCCAGGTGTGCTTGCACCTGAACATTTGTAGCCATCTGTGTAGCAGCTGATGTCAATGTTTTGTCATGTGTTGCTTTTTGACATCAATTTTGAAGTTGAAGTTTGTTTCCAGAGAGCCTCTGATCTGAATGTCAGAGTGCACGGATAGTAATCTATCCCTTTCTAGCTCCTGGAATACTTTCCAGTATCCCCTATTTGCATAGACTTTTGAAGAAACATTTAGTTTGGTAATCCTGTAAGAGGCCTTTAGAGCTTGCGCCTCCGCCTCCATTTGCAGTGGTGCTAGGTTTAGCATCAGTTCCATGGTGGCAGTAGGTGTGGTTTTCATTGCATAGCAAACTTCACATGGATTTTTTTTTTATACAGTCGACTCCGTTTAATTGGGACAGAAAGAGAAAATTTGTTTTGCCCCAATAAGGCAGAGGACCCAATAAAGCGGAGATCATGAATCCACATAAATGCAAATAAAAAATTCCTAAGTACGTCTAATCACTGGGCTACCATACGTGTATGATAATTGATGTCATATATTAGACATATTTAAGATTAATTTAGAATATAATATGATTAATTTAACTCTTAAAATGTATTTTTATCAAATAGGTGTTTTAATATAAGAAATATGCAAGATGAAACAAAATAAAATAACTATTTGTGTACAATATAAATCATACTGATAAAGACGAAATAAGAAATGAATCAGAACATGTTGTTATGTCAATTTTTTTAACAGGTAAGCTTTAAGTGTGCATTGTCACACTCCTATGAGTACGACCATAAACTACGACCAACATAATTAGCGCACTTCTTTAGGACGCCTATGGACTTTCTTCACTTCCTTTTTGTGAAAAAAGTGACTAGCCTTTTTGATGCCGTTTCTTGCTTCTGGTTGAGAAACAGGCGTGGTCTCAGATACTTAAGTTATTCGATTGACACCTGGTCTCATATTTTTTTATATTAAGTTGCAGAAAGTTTTGGCCCAATTAGCCAATGTTTTGTACCAATAAAGCGGTGATATTTTACCTATATTTGATTCCGTTTTCTTTAAAATGGCTCAATTAAACGGAGGTCCCAATTATCCGATGACCCAATTAAACGGAGTCGACTGTACTCCATATTTGTCACAAGGATTGCATATAATCGGTAAATAAAAAAATTTATATAAAAATAATTATAACTTATAACCCCTTGTATTCGAGGATCAATAGATATAATAACAAAAATGTACATAGACACTTACCAGAGGTAGTAAAAGACTGTATGTCGTAGGTGAGGTCAACGTTAAGGTTCTCTAGCTTCCTAAAGACGATGCCAATGAACCACATCGACGTGGGGACCTGAGGCTCCCCGGGCGGGGGCGGAGGCCCGGGGAAGCACTCTGGGTTGACGTGCGCTAGGCTAATGTACTGGTTGCGCTCGAGGTTACCCACCAGGTGGCGCACCTTCGACTCGATCAGTCCACACCACTCCAGCTGTTCTTCTTGGCTAGCAGACTTAGCCAGCAGTACGATAAAGTGCCTGAAAGAATTATAGTAGTAGTTAGTATTATACAAATAAGGGAGCTAAATATTATCAAAACATTATTAGTCGAAAGAGTTTAATAGAAAGGTAAGTCAGTATCTTACTTCAGAGATTTGTGTTTATGTTAAGAGCTTACTAACCAGAGAACATGCCTAACCAGCCACCTACATTACATGAATAACCTAAAGTAAATTCCCTAATATTACTTTAATCATTATTGTGGGTAACCACCTTGTTTTTTTATTATTATAAATAATTTATTTTTGAAGAGAAAAGATTCGGCTTCGCCGGGAATCGAACCCGGGTCTTCCGCATGACATGCGTGGTATGCTAACTATTGCACCACGGAGCTCACTTTCAAACGGTGCCAAATCCTTCCTCTTCACTGACACCTCTCCCACGATCTCGCAAGTTTTACGAGTATTTGCGTGTGTATTTACGTTGGGAGAGGTGTCAGTGAAGAAGAAGGATTTGGCACCGTTTGGAAGCGAGCTTTGTGGTGCAATGGTTAGCATACCGCGCATGTCACGCGGAAGACCCGGGTTCGATTCCCGACGGAGCCGAATGTTTTCTCAAAAACCAGGTGGTTACCCACAATAATGATTAAATTAATATAAAATAATTAAAAAATTGACGAACGTCAAGAGATGCCCAAAATTGGACAAAAATTGTCCACCTTCCTGCAAATACTCGCAAAACTTGTGAGATCGTTGGGAGAGATGTCAGTAAAGAGGAAGGATTTGGCAACGTTTGGAAGCGAGCTCTGTGGTGCAATGGTTAGCACACCGTGCATGTCACGCGGAAGACTCGGGTTCAATTCCCGGCGGAGCCAAATCTTTTCTCTTCAAAAATAAATTATTTAAAATAAAATAAATTCCATTCGATAGTAAGGAAAAATGCATCCATTTCTTTCGGGAAAATCAAAGTCTGTAGTATGCAAAAGGAAATTAAATTGGACATCGAATGTGGATTCAATTTGATGGAGCTGTTCAGAGGCTGTCTGTAGGAAAGGGCTAAGCTGCGTGTTGAGGGCTAAGCTGCAAGTTAAATTATTGCTTTTATTTTGTTAGAAAATATTGTCTTATGTAGAATTTAACATTACCAATTACCATTTTATTATAAATGGAATTCCATCTACTACTATAGGAATACTACACAAAAGTTTACCGTTTTATTTTACTAAATAAATATATTATATAGTAAGCAGTGTGTAAATCATAGTTTGTATGCAATAGTATTTTTCTTCCATTCACTTTCGGAGGTACACTAAAATAAATTGCTTATACGTTGCAAAGGAAAAATAAAATAACTTGGAGTGACTTACTTATACTTCAGGAAAAAATTTGGCGCTTCAAACAATTTGTCCCATGACGCCTTCCCATTGAAAATTTCGTCTGTGATTGATAGGCCATTATTAAAAGCCTCCACAAGAATGGTCCTCGTCGACGCAGAAACGTTGAAAGTTGAGTTCTGCTGAGGGTACACAGGAGTGATAATAGGCATGAGATGGTACCTGTCCGAGACGGTAACCTGTGACAGAAACGAATAGCAGAGCTTAGTCTTAGTAAAATAATATCATCTCAAGGTGAGAGCAGCAACGTTACAAGCTACAAAGACATTAAATTTATTTTAAAAACACAAAAAAAGAAATGGTGTGTACCATTTTCAAGCACCAAACTACCATTTTTAAGAAAATGTGGGACACAAAGGGTTGGATGTTAATATGGATACCTTTATATGATTTTGAGATGTTCTTAAAATGATAAGAGAATGAGGTTATGATTTATCTTTTATCAAATTAATAATTTTAACTCTTACTCTGTTCAGTTATATACCATAGTAGTTTTGAGTCGTTACAAAAAAAATTATATAAAAATAGTGTTGACACAGACTACTGTTTAAATGTTTTAATGTCAAATAACTTACCCTCGGATCCCAAACTGGGAATCCAAGATTGACTTGGTCTGGTTGTTTCAGCAGAACAGGCTGGGGCCACTTCCACTGGGAGAAAACTAAGAAGAACTTGTGAACGAGGGTAGCAGCGACAGCGTTCGGGTATAACTGGCACGTCCGAGCCACGAGCATCGCCCAACTCACTCCGCCCAAATATCCCATCACGTTGCTATATACGCCATGTTCTATAAAGAAAAAATAATAATATTATGGACTTATATTCAAATTAATATTTTAATACAAACATAGAAGGATAAAAAAATATAATGATAAGCACATCATAATAGGAAAGGATGCTTGATAATGATTATGGTGAGCGAGATGACAAAAAGATCCATTATTCTATATCCGATCACTAAGTTCTGTGGATTAATCCTCATCTCCAGGCTACAAATTTTTATTTAACACGTTAGATGCGGCGGCGTATTTTAGGGGTATCCTGAATTGAACGGTATAGGTCCCTGGGATGAGCCACAGATTATATCGGGGGTCAGGGTCCGATGGGAATGCTTTGACGAAAGCGTTATCTTTTGAATAATGAACTAAATGAGCATCTCAAGGGCATTATCTCTAAGTAAGGATTGGAACTAGACATAATAGGCGCAGGACAGGCAGGTACATGATTCACGCCATACTTTACTGAAAATCGGACCTCGGAGCCCGATTCTAAAAAACAACAGAATTTCTGCTGTTAGCAACATTTTCTGCACTAAAATGCAATAATCTCATTAAAAAAATTACGAGTGTTTGAAGTGTTCGGCCATTCGGACATTTTCATGTGAATGTGGCTGTTGAAGAGGAGAATGTAAGACATCGGACCCCGGGGACCGATGCCACACCTAACGTGTTAAAAGAATTATTACACAAAGAACTCAACTCAGTTTTCAATGGCTGGTCAGCCTAATATGAGAAGTAAAGTTTCCGAAAATGTTATAACATGACCTTCCTTGACAGTTTATACTGGTTGTTAAGCGTACTTTGGACTTTTTCAAAAGGAGTTAATTTTAAGACGAATATGCTTAGAGAAGCATTTTCATTTTTGGTAAGCAAATTAACTTCTATTCACATTATTTATTTAAATATAATACCTGTTTTATTTAATTTAGCTCTAGAGTATGTCATTAGACAGTCGTACTAAAAAGGTTTGAGCCTAGGAAGAAATTTATCAGAGCTTGGTTATGCTCATGATTTGGTAGTCTCGTGGTGACGGAAACTAGAGAACTAACTACGAGAACGTTGATGAAGAAGAAAGCAGGTAAACATTTTGGTCTAGAAGTAAATACGGATAGGAAAAAATATACGATTAACTGCGGAAACAGCGACAACTTTGTGGATATTGATGTAGACGGAAAAACATTATTAGCCAGGGAGGTATTTAGGTTCTAAAATAACTAGGGAAAAAAAAAAAAATTCAAGAGGAAGTTAAGGCCAGGTCAGAAATCCTTGCAAAATTACTTAGCTAGCGCCTTCTGTCCTGAAACTTAAAAATTTACAGAAATATAATTCTTCCGACAGTTCTTTATGGATGTGAAACCTTGCCGCTCACATTAGATATGAGCAATGCCTCAAGATTGTTAAAAAGTATTGGGTAGAATATTTGGGTCGAAGAAGGATGATTCAACGAAGGAAAAGGAGGTGGACGGGGGAAGGTGGGTGGGGGGAGGTGGGTGGAGGTTGTGTAGGGAGCGAATGGTGATGTCCGCATTGAGCCTTTGGGTTTGTTAAGCCACTTTTTTTTTTTTTTTTTTTTTTTAACGTCTGCTTTATCCCATGAGGGCTAATCAGGACGGGTTATCTACGGGTAACCAACCTCTTCTAATCCATAGCAAGCCGCTGAGTTTGTTCAGTTAGGCCGTCACCGAACAGAATCTGATATGGCCATTATTAATTAATTATAATACCATTTTCATATTTTAAGTATATTATTAAAGTATGATATCATATCATATTTTAAGTATATTATTAAAGTATAATACCATATTATATTTTAAGTATATTACTAAAGTATAATATCATATCATACATTATTTAAGTATAATATCATATATCTTATTTAAGTATAATATCATAATGTCATTTTAATCAAACAAAATTTGTAGCCTGAAGATGAGGGTTAATCCCTGAAACTTAGCGGCAGAACAATAATTATAAATTAGTATGCATTTTGTTTATCATATATTGCTTACATTAATACAGTAATAAGTTATAGATAAAAATGATGTCTAGTTAATTTTCAAAATATGAATTTATGACTTACTTTTCGCCCACAGCTTTATAGTTCTAAGGGTGAGGCGGAAATTTTCTATATCAGGTACTAACCGCAGAATCTCGTCAGTGACCCTGCAACCGTTCAGGCTTCTGACACATTTCTGATCGAGATTCTTGAGCAACATGTCATCTTTGAGATCCTAAAATTATAATTTTGTTTTAATTAAGTTATTTTTTATATTTTAAAGTAAAATAATGATTCAGTCAAAAGTGATCACTACCATTGAGTCGGGGATTTCTTTAAGAGCAAGCCTAGCAAACAGCATATCAATCTCGATTCCGTCAAAGTTCATCTTTATCACGGGGACAAAAGCTTCTTCCACAGCCTGCAAATTAAGTTTTATTAATCCAACATAATATTTTTAAAATAAAAGTAAATGAAATACAATAAATTCTAATATATCTGGATCTACGATTCATTTAAATTTTTTAAGTGAAAATGGTTGAGGGGTAAGTGGATGGGGTAAACCGAGAGCTGAAGCTATAAGATGCATGCGGGAGTCTTTCCCACTTCATAGGAAAGCACGAATCAAAAGTGCTGTACTCACTATTTGGTGCTCTCTCTTTTCCTATCAATGTTAGGACTATTACATTCTTATGGTGTTCCACAGGGAGCTTTTAACTCACGAACTACAGAGGCGGGGGTTGCCAAAGTGGTCCAGATTCTGGGCCCCCTTGGCAATCCTCCTAGAAAGTTTTAAATATAAATGTGGAATTCTCCACACTATAAGCCCTGGCTTGGTAGCCAAGACACAAAAACTATAAATACTATCCCCAGGGAAGCTGCGGGAGGTGGAGGAAAACCAAAAGACCTAATGAAAGCTGGGTCAGCTGGTGCAACTTTGTTACCTGGGGAACCACCTGGTGGCAATCAATCTGTAGATGGCTAGTCAGTCAAAAGAAATAACAAGTTTCTAAATCTTGACCGGAATGCACCTTAAAAAAGAAGTGACAGTAATCTACGGGTTGTGATGTGAACCACACATAATTATTTGTAACTATATTATCATGTATATTAATTGTTATAATATTATATTGTATGAGGGCTAGTATATAAATATTATGTAGCTAGATAGTAATGAGAGTGATTATATTATTGTAAATTAGGTGCCCAAAGAAATCATTGAGTTTATATAAAAACGCTAACTAATAACATAGGGCCAAACTTTGTACCCTAAGCCCTCCTTATCGCCCTATTACTGAGAATGCCCACTCCAAAAAGTTTAGTCTAGAATCTGCTGCCACATAGACATATTGTGCCCTAGCTCCGGCCAAAATCTCACTCCTTTGCCAGGCTTGTATATATTAATTTGATATATTTCTTTATCTGTATATACGTATATACTATCATAAATTATAATTTACTTCCACTGGGTAATTTTGTTTATTTTTGCTTGTCCCAATTATTTAGATAATTGAGATCCACAGACCTTAACTGACCTCTTTACTAACCCTATAAATCAAATAAATAAGGGACATCGCAAAATTGGTTCGCAGATCGTGGTTACGAGTTTTTTAAAAAATAATTGCTAAAAAAACTGTTACCAAAATTGTTAGCAGTTAGCGTGGTTGATTTTGATTGAAAAATAATATATAGCAGGGTTAAACTAAGAAGTCATATGTTCACACTAAAGTTAGCTGAATCACTTTCGTGCAGATTCTGTTGAAATGAGAGGAATGAGACAGCTGATCATATTTCTGTTGGTGTGATCGATTTCAAACGATCCGATCGACCCAACAAGCTCTATAAAATTTACTGATATCCTTAGAATAACTTTTAAGGTTCAGGCATTAAATGTGGTGAACGTTAGACCCAAAGTGGTCGAGGTACACATGGCCACATTAAAAAAAAAAAAAAGTGGAATTGGTAGGGGGGGAGGGTTTAAAAAAAAGAATTAAAACAAACACACACATAAGTGTATGTGTTACATAAGTAACAGCGCAGAAGTTTCAACTCTGATCAGGTCAAAATGAGAAACCTAGACAACAAACAATAACAAAAAATATACAACTAAAAAGAATTCTAATTTTATTTAAACAATATCTTTAGTCCACAATGCTACACTCCATAATTATCTAAATTAATCTTAAATTTAGTTAGAAACATAGGAAAAGTAAAAGGGAAACTAACCCTCAAGTCAGTTACTTCAGTGTGCAACTTTAGCTTTTCGAAGAACGACGTGAAGTAATCAGACCTGTCGATATGCCTAGGTGCCACACAGAGGGCGTCGATATCAGCGCCCTTGTGGTGGACGCCGAGGCGGTAAGAACCAAACGTGTAGATCTTGCCACCGACGGAGTTAGCAACGCTTTCGGGCATGTTGCGGCTTATGCTCACCTCCCTAATCCATTCCTTAACCAGGCTGTTCAGTTTGCTTAAAATTTCCATCCTGAAAAAAAAAAAAAATCCAGTCATTATCTTTGATTAAAGAATTGATATGATGATTAAAATAAGAAATTTAATGAGGAATATGATGGTATGAAAAAGTGGAAAGTTTAAAAGTAGCAGGAAAGTTTTAAATCCTTGATCTCATTTCCGAAAAGATGAGGAGGATTATCCAAAATGAATGAAAAGTGGAAATTTTAATTTAGCTATAACAGTATTTGATTTTCATTGCTTTAGTTACATTATTATTATTATATTATTATTATTACACTGAAGAAATCGTTAGTTAAATTAAAAATATGGGATAAATGATGATTAACCATATATTTAATAAATGTATACATAAGAATAATAGGGGATGCAGTCGAAACTCTACTAAAAGAATTAAACTATTTTATTGGAGACAACATTTCAACCCAACAATGCAGGTCCTTTTCGGGGCCTAGAAGCTCTCTTTAGGCTCTGACACCTCCATCACATGCCCTGAAGAAGACTAGCGTTGTAGGGTTTAAATGTTGCATGCAATATACTTTTATACTATTTGTAGATTTTTAGACCGTCGTCCTAGACTATTCTTATATTTACATTAAAAATATTATATATTAAAAATATTATTTTATATTAATCTAATCTTAATCTGTGGGTGACCACCATTTTTAAATAATTTATTTTTTGAAGAGAAAAGATTTGGCTCCGCCGGGAGTCGAACCCGGGTCTCCCGCGTGACATGCGTGGATGCTAACTACTGCACCACAGAGCTCGGCTCCAAGTAGAGCCAATCCTTCCTCTTCACTGATACCTACTACCTGATCACGCAAGTTTTGCGAGTAACGGGAGGTGGACAAAGTTTGTCCAATTTATGGTATTTGTTGACGTACGTCAATTTTAAATTATTTTATATTAATCTAATCTTAATCTGTGGGTGACCACCTTTTTTAAATTATTTTTAATTAATTTATTTTTTGCTGAGCTCTGTGATGTAGTGGTTAGCATCCGCGCATGTCACGTGGGAGACCCGGGTTCGAATCCCAGCTGAGCCAAATCTTTTCTCTTCAAAAAATAAATTATGTAAAAATTATTTGAAAAAGGTGGTCAGCCACAGATTAAGATTTTTTTTTTTTTTCCCGGCACTATGCACCGCGACCTCTTGGGTCTATTGTGCGCCTGATTTCTAAATGGCTATATTTAGAGCATCAGTGAATTTAAGCAGACTTGTCGGGTTGACTAGATCGTTAGAACTTGGGTCAGGCATGTTCACCTTGCCAAAGGTACTGAATCTTAGTCTAGCAAGTCCAGATTAAGATTAGATTAATTTAAAATTGACGTACGTCAACAAATACCATAAATTGGACAAACTTTGTCCACCTCCCGTTACTCGCAAAATTTGCGTGATCGGGTAGTAGGTATCAGTGAAGAGGAAGGATTTGCTCGACTTGGAGCCGAGCTCTGTGGTGTAGTAGTTAGCATCCGCGCATGCCACGCGGGAGACCCGGGTTCGACTCCCGGCGGTGCAAAATCTTTTCTCTTCAAAAAATAAATTATTTAAAAATATTATTATTTACATTATAAAAATATTTACAACATTCGATAAAATCATTATGTTCAGATTTAATTTACTCATTCATCATTCCAAAGTTAAAAAAAAATAGCCTACATTTTTTTTGTGAAACCTAGTCAGCAAAATTTAAATGCTTCCTACATAAAATATTATGTTTTTGCACTATTTTTTTATAATTAACAATATCGATATGATTTTATATCCAGAACTTCTCTATGTTACATCACAAAATTAACTCTAATTGTTTGAATCGTTTATTTTTTACGGTAACAGTAAGAATTTACTAAATTTTTAGATTTATATAATTACATACTATAAAAAGTTATATTGAATGGTTTCGAGAATCGATAACAATAAACACATAATTAATTGAAAATTATAGAAAGCGCTGGAATGAGTTATTTCCAGAAAAATTTAGAATCACTGAAGCATTATTGATAACTATATAATGGCCCTTTTATTTATGAGTCATTAGTCATAATAGAAACCAATGTTTTTTTCAGTGACTCATACTGCTAGTCAAAAGAATGTTTTCATTTTAATGAGATGGTGTTCTTAACAAAGAAGGTTACTGAAGAATTAATCAAAACAGTATCAGTGTAGGGTAATATAATTACATAATCAAGTGTTCAGGTTTAATTGTATAATTTTTTACTTATCAGGAGCTCCTGTAAGATAACATCAATTATAAATTATTAATACGATTCAATAGTTACTTTTCTTAAAAATAATAAAATATTTGGCGCCCAAACATAGATATACAGAAATCAAAATATGTTTGGCGCCCGAACATGGATTTTATAATTATACGCAACTTAGAAATTAAGATAGGTATCAATTAAAATCAAAATTAGAGAAATACACTATACAGCTGATTGTAAGTAAAACATATAAATACGATAAATCACGGGAACTAACAAGACAAAATAATGGTAACATTAGCTAAAGGGACTACCTGTGATTGAGTTCCTCCTCCGTTTCCATAACATTGTACGGTTTAAGGGTCTCTATAAGTTCGTTAGTCTTCTGGTAATCGATGGGCTTTGGACCAGCGAGCGTGATGGCTGAAGTCAGCCCTAGAGTGCGCTGCTGCTGCTGGTTCTGCTGTTGTGGAGCAGGTTGCGCTGAGCCCTGCGACGACCACATACCTCTCCTTTAAAAATTAAAATTAATATAAATTAACTTTTGTTTCGAAATAAAAAAAAAAGATTTTACAAGCTCACAAACGGAAAATCAAAATAACTATCACCACAACAAATTATATCTATTTTTCCTTGAGGAAAGCTTCAACCTGGAATAATTGACAAAAACCCAATACTTTCAAAAAGTAAATACCATACCTCGGATTAGAATTGGGCAGAAGAATAATTTTTTACAAATTAAAAAAAAAAGAAGTGTACAAAAGTGATAAGAATCTACTATCAGCAGGCACATCTTCTGTCTGGCTATTTATCTCAATTTATAAAAACAGCAAATGATCAGTATATTTTGATATACAGATTAGAACATCAAGGTTCAGCAATAGATGTCCACACAAGCAAAAAACTTAAGAAAATCATTATACCAGAGCTATTTCAAACTAGACCATAATCAAATCAACTAACATAAGAACAGTAAAACCTTGCACATTTCCTTCAATCAATAATTATACCGATCCCGTTCTGTAAATTTCCTACTATCTGATAAACAGTCAACATCATAAATAAAACGACCGCAACATCTCCTTTATGGATAATAAAACAATCAAACCAAAAATAGGCAATAGATTTGCTGATGACACTACCGAGCAGATGCAAATATAGTAAACAAATGTAAATAGAAAAAAATATATATAACTGATATATCAGAGAGTCAAAAAAAAAAAATATCAATCATAAACAGATGAAAAGGTATTTTTAGGGCGTGGGATACAAATAAACAATATCATTTATAAAATAAGACATACTACCAAAATATTTTATTTATTAAAAGATTATATTTAAATCACAGTAAGCCTGTGACTAATAACATGACAACAAATATGGAATCAAATCTCTTATCAACATACCCTCCTCTTATTATACGGTATCTGTTATCCTTTCTCGTCGTATAATACATCATTAAAAAAATAATAAAAGTTTATCTCTAGCAAGGGGATTTCAAATCACTGATATCAGGGAACTGACAAGATCTAAGACAGGTACGTTTCTGAGCAAGAGGACCCAAAGGACTGACCATCAGGTACCAGAAAAGGGTGGACTGGAAGAAATGGTTGGGGAGGGGAGGGATGCAGGTAAGGGAGGGGGTAAAGAGGACCCAACTCCCCGGCAATAAAATGGATATTTAGGCAACTGTTGATAAGAGAAGTAGAAGTTAATAAAATAAAACTTGCCAACAGAATTAAAATACTAAATCATAAGAATAGCAAACCTTAAAATATAATTAAATATCCATTTTTAGAATATAATAGGGCAGAATTAGAGAGGTAATATAAGGGTATACATATTTAACAGAAAATGAAAGATAAAAAAAAAAAAAATTAAACTAGAAAAAATTGAATGCATAATGTTTTTATATTTTTTTAAAATAATTTATTTTTTAAGAGAAAAGATTTGGCTCCGCCGGGAATCGAACCCAGGTCTTCCGCATGACATGCGTGGTATGCTAACCATTGCACCACGGAGCTCGCTTCCAACCGGTGCCAAATCCTTTTTCTTCACTGACACCTCTCCCATGATCTCACAAGTTTGGCGAGTATTTTTCAAAAATAAATTATTTAAAAACAAGGTGGTTACCCACAATAATGATTAAATTAATATTTAATGTTTTTATAGTAGAAGAATGTAAATGGGTGGCAGGATGGCCGAGCAGGATCTTATAAAATAATTATAAATATGAGAGGAGATTAAAATAAAATAAAGTAATATAGGTAACAAATATATATATTTTAACCATTTTGTTATATGTTAATGAAATATTAAGAAAATATATATATTTTCTACCAAGTAATATTTGAATGTAACAAAGATTTAATATAATTCAGTTTAATATAAAAATAATAATTTAATTTAGTTCACTACAGCTGGGCAATAAATATAAAATTGGGAATTCCAAAAAAATTGAAAACAGGTAATAAAACCAAGGAAAGGTTTTTAGGGACAATCAGGTAGAAAATAAAAGTGGGATTATAAGGGTTAACTACATAATTTCTGGAGCACCATAAACAATCCAAAACTTATTTACATGTATTGATAGCAAACCAATAAGCTAGCTCTGATATATATTTATGTGTGATATGATGGTAGATAGTAGCATTTTTAGTCAAATTTTCTTTACTTGTAGAGCCTACATTTTGATTCAAATGTGTGGATCTTTGCCATGGCTAAAATGAAGACAAATACATGAACAAAATGTAAACTACCCATGCTATAAGGTCAGTTTAAGCCCTGAAAAAGATCCACATGTTTGCGATCGAAACATAGGTTTTCCAAATAAAGAAAACTTGACGGAAAATCTTGATTATCAAATCATCTTAATCTTAAAGAAAATTTTTTACCATTACACACCTCTAATTTTCCTTAGGATAGAGGAAGGTGAAGCTGAAAACTAATATAGTCTTGATAGCTTCCGAACCCTTTTTCAAGTTATTTTAACTATAATTCTAGAGGTGAGAGATAGTCAATTGTTATTCTTTACAATAGGTTAAATGATTATCAGGATTTTCAGTTAAAACTTTTTTGGAAAGCCAACATTTTGATCCAATTTGTGGATCTTCATCAGGGCTAAAAGAAAACAAATATATGAGTATCTACGCTAGAAAATGACTATTAAATTAATACTTTACAAAACTGATAATCATATAAAAGATGGTACAAGAAGCATTGTACACTACGGGGAAACCCAACACTTTTGAAGTGAAAGGCTATGATGAATGACCACTAAGAGAAAATAAAATATTAAAAACTAACAAAATAGATGGTACTGTATACAAATTTTTATGTCTGGACTCAATAATAACACAAAAAAAAGATAATACATAAGGTAACAATGCATAAAAAATTGAAAAATATACAGAAGAAAGTTATACAATATCAAAGATAATAATAATGCAGAGGTACATCGATAATTGCGGATACCTATGATATCAAAACTAGGATTTGAGGATGCGGAAGATGTCAGAATAAGTGGATGAAATTATCTCTTTATCTGTTTTATGATTTACAGGTAGTCATATATTTGTTTTCTTTTAGCCCTGATAAAGATCCACAAGTTGGATCAAAACGTTGGCTTTTCACAATTAAAAAGTTCAAAATTTAAAAATCCTGATAATCATTTAACCTATTTTAACTATAATTATTTAAATACATATATGTGAATAAATATTTGTATAAGTAAAGATAATAATTTGTTTCTATCAATGAAAACACAGAATTAATGTTAAAGAGAGCCGAGATTAGGAAATAAATAAATATTTAAGATAAAAAGGCAAAATCAGAGCTAATTCCTCGAATAAAATGAAAGAAAGGACACCAAATATTATTATAAAGGTTTACACATTCTCAGAATTTCATAACATGCTTAGTGAATTATTAAATATAAGAGGAGAGATTAAAGTTAAATTTAAAAAATCACATAATAAATGATGGAATACTTATAACAAATATTATTGTTATTGATATTTTATATTAAATATTTTTAAAAAAATTCTTTACAGCAAAAGTAATAAATGAAAATAAGGAGAAAACATTATAATATAACAGGGATAAAATAAGTTCAACAGCTGGGCTATAAATATAAAATTGGCAATTCCAAAAAAAAAATTGTTAACAGGTAATAAAACTAAGGAAAGGTCCTTAGGGACAATCAGGTAGAAAATAAAAGTGGGATTAACCAAGTAATTTCTAGAGCACCATAAACACTTCAAAACTTATTTAAATTTATTGACAGGAATTCAATAAGTCATTCATCATCAGCTATGATATATACATATACATAGGTATATAAATAGTCGAAATTTTCAGTTAGATCTTTTTTTTTTTTTGTTTTGATCCCTACATGCGGATCATTCATTCATCAGGGCTAAATAAAAGACAAATATACGAGTATCTACTCAAGAACATGACAATTAAATTGTTATCATGTAATTATTAATTATAGATGGTAACAACAAGGAGTAACTTATTTTATTTTATATTGAAATACCAAACCAGCTACCTATTTAAATATTCATGTATAATTTTACTATCTCTTATATAATTATCAGTTTTGTAAAGTATCCATGTCATGTAAATATACCGTCAGTTGGATTTGTTTTCCATTCTTCTGTTACTACTCGTTGTTACTGTCTATAATCAATAATTACATGATAAACATTTAATTGTCACCCTCTAGCATAGATACTCATACATTCGCCGTCTTTTTAGCCCTGGTGGAGATCCATATGTAGGGATCGTAAAAAATAACCGTTGACTATAATAGACAACTCTAAATTTATTAAATATAACGTTACATACATATTTTTCGAGCATCAAGAACAATATTTGTTTTATTTTATTTTTTATTTGAATTACTTGTTACTATTGGATTCCTAATGCATCTTGGTATACTAAGGATAAAGGAAAAGAAAAAAAGTAATTTCCTTTTATTAAAATTTAATTGAAGTAGCGATACAAATTTCTGATTCTCTTCACATCACTACACAGGTATGAGTAATAATGGTGATCAGGGTTGTACATTGGGCACTTTAGTAGGCAGTTCTATTTTCTATATGTTCTTTAGTTTTTAAAATACAGATCGAGAGAATTTGTTGTCGGTTGTTGTTGTGGTGCGTTCATGGGTGGATCCAGCCGATTGTAAATGAGGGGGCTGCAATCCCAAAGGAGAGGGGCTGCAGCACCACAGCCCTTCCCCTGTATCTGCCAATCAGCTTTCTTATCTTTATGTTCCTTTCCCACAACTAACATTCTAATTGTTCTAAATATTATTTGTCCTTAACTTCACTTAAGATTAGTTAAATTTTATCTTTAAATGATGTAAAATTTTCCTTCAAAATAGGTTAAAAGAGAAGTATTTAAAAAGATGAATATAAATTTGGAGTAGATGAGATTTAAAAGTAGCACTAATAAAAAGGAACAAAAATATCTGAAACGCAGAACATGAGTTAACTATAAAGCCCCAAGAAAAAATCTAATGAACTAAAATGTTGATAAACAATGTAACATTAGAAAGAACTTATCAAGTGATTAATAATGACTCACCGAGTAGTTATTTATGATTGTTAAAATCTTTTAATAAAAAAAAAAAAAAATGGTATATCATATTACAGTTGTTCATCTTAACAGTTAATCAGATTTTCATATAGCTGTTTCAGTTAATCAGAATTTCATATATATAATTTTCTTATTTACTTTAAAATTTTGAAGATATTACGCTTGCACCAAAAATTAGCTGGGTAACCCCTCGTAGGTTGTCCTGCCCTACCTATCTCATTGTTCATTTTATTGCTTGATATTGCAATAGTAACTTTTAATCTTAAAATTGTTTGCCTTTATTTACAAGCCTATCGACTACTTTCATCTTTTTCTATTTTACTATGGAATTTGAAATAATTTATCTTCTCATTTTTTTATTTAAAAGATAAAATATGAATATAAATATTTGTATTTATTTTTATAAGCATTAAAAATGTATATATATATATATATATATATGACCATCAATTGCTATCAATAAATTTAAACAAGTTTAAAAGTGTTTATGGTACCCCAGGAATTACTTGACAAATCTCTCATAATCCCATGATTCGTTCTCTACCTGAATGCCCCTTAAACCTTTCTTTAAGTTTTATTACACCATTTTTGACCTGAGCTTTTGGGTCATCATCATAATTTCTTTAATTTGACCAATTTTCAATGAATGAATGAATTTTTTTTGGAATTTCAAATATATGATTAAATGTCAAGCTGTAGTGAACTTCTTATATCTCAATTATATTAAACATTTGAATATTTGTTATATTCAAATATTATTTGCTAGAAAGTAACCTTTTTTAAATATTTATAATATAATATATAATATAATATTTGTTACAAGTTTTTTTATATTCCCACCTCTGCCCCCGCTGTACCTTTGGGTCACCCCATACCAGCGGTCTCCATTGAGCTAATAATTTTAATTATCAAAGGGCAGACTTCGCCGAACTTAACCAAGCTAAGCGAAGCTCTGTTAAGACATCGGCAGTTAGTGGGTGAAGTCAATAAAAGTTCCCTAGTTAGGGCACCCGCAGCTGGCACCCCCTTGCCCTGTCAAGAGGATGACAGCATAGCCTATTCCTACTCAATAATCTTAACTACTTATACAAAATATTAAAATTACTAAGTGTATTAAAAGGTCTAAACTTTTCCATAAATTCAATGAAAATTTAACATAATTAATACTTAATAAAATTCCAAACAAATACTAAAACCTATAATAAATACTGAAATCTATAAGAAAACCATATTGTGTGATTCCATTATCTTCTTATGTCCCTGGAAAATTCTTTAAACGCCTCGAACCTTTCCTGGCATTTCACGATTTCCTCAAAGGATGCTGGAGGCCACTCCACGAATGAAAATTTCTGAATGAGTTTGACCCGTTGGCCCGCGTACCTTATGCAGTCCAAGATGACATGCTCCGCAGTTTCCAGTTCTCCACAGCTGAACATCGGGGAATCCTGAACCTAAACCTAAAGAACCTAAAGTAGTGGAGTTTTTCGCCAAAGTTTCCGTGGCCACTCAATGTTTGGGTTAAATAAAAATCTGGTTGGACCCATATGTACTTCAAATTTGTTACAAGTGTTCCATCATTTACAATTATTTCATAGAACTTACGACTAAATCATATTGAAACTTTTTATTCCATAGATGAATTTATTTATGAGTAAATTTTGTATTGCAAATTTATTTTAATTGAATTGAATCTTCTTTAAAGCAGGATCGTGTTAGTTTTTTTATTTTACTTGAAAATGTTACTTTTTAAATTTTCTACCCCTTGTTATTCTAATCCTAATCATTTTTACTCTTTCATTCTAGAATTGTTCTTAACTTCATTTTTTCTTTTCTTTTTTAATCTTACTAAACATTCTTTGTCCGATTTACTTACATGTGTTTCATTATTTGTAATATTTAGAGGAGTCGACTGTTTTTCTTTTAATTGTCAGGATTTTCAGTTAATATTATGAAATGAAACAGAAAGATGATTATTTACGTTACAACTAAGAATTCTAGACTTTTTTTGGAACCTTTACATGCATTAGTTTGTTAACTGCATGTTGTAGATGTGACAGGAATGATCCATACCTTTCTGGATTGCTCCTTTTCAGACTAAATAAAAAAGTGAAGTACTATAGTCCGGCCGTAAGATGTTGCGACACAGAATAACCCCCACCCTCAGCAGAGTAAGCGGAGATTTCCCCTGCCCTGCCACCCACACCACTGCCAATTCAACCCAATCGAATTGATATGGGCCCAAGTAAAAGGTAAAGTAGCTAAACAGAACTCATCATTTAAATTGACTGAAGTCGAACAACAGACGTAGCGTGTGAGTCAATTACACCTGAGAACTGGAGAGAAGCAATGAGACATACCAAAGAAATTATTGAATCTGCTTGGGTGAAAGAAGAAAAAATTGAGCAAATGGTTATCAAGGTTATAGAAAGTTTTGAGTGGGGACTTGAAGGAACTATGGACAGCAAAGATTTGGGCTGCTCTCTTTCATAATAAGATCAATAACAATATTTTTTCAATTTTGTAAATAAATTACCTTTCATTTTAGTTCCTTGAGTTATAACTAATATAACTACAGGTGCAATTGACTTTAGTTATAACTATTCATGTTATAATACATGAAGAGGGTTGGTATTCTATCTATCTATCCATTGACGCTACAGCCCATGAAGGACTTTGGCCTCCGAAAGAATCCTCATCCAACTTCCTCTATCTGCCGCCTCCGCTCTCCATCTCCTCACTCCCATCTGCCGCAAGTCAGCCTCCACGTCCTCCAGCCACCTCAGACGGGGTCTTCCTCTTAACCGCTTTCCTCCTGGTTTCTCGTATAATAGTTTTCTTGGTATGCGGTTTTCCGGCATTCTCTCTACATGGCCAAGCCATCTTATTCTTGCCGTCTTTATGAATACAACTATATCGGGCTCACCAAAAAGTTCCATTAACTCCCTATTCCTCCTTGGTCGCCACTGCCCTGACTCACATACCGGTCCAAATATCATTCGGAGAGCCTTTCTTTCCCAAATCCTAATGGCGTGTTCGTTTTCTTTAGTCAATACCCACGCCTCCCTGCCATATGTCACAGTTGGCCTAACGATTGTGCAGTATATGTTTATCTTGGCCTTCCGTGAGATATTTCGGGAACGGAGCAATCTTTGGAGCGCATACAAACACCTACTACCTGAAGCCAATCTCGCCTTTATTTCTTCTTTTATGTCATTTTTATTTGTGACCACAGATCCTAGGTATTTAAATTTGTCGACCTCTTCAAAGCTTTGTCCACATATTTCTACCTTTTGCCCCTCACGGTGATCTGCCTTTCGCGAAGATCTCATATATTTGGTCTTTTGTTCATTTATCTGTAATCCGAGTTTCTTGGAAGATTCCTGAAGTTCTTCGTAGGCGCCAGCCATCGATGCTAGTGTTCTTCCTGTTATGACTATATCGTCTGCATAGGCCATTTGCTGTGTCAGTCTATTCATGATTGTTCCACCTGGGTTTGTCCTAATGGCTCTTACTGCCACTTCTAAACTAAGGTTAAACAATGCAGGTGACAATGGGTCTCCTTGCCTGAGGCCATTCGAGACATCGAATTCTCGGGATATATGATTTTGGAGACTAACCCGACACTTTGTATTTTTAGGGTCATTCCAATAAGTCGGACAAGTTTCATTGGCATACCCAAGCCTTGAAGATTCCTTATTAGTTCTCCTCTATCGATTCGATCATAGGCCTCTCTGAAGTCCACAAACAAGTGATGCAGTTCGATGTCAAATTCATATGCTTTTTCTAGCATTATCCTCAGTGAAAATATATGGTCTGTTGTAGACCTCCCTGGTCGGAAACCACTTTGGTATTCTCCAACCAATCTTTCCATCCACACGAGCACTCTATTGTGGATAGCAACAGATAAAACCTTATAGGCAGCATTAAGTAGAGCAATGCCTCTATAGTTTTTGCATGCAAGCCTATCACCTTTTTTATATATGGGGCATAGCAACGCCGTACTCCAATCCTGGGGCATTTCTTCATTTATCCAACTTTCAAAGATCAGGTCGTACATTTGATCAATCACTGCAGTCCCACCATACTTGAGCAGTTCTCCTTGGATCTGGTCTATTCCCGGTGCCTTATTGTTAAGTAGTGTCTGAATTATTTCGGCTATCTCTTCTTTCTCTGGTGGGAGAACTTCGTCTGCATCTTCTTGGGCATGTCTCTGAGTTGGTCCCGGCATAGCTGTATCTGTGTTCCTCTGAGCGTTGAGGAGTTCCTGAAAGTGATCTGCCCATCTTTCAAGCATTGCTGTTCTGTCTCCTATGATGTTTCCCTCCTTATCTTTACACATTTCTAATTGGGGTTTGAATCCATCTTTGAAATTTCTCACCCCCATGTAGAACTTTCTCGATTCCTTGGCCGAGAAGTTTTCTTCCACTGCTTCCAATCTTTTGGTTTCCCATAGCCTCTTTTTCTTTCTGCACAAAGATCTAACTGTCCTTCTCTTCTGATTATACTCCTCCACAGTTCTTCTTGTTCTCCGGAGTAGCATCTTCTTTCTTGCTTCATTTCTTTCCCGCACTGCATTTTCGCATTCTTCATCATACCAAGCATTCTTTAATCTAGTGGGTTTTGGTCCTATCACATTTTCTGCAACCTTTCTTAGTGTTTGCTTTATCTTTTCCCACTTTCTCTCAATTGTTGTGTCTTGTTCCTGGTGTTCTTGGAATTCTTTCATCACACTTTCTTCAAAACGCTTGGCGACTTCCGGAATTTTAAGTTTCTCTAAATTTTGCAGAGTCATTTTCTGGGATGTAACATGTCTCCTCGTTGCTATTTTTTGTTTGTACTTTATCCTTACCAAGAAATGGTCTGAGTCACAATCCGCCCCTCTGAAGCTGCATACATCTTAAACACTACTGCCATGTCTTGTGTCAACGAGTATATGGTCGATTTGATTCCTGGTTTGTCCATCAGGCGATACCCATGTTTCTTTATGTATTTCCTTGTGTGCAAAGTAAGTGCTACTTATTCTCAAGTTTCTGGATATCGCGAAATCAACCATTCGTAAACCATTTTCACTACACTCATCGTGTCTACTGTGCGCTCCAATAGTTGGTTTATAGGCTTCCTCTTTCCCTACCTTGGCATTAAAGTCACCAAGGATTATTTTAGCATCATATTTGGGGAGGCTATCATACACTCCCTCTAGCTCTCCATAAAAGAGGTCTTTTTCTTCTTCATCCTTTTCTTCCGTTGGGGCGTGTACACTCACTATGGATACGTTGTAAAAAGTCCCTTTCAATCTGATATTACATATTCTTTCATTAATCGCTGAGAATCCTATGAGAGAGTGTCGGAGAGAGTTTTTAATTGCAAATCCTGTTCCCAAGATATTTCTTCTGTTACTACTATTGACTATGGTGTACTCCTTCAGCTTAGTCATCTCTGCATCTCTCCATCTTATTTCCTGCAGGGCCGCTATGTCAACTCTGTATCGACGCAGTTCATCCTCTAATTCCTTCGCCGCACCAGGTTTAAGAAGGCTTCTTACGTTCCATGTGGCTATATAGTTAAGTCCTCGCCGCTGTCGTTGCCTGTGATCAGTCCGATGTTCCGAGGCTTTTCTTCTTCGGTTTCTATGACATGTGATTTTTTGACAGGTGAGGGGAGTCGACCCTGCACCTAACCCCCAACCTGGAGGACCAGTCAGTGTACCCTACGGAAGGGGCCCTAACAGGGTGCTATCAGCCGGGCCAGCTGAACCCTGGTTTTTCTAAGAGGTGTAACTACTCTTCCCCTCCTCCTTTATCCGGGCTTGGGACTGGCAACTGGTAAATAGCAGGCGGAGTGGTAGGGTTGGTATTACCTTCCTCTAAATCCAATTTATTTGCCTTATTGATAAAATTTTTATTTTACACGGTTATCACTTGCAAGCTTGAAATTGACAAAAATTATCTCTAGCTATAATGGAACCCATCGTCTGTTTATAGAAATGTTTATCTAATTCCAAATAAAAAATAAAATAAAAAAGTGCATATGGAAACGTGCATTATAAAATGAAAGTGAACAAAATGAAAAATTTAACCATTGTAACCCCCCCCTCCTCCAGTCATCAATACATACGATGATATTTTTATATCACTACCTACAAGGAGTTAACTCTTCAAATTTTTCTACATTTTTGAAATAAATCAAGAAATTTCTAGTATTAACTATCAACTACTTAATCCTTTGAGGCCCCGCTCTTCATTTCATGAATGGCCACACGGTCCTATGCCGGTCTAAGACCATTGTAAACAACCCTCGCCATTAATCTATCTCCGTTTGTTTAAATCATGCCCATATAGTTTTCTTAATTATATCCAATATATAATTGGTTTCTTAATCTCCTGGAATATTTTTATTGTATGGGTGTAGTTGCTGTTAACAGTATTGGAGCAATCACCAGGACAATCACACAAATAATATTTATTGCTTCATCTACAATGTTTCAGCAATGTCCCCGTTTTCAAGTCTCAATCTGAATAATGATTTAATTTATCCAGCTTCTTAAATATATGACGACACCAGTTAATGGTTTATATATATAAAAAAAGAAGTTTTAATTTGGTTGATGAAGGCAATGTTTAAAAAGCTGGATAAATTAAATGGTTCTTCAGATTGAAACTTGAAAATGGCGACATAGGCGAAAGGTTGTAGATGAAGCTATAAATGTTATTTGTGTGATTGTCCTGGTAATTGCTCCAATACTATTAACAGCAACTATACCCATATAGTTTTCTGCCAACGGGTTTTAACAGACCTGCATCTTTTTTAAAATCAATTTCTGATTTTGCATATTTATTAATTTCATAAACCATTTGCTGAAGAAGCTCCTGAGCGAAATACAACTGAAAAAAAAATCTTGATGGTGGAAGATAGTTGACCGTAGATGTAATGAACAAGATTTGGTTGGTGGTGCGGTCAAAATAATTAGCAAAAAGATGCGATATATACATATTTTATTGTAGCCGATGTTTGGACCCAAATTTTAGGTCATCTGTCTATCAGAGTGACTCTACTTTAGTGACTAGAAAGTCACTTGGCATTCTACCGGCAGTGAGAAAGCCCTGGTGACCAAAAATTTGGGTTGAAACATTGGTTACAATAGAATATGTAAATATCACATATTTGTGCTAATTACGAGGTGTGTTTTTTAAGTAAGTACCGTTTTGCCACACCGCGACCGCAGCGCTGTGGTCGGCGTCCTGCGCATGTGCACTGGTACCTACATCTCTTGCCTACGCATTGACGCCATTACAGTCAGATTCTTCCTTGTTTACGTTGTTTACTGAGTGTTTAAAATGCCTCCGATAATCGCGAATCCCGCTGACTGTGAGGTACGGGCTGTTATAAGATTTCTTAGTGCTAAAGGCCTAAAACCGATCGATATTCATTGTGAGATTTTTGCAGTTTACGGACAAAACATTATGAGTGATGGAATGGTAAGAAAGTGGGTAAGAGCATTTAAAGATGGCCGCACAAATGTGCATGATGAACAACGGAGTGGGCGTCCTTCGGTTGTTAATGAAAGTTTGGTGCAGGAAGTGGACAATAAGGTGAGAGAAAACAGACACTTTACGATTTCCTCCTTGTGTGATGACTTTCCTAATGTTTCGCGTAGTGTTTTGTATGACATTGTGACCGAGCGCTTGAATTACTGAAAATTGTGCTCACGTTGGGTACCGAAAATGTTGACGGATGTGCACAAAACCAAACGTTTAGGCAGTGCTTTGACTTTCCTTGAGAGGTACCGCAACGACGGTGACGATTTCTTAAGCTGAATTGTTACGGGCAATGAAACATGGTTGGCCTACGTCACACCAAAATCAAAGCAACAGTCCATGGAATGGCGGCATTCAGATTCACCCACAAAAGTGAAGTTTAAGCAAACAATTTCTGCCCGGAAAATCATGTGCACAGTTTTTGGGACAGAAAAGGAGTATTCTTGTGGAATTTCTCCCTCGTAATGAGACAATCTATGCAGCAGCTTATTGCGAGACATTGAAAAATCTGCGCCGTTCAATCCAGAACAAAAGACGTGACAAGCTGAGCAAGGGCATCGTTTTGCTGCATGACAGTGCCCGTCCACATGTGGCTAATCAGACCAAAGATCTCATTACATCTTTTAAATGGGACTCTAGATCTTCCTCCGTACAGCCCTGATCTGGCGCCCAGTGACTACCGTTTCTGCACTTGATTAAACACCTGGGCGGCCAGCGTCTTCAAGACGATGAAGAAGTCAAAACAGTTGTGATGCAGTGGTTAACAAGTCAGGCGGCAGACTTCTATGAGGAGAGTATTCATAAACTGGTACAACGTTATGACAAGTGCCTCAATAATGAAGGAAATTATGTAGAAAAGTAGATTAAGGTACAGGCTTTCATGTAAAAATAAAATTATTGAGATATCTTTGCACGTATTTTTTTTAATTTCAAACCGGTAATTACTTAAAAAAACACGCCTCGTATTTTGACCGCACCCCCAACCAACTCCTGTTCAAAACAAAATCTTTTTTGGTAATAGCTGCAGGACGGGGTTGTTGATATCCCTCCTGACTAGAAAATATAGAAGTTTGGGAAGGAATCCTCACCATCATGCCAATCTTCCCACTTATCTAACCACCCTCGTCTAATTCATGCAAAATTTTTAAAATTACTTCGTCATAGGATCTCTAATATTAAATATGTCTGCCGGTATTAGTTCGTCTGCCGGAATGAATAACTAGTTTATGCCGGTCCCAGTTCGGAATATGACTGCAAAGGGTTAATGTATAGTTGCTTAGTCAATGTTGAAAAAAAATAAAATCAAATCAAGAGAACAAGAGATGCACAGAGAAGAATCTCTTCTGAAAGAATATTCAATTGGGAGGACCTGACAGCACAGCAAGTAAATTGTTTCAGAAACTGAGCGCTTAGAGGAGACAATGATGATGTACTCGAGTAACTAAGCAATAATAAGAGCAAACTTTCTAGACTTTGTTACTTTATATTACTACTTCTTAATAATACATTGACCAACTAGTTTTTCTCCAGTTACCAATAGGGACATCCATCCTTATGTCTTAATACACACTTTTAACATAAAACATGATAGGAAATGAGATAATAAGAAATAAGATTATACCTCAATACAGCGGCCAGTAAGCATGTTCAGAGGCTAGGGTTCATTAGAGAAGTCTTTTCATGTCCATTAGGTGTCCTGTTCTTTAATTCCCCATCTATGGATCAACAAAAACTTATATTATCATTTCATTTTATTATTATATGCAAACAATTTTTTTTTTTTATCAATTATAAAAATAAAATTCAACTTCATGTTCAAACGCTTTTTTAAAAAGAAGTTGGTGGTACATAGGTATTAAGCATAAGTAAACTGATTAATGTTATTGACAAACCACAAATGCACCATTTCATGACGTAGGTAGTCTCCTCAATAACCGTACGACAGGGTTAACCATTTTGTTGCCTCGTTCATTAACAGCTTGAAGGCAAGTTGCTATGTAATTGCTTTAATGACCATTCAATCCATTTAAATTGTTCTTAATCAAGTAATACTCACGAGATTAACAAAAATTGTACTGTTGCGGCCAGTGGAGAAAAATAATGCGTCCATTGTTAGGAACGGGACTGGCGGCTAGCTGAGATCAAAAGGATTCCCAAACCTTCTAGATTGTTCTTAACAAAGAATTAAAAAAAAAAAAACCTGTACCACTACAACCCATAAAGGGTCTTGGGTGCAGTACTAGTAAGGAAGAGTACTGTTTCTTGGTCAGCGGTCGTGCAAGTAGGTGATTTGACCGTGATCACGCTCAACCGCCAGGTTCTTTCCCCTTAATTTTTAATTTAATTAATTAAGGGTACCCATTTTATAGAGGCTGGGTTTGCCCCAGGAGGGTCTCTCGGCCCACGAGACGAACTGTGGCGAATAATAAAGATATCATAAGCCATGTCAGATTCGAACTCGGGACCTTAAGCACAGCAGTCCACTGAACAAAGACTTATACAAGACAATATAAGACTTTAGTTCTTAACGATAGTAATTTATTGTAAGTAATGAGTGTCTACAAAATCATTGTATTCTGTATTTAATAGTAAGGCAGTGGACACAATTGCAAATATTAGGCAAACAAATTGTAGTTTTTTTAGGCCTAAGTGACATAAATGGGCGTTAAACAAACAAATAAACATACCATTATTTGAGATTATTGTGCCTTTTTTTTTTCTCAATTAAAGAAAAAATTATAAAATGGACATTTACCAAAGCTATTGCTTGTCTTATATTCAGAAAAAATGATGTTTCTCAGTCTCTACAGACCAAATCAAGCAACAATTGGTAAAAAAAAAGCAACTTAAAGATGTCAAACAAATCATTTACTAGGAATTCTTTTGATATCTTTTATTTTTTTCATGATAATATAATAATTTTTAAAATTGTTGTCAATATAACTTTAGAGCTTATGTAATTATTTGGAATTCCTAAATATTAAATCTAATAAACTGATTAATTGAAATTTTTTAGAATTATTTTCAGTATTATTATTGTAAGTAAATGAGTTTTTTTTTGAGGAAAAAAATATTGAAATGTTCATTTCATGAGACAATTATTGTAATATAAGAAAAAATGGTGATTAAATTCACTTCAAAAATAGATCGATATACCATAGGTGGGGAATTGTTTGACATCCAGAGGCCGCAATTAAATTCATCAGTAGTAAAAGCAGATGTATATTTTTTATAATTAAGGCAATTTCCCCTTAGCAATATTATTCTATATTTAATAAAATCAGGGCGTTATTAAAGATGCACAAAAAATCCAATGAAGCTGTAGTTTTCTAAATATAGAATATAAAAACAATCTGACAGATAGTCATCTACCACAACCATTAACCAAAATGTAAGACCGAACATACATGTGTTTAAAAAACAATCTGGTGCGTGCGCGCAACACACAACTTTCACTTACCAACTTACTTAGATTAGAAATTAATGCGATTTGTTAATTGCCACTTCTCAAATGAACAGAACGGCTTTAATTATGAAGAATAGTCTGTCATTAAAGGCGTACTCCGCATGCGTGGGCTCAATGTGTTATGAGTTGACGGAATATTTTTCTTTTTTTCTCCTCTATATGTTTACTTGATTTTTTTCATATTTCATATCTAGCAATATCTTATTATTATTTTTTTATTTTTTTTTTTTTTTGGGTCCTCCCCTTCCTCGCCGTTCAGGCTATACGGGGTTTCCCGGGCCAGGGGAGTGGGTGGGGGATTAATGCCGAGTATTAATAAATTTCCCCTGGCTCCGGGTTTCGAACTTGAAATTTTTCTGGTTCTCAAAGTTATATCCGGTTGTCCGTGGCAACGCGTATTTTTCAACGCGTTTGCTCACTCGGCCATCCCGCCACCCATATCTTATATTTAGGCGTAACGAGAGACAGTTAATTTCTCGGTATAATTAAAAACAATGGTACTTTATAGGAAACTAACAAACAAAAAATATATGAAATATATTGTAAGTGGAAGTATTGCGATCGTGAAAAATTTCGACTTCCGGTTTTCAACAGAAATACACGTTTTGAGGCCCCCTGAGTCCAAATAACCAAGTCCCGCGAAATGGTCTGTGTGTGTGTGTGAACAGACTAGCTCAAAAACTATAAACCATGCGAACCTCAAATTTGATATTTAGTGTAGGTATATGTCCGTGATGTAACAGCAAAAATTCCATCAAAATTGCTCAAAGGGAGGGGGTACTTTATTTAATAACTTTTTACGCTTTTTTCGATTTTCTCGAAAACGGCTCTAACGATTTTGATTAAACTGAGTATTTGATGTATTACTATGCCCTAGATATGACTGTAAAAATTTCATCAAAATTGATCAACCGGAGGAGAGACTTTACTTAACAAATTTTGTATCACTTTCAAGTGTTTTTTTTATTTACTCAAAAACGGCTTTAACGATTTTGATCAAACTGGGTATTTGATATATTTATATGCCAAAGATGTGATAACCAACATTTATCAAACGGAGGGGGTACCTTATTTCACTACTTTTTTTCCAATGTTTACATTTTTTCGATTATCTCAAAAACAGCTTCAACGATTTTCATCAAATTCGTCATGTTTAATGAATATTAGGTATTCTTTAATCAGGTAAGCTTTATCATTATTAAAATGTTCTGAGGTGGCTTAAATGGGGTAGAGGCCTTTTTTGTTTTTTGTTTTTTTTGTTTCCTATAAAGTACTTTTGTTTTTGTTTATAAGGAGAATTTAACTGTCTCTCGTTACGCCTAAAAAATGAGATATGATAAAAACCAAGTAAACATATAGAGGAGAAAAAAAGAAAAATATTCAGTCAACATAAAACAGGTTGAGCCCACGCATGCGTAGTACGCCTTTAATGACAGACCATTGTTCATAATTAAAGCGGGTCTGTTCATTTAATGGAAATTATTTGTTTCATGGTAACTAAATGAAATTTTCAACAAGTACATAGAGAATTATAAAATCAGTCGACTTGGAGTATTATGCTTGCATTGCAGAATTATCTCAAGTAAAAACTTTTATTTAATAATAAAAGACATTGGTGTTTTTTATAGAGCAAATAAAAACAAAAATAAGAAATAAATGTGGAAAAATGTGTAACTTTGAGAAGTGGATTTAACACAACGCATTTATTTCTAATCTAAGTAAGTTAGTAAGTGAAAGTTGTGTGTTGCGCTTACGCACCAGATTTTTTTTTAAAGGGTAATGATTGAAATGGAAAGTGTTACAATTGAAACAGAATGGGCGAGTTACTAAGAGTTAAGTTTGCTTTGGAAAGGGTTAAGGTTCATTTGGAAAGTGTTTCATTTGATTTGTGGAAGGATACAGTTGACTCATGAAAGGTTCAAATAGACTTGGAAATGCTACATATAAACTATTAAATAGGACCAAACCGTTTATGTATACTCGTATTTAAAAAAATATGTATGAATAAAAAAGATAATAAAAATAAAAATCATGACCAACTATTTGGTTGTCAAAAAGTCATGATGCAATTTTGAAACTGATTGGGGCGAATAATTTTTTTCAAAGAACCAAAGTTATTCAAGACTACGTTGCTATTCTCATTAAGCAGTTGTTAGGTTTAGCATCACCAATAAACATTTGTGACTAGGTTGATGTGATCGATAAATATTCACGAGTACAAATATGTGGAGCAGGATAGTCTAGGTCAAGGCTTAATGATCCCCAAAAAAACGTCAAAAATAGACATTTCCGAAAGGATAAAGTATGATCTCAGTATGGGATTTATAAGGCTTCAAATTCTTCAGAATTACGTCAAATGCACCATAAGGAAATCAACAATGAAAATTACTACCGCGCAATAGAACAAATTAAAGCGAACCATCATGGAGAAGACATATCTCAACCTTGATGACCTTAAAGGAGTCGTATTGTGGTTACAGTTAAACAACTTTGATCACCCACCAAAAATATATCGGAGCTTTGGGACGCTGTTGCCACAATCACCATACTCGCCTGACCTTTTACCCTCACACTTCCGCTTGTATTGCTCTCTTGAAAACTTCTTAGATTAAGTTCAATTCAGACGTGTTTTAACGCACTACCCTGGTTCGGTGTTTTGCCAATAAAGTAAGGTTCCTTCAATTTATGAGGAATAATCAAGCTCCCTGAAAGATGGAAAAAGGTTATCGAGAAAATGGATAATATATTTCATCGAATGATCTCTATTTTATATTAAATAAATTTTCTGAATAATAAAAAACTGCATCATGATTTTTTTTTTTTTTTCCACAACCCTCAATATGAAATGAAATAGCCACGCTAGATATAAATGAATTTTTAAAATTATGATGTACGTTAAACAAAAAGAAAAAACTCAATCATATAACATAAGCTGATAAATAGAAATATGACAACATATAATACTCAACTGTGGACATGCAGAAAAATATAGTGATTTATAGTAAACAATACATAATATATAAATATCCAACATATTCAAAAGGAAAACAAAACTAGACTAGGTCTTCAGAACTATTAATCGGTCTTAGCTACTAAACTATTAGTCGAAACATTATGAACTACTACAAATAAAGCTATATAAATTCCAGGCAAAAGAAAAAAAAGTAAAATATACAAATTAGAAAATACAATTCTCAAGAATAAAATGCAAAATCAACAACTAAAATTAGACAGAACCTTAAAACTAAAATGCAAAGATACAATCATGAAAAAAATCTAAACTATATCTAAAAATAAAATTGAGACAAATGATTCAAATCATTCAACACGATAGGATAAAAATGCAGCTATGTGTTTCACAAAAATACTTCAAACTACTAAATAGTTCCTATAAATTAAACCATTTTTGGGATGATAAACAACTGAGTTTAATGCCTTCAATTGTGAAAAGATTTGATTATTTTACTAAATTATCAACACCAAAATTGCCTACCACTTTAACAACATGACATGAGTTTTGAATCCTTAACAGAAAACATAAAAGTACACCTGTTAAGATGAGGATGACAACAATTTCCCTGCAGAACACTGTGTTTAAACTTACTGTACATGATAAATTTAAAAATACTTCTAATCCTAACTTCATATAATAGTTAATAATTATAGACTAACAATACACATTGGTATCATTCAAAAACATAACAGTAGCCAACAGACTTGTCCACAGTAGCACAGAAAGTAATTAATAACAACTTAATAACTTATTTATGGTAGAAATGATTGATAAAGTAAAAGCACACTTACTTGAAATAAACTATCACAACCTAAGAAATAAGAAAATAACTAATTGTAAATAAAAATTCTTCAGATTCCCTAGACAAGGAAGCACAAGGTAAGACCCAGAAATAGTTTTAAGATATCAAACTACAATCCGCACTAATGTAGCAATAAAATAGCTTTGTCTACAGTTCTGAATTATGTTGTTGACAATCCTACAGCTTACCAGACATATGTCACATATGTATTATAAAAATTTCCTTACCTTAACCTTAAAATTTAGGTAAATGTGGAATTTTAGCAAGAAAATCTACCAAATAATTTACGAAAAATCAAAACAACAGAAATACGTCTATAACCAAACCCCCATTATGTTTTCTACCAATATGGCCTCCAAAATACTACGTACGTGATTGGCGTTAAGTATAAAAATTCTTAACGAAATATTTCTTTTAATAAATATTTCTCTTTGGATAATTGGTGCCTAACTTATTTCTTAAAAATAAACAAAATAAGATACGATGAAATCATCAATGTGTGAAAACAAACTGTGGAAAGCAAACATTTTTTTTTTTTATTACAAATATGTTTTTTTAAAAGATAAATGCTCCATAAATGAAGATCCTATGATAAAATTGAATTCTTCATTATGTTCAAACAATAAAGGACTAAAAAACTACTGATATAATCATTTGGTGAAAAGGAGAGTTAGTGTTGCAGGGGGGGGGGGAAGCAAACGATTATTTATCTTCAATCTTTTCACAAAAAATAATAATAGACAAAATAAAAATATATAGACAAATCTTTAAAAGTTGAGGACCCATGCATTAAGGGTCTCGTTATTCATTCATTCATCATTATTCAAACACGAATGAATGAATGAGATGAATGAAAGGAAATAACAATGAGCAGCTAGTTGCAAATAACGTAGTAGTTGCAATAATCTAACCCCTTTTGTCCATGTTATGGATTCCATATTTACTATCATATTTATCCATTTAAATGATTGTTTAAAAAATATTTACCTTCCTGATAATGGTAAGTTTCATAGAAGTTGGAATGTTCAATACATTACGAAACATCAAAAAATTAATATACATACATATATTGCAGAGGCGGATTTAGCACGAAATTGGGGGGGTGGGTGTCATGATCCCCTGTCTCATAATCGCGTGGCTGACAGCACCGTTTTTTAATGAGATTATTACCTTTTATTGAGAAGAACTGCTATCTAAATAAACAAAAGTGTTCTGTTTAGGGTATAGTAACTACCTAATTGCACTATTCGTTTAAAAATACAAAAAAAATGAAAAGCCAAAATATTTGGGAGGGGGGCATAGTTAGAGATGAGCTTAGTCAAGTTGGTCCATTATCCCCTACTCTGTTCACTATAGCATTAGGATGTGCAATCAGAGGGAGCAAATATACAGGATGACACTATACATAGCCTATGCTGATGAGGTTGTCAATAAGGCGAAAAATATTAACAGTGTTCTTGGAATAGAAGAATCCGAAGCAGCAACAAAACAAATGGTGCTACAAATCAAACAGCAGAAAACTGTGTAAATGTTGACATCAAGAAATCTCATGTGGCAGGTGAAAATATCACAATGGTTGGGAACACTTTGAAAGTTGTAGAAAACTTTAAATATTTGGGCTCGTTGATAACAAGAAATAATGAAATAAGAGACGAAATATCTAACAAATATAAATCTATGTCTCATAGGATCATGATCACTCTGTATGAGAAGGTACATATGGCACCTGTACGCACATATGATTCTGAGAACTAGGTAATATCAAAGGATTCAGAGAGGGAGTTGCTTGCATGGGAGAGAAAGTTTTCGAGAAGAATATTTCGCTTGTATGGAATCCGAAAACTAAACTTTTACAGGATAAGCATATGTTGTGATCGGTTGATACGAGATAGCAATAATATCTCCGAATTCTATTTAAGATTACCTTGACAGTAAGTGTATGGTCCAGTAGTGAAAAGGAAAGATGGAGAATTCGCTCTAACTGGGAGCTTAGCCCCCTTTTTGCAAAACCAGATTTGGCCAACATAATAAGGGATAATAAAATCAGATAGTCGGGGCAGGTGGCACTTATGATCAGAGAATCGATCCACAAAAGCCTGATAGAGGATCGTTCTAATGGTAGAGGAAGAATCCTTAGGTGGAGGACATCTTGCAGACGATGCGCATACGAAGATAAGTGATGCTTACCCAAGACATAAGAGTGTAGAGAATGATTATTAGGGAAACCCGAAAAGGAACTGATGGATCATCTTAAGGTGTTCCTTGAACTTGTTCAGTTATCGATTTAGCTGTCCAAGACTGATTGTATCTTCCGAAGAGGGCGTAGTTAAAATGACGTACGACACCACGTCCAATTTAATTAGAGGCGAAATAGATAATGGTGTGTTCGAGCAATCATTTAGGTCGTGATGGAGCAAATTCCTTTCTCTTAAAAAAGGACCTTAGTGAGATTCGATTTATAAAGATTTCAGGGCGTGGCACGAATCCAAGGTTTCCCCTCATTTCCAGAGTGTGAAGTAGCTTTATTTACGCTACTAATGTAAGCGAGTGGGTGACATTAGGCAAAAATATAGCCAGAATATCGAAGGACAATATAGAAACACTGTTGACTGAAAGAAAGTCAACGTTACGACATTCATGAGAGAGCTTCTGGCGATTCTACCCCGATAGAAAATCATTGCCATGGGTCGGATAGAGCCAATGTACATAATGCCAAATAAGAAAAAAATAAACGTGAACAAAACTTGGTTTGATGTCCGGACCAAAATATTCGCTATGGGTGGAACAAAAATGCTATACAAGAGAAATTGCTTTTGGCCTTTTGATAGGGTAATACCGGAACCACAGACATTCATGGTATCACAAGAACTTTTGAAAGGTTTTAATAATCCTTTGGCGTGTGTAAAAAGTGAGGGAAAGACAAGAGCGACCTATGACATATACGTATCGTCGGTGATATTGTAAAACCCCGAATGACAAGTGACAGCTGATTGTGACGGAATGAATGTAAACAGGTGTTTTGACAGATCTAGAACGGGATCGGGAATGTTCGTTGACCATTAGATATAAGTAGGCTAGAGTTCAGCAAACAAGCTTGAGAGTTCAGAGAGAGGAGTCCATTTTGTATAGCGGAGCGAGAGTTAGCCTGGACAGCGAGAAATACAGTTACTCTTTTTTCCAAGGGCGGATCCCCCCCCCGCAAATATTTGGCTTTTTACTTTCTTTGTATTTTTAAACGATTAATGCAATTAGGTAGTGACTATGCCCTAAACATAACGATTTAAGTTGTTTAGATCGGAGTTCTACTTGATACAAGGTAATAATCGCATCAAATCTGGGTACTGTCAGCCACGTGATTATGAGAAAGGGTGGTCATGATCCCCCCCCCCCAAATTTCGTGCTAAATCCGCTCCTGTTAAGTTACAAATAACTGTTCAGTTTCAATTGACATTATTTGAGTCCTCATTGTTTGATTGACATTTTTGTATTGTAGTTTGTTTGTTTAATTGTCACTTTATGCCACTAAGGCAAAACGGATGATGCTATAAATTTTGGGGGAGTGGGAGCTCTAAATTTTGACTATCCAGGAATAAATAGGATAGGGCTCTTTAAGGAGCCTGACATCGTACAGGCTCAGGACCTCCATCCTGGGGATTTTATGTATTTTTTTTTTATTTTTTACTCCCATTAAAAAATCCTACAGCCATCGCAGGATGGGAACACGCGAACTATTGTAGACTACTATGCTAGCCATTGCACCACAGGTAGCCCCTGTATTGAAGTTTTGCATCAATAAAATTATTTTAACTCGTATCAGTTTTATATATTTTATTATTTGTGTTTGAATATAATAAGAAACTTTAAAATTGGTATTCTTTTCATTCATAAAGCATTTTCTTATTATAGTCTACCTTGTTTCCTATTTTTTTACATTTAGGATACATTGATATAGCCAATGTGAAATTCCAATTCCAATGATAACTGAACTTCTAACATTGGTTCTCTTAATAAGACTTCTGAGTGAACTCTGTCTTATGCTATCCATGTCTTCTATGTCTGGTAAAATAAATGACTGGTTGACCACTCTGTAAGTTGAAATGGATGCTGTGACTGACAGTTTGGCTCTACAAGAAGCGAGGGCTGTGGCATTCGAGGAGTTTATGAGATTAGGAAGGACACTGCTTGAACCCATGTCACATTAAGCCAAGCCGGGGTCACCTGTGGTGTAGTGGTTAGCATAGAAACCTACAATACTAATGGTCGCGAGTTCACATCCCGAGGTGGTGCTCTAAACAAATCCTAGGCCCTAGGATTTTTTAATGGGAGTAAAAAATCCTTGTCTATGCCGTCCCTCGGATAGGACGTTAAGTGGAGGTCCCGAGCCTGTACGATGTCAGGTACTCGTTAAAGATCCCTATCCTATTAATATCTGGATAGGCAAAATTTAGGACTCCCACATTAGCCTTATTGGCATAAAGTGACGTTAAATCAAACAAACAAACAATTAAGCCAACAGGATAAAACCCCTAACTTTTGACGGTAAGACGTCCTGGACCAATTAAATTAAACAACCGTGCGGCTAGAGTGTAAAGCCTGAATCACACCTACCGAGTACTAGGCCGAGACACTGCACCCGGCCGAGTGCTCGGTTAATGTAATCAGCAAAGTCAGTACTGGGCCTAGTACATTGGCGGATCCAGGGGGGGTGGGGGGGCTGCAGCAACTCCCTTCGGAAAAATTTTCGTCATTTAAAGATAGAATTTGACTTTCCTTAATGTAAGAAAGCAAGTTAAAGAACAAATAATGTGCAGAATAAGTAGAGTTTTAGTTGTGGGAAAGGAAAATTAAGGTAAAAAAGCTGATTAGCAGATACAAATAAAGGGCTGTGGGGCTGCAGCCCTCCCCTTTATGATCGGCTGGATCCGCCCATGGCCTAGTAGCAGGCGAGTGATTTCGGCGAGACAGTGGATAGGAGGCTGTTCTGTTCTCTCGGCCGAGTGAATACCGGCCCACTCTACTCGGCGCATCGCTCGGTCGGTGTGATCATAGTACAACATAGTAGTGCGATTTATTCCCCGTATCAATATTTTGTGATTTATTAAGTTCCAAATGGCTAAATGGAACTCTGAAACAACAATTAAATTTATACACGAATGCCTCTGGAATTTCAAATCGGCAACCTTTAGAAACAAACAAATTCGTGATACTGCCAATATCATGTTAGTAGAGGCGATGAATTTACCTGACTTTGGTGCACCAGAGAGAGATAAAAAATAAAATTAAAAACTTGAGGTCAATATACAACCAAGAAAAGAAAAAAATTCATGATTCTAAAAAATGTGGTTGTGGATTATCTTCAGTTTAGGAATCCAGTATAAAATGGCCCCAGGAATCGGAACCTACCATAGAAATAGGGAAAAAAAGGAAAACATACAAAATTATTTTAAAGATTTTACCATTTTTTTTTTTTAATCTGTGAACTTAAAAATCAATGGCTGGTATGATAATGTTGCAACATTTCTTAGAAACTTTATTGATTTGTATTATTTGCCTCCTATGCTGAACCATGTTTCAGGAAGGTATAACCACAATGCACTGACTTGCCTGCTGTCTCCTCCAGGTGTAATCACCCCAATCCTCAATATTTTGCTCAGAGGAGTGGCAGAGGGAGCTACTGGGCCCAGCTACTTGGTTGGTGTAATTCAGGCTTAACAGGTGGTGTGCTAGAGATAAAGCAGTTGCCCTGTGAGACAACGCTCTCATCCTCCTCCAGACTCTGGATGCCCATGACCCTTCAACATGTTAATAAGCCAGCTTGAAATGCGGTTTCGTTACGCCTACCTCGAACAAGTGTACCAGTCACCGCTGAAGAGCAGAAAGCAGGAGGCAGCCGAGATTCCAGGAGTTCGATATGGATGTTGCAAGGACAGTAAGCCACCCCTGGAAGGTTTGTTGGAACATTTAGCTGTCCAAGCATTCGTCGACAGGCTCCATGACTTCCAACTTCTGAGAGCAATGCGGTTTGCACATGCTTAAGTGCTGGTGGATGTCCTACTAACTACTTATTGGAGTATGAAGCGGCTACTGATACTTCTCGTCTCTACAAACAATACGGACAGCAGGAGGCATCGGTGAACCGCAACAACCAAGAAGAGGTTTTTCTATATCATATCAGCTGGTTATTGTTATTAAACACCAATTTATTCTATTAAGAAGGTCAGGAATTCCTTTTCTTTGAAATCTAAATAGGATATTTTATTTAAATATTGTGAAATGAGGACAGATGATTATTTACATTACAACTAAGAATCCTATACTTACATAATCATATCAGTATTGCAGTAATTGCATGTTGTAGATGTGCCGGGAAAGATCCAGACCTTTCTGGATTATTCCATTTCGGACTAAACAAAGAAGTGAAGTACTAGGGGAGTAGTCTTGCTCTGAATATCACCGCAAAAATATTAATTTTGCGTCGCTATTGCCTAAACTGAGTTTTTATTGTTTGTTTGATGTGAATTATAATTTTATGTAAATAAAAATAATTTAAACCCACATTTTTGTTATTGTATTTTTCAAATATAACTATTATTTGACATTTTTTAAGCAAATCAACATAATATTAAAAATACAATAGATAAAAATCTGGTGCGTGCGCGCAACACACAACTTTCACTTACCAACTTACTTAAATTAGAAATTGGTGTGTTTTGTTAATTGCCACTTCTCAAAGACACATTCATTTCTTATTTTTTCTTTTTGTTTGCTCTACAAAAAACACTAGTTTTTTTTATTATTAAATAAAAGCTTGTGGTAATTCGGCAAGCATAATACTCCAAGTCGTCTGATTTTATAATTCTCTATGTAGTTGTTGAAAACTTCATTTACCATGAAACAAATAATTTCCATTAAATGAACAGATTGGCTTTAATTATGAACAATGGTCTATCATTGAAGGCGTACTCTGCATGAGTGGGCTCAACGTGCTTTATGAGTTGACTAATATTTTTCTTTTTTTCTCCTCTATATGTTTACTTGATTTTTATCATATCTCATATTTAGCCATTTCTTACTTTTAGGCGAAACGAGAGACAGATAATTTCTCCATATAAACAAATACAAAGATACTTTATATGAAGAAAAAAAAAGACACCTTCCTCATTTAAGCCCCCTCAGAACATTTTACTAATAATAAAGCTTACCTGATATTAAAGAACACCTAATTGTCATTAAACACGACGAATTTGATGAAAATCGTTAAAGCTGTTTTTGAGATAATCGAAAAAAAGGTAAAAAGTTGTAAAAGAGTTATGAAATAAAGTGCCCCCTTCTTTTGACTAATTTTGATGAAATGTTGAGCATCACATCTTTGGCATATAAATACATCATATACCCAGTTTGATCAAAATCGTTAAAGCCGTTGTTGAGTAAATAAAAAAAAAACACGTGAAAATGATATAAAGTTTATTAAGTAAAGTCCCCCCTCCGGTTGATCAATTTTGATGAAATTTGTACTGTCATATCTCGGGCATATACATACATCAAATATCCAGTTTGATCAAATTCTTTAATGCCATTTTTGAGTAAATAAAAAAAACACGTGAAAATTATATAAAATTTTTAAGTAAAGTCCCCCCTCCGGTTGATCAATTTTGATGAATTTTTACAGTCATATCTCGGGCATATACATACATCGAATACCCAGTTTGATCAAAATCGTTAAAGCCGTTTTTGAGTAAATAAAAAAACCACGTGAAAATGATACAACATTTATTAAGTAAAGTCCCCCCTCCGGTTAATCAATTTTGATAAAATTTTTACAGTCATATCTCGTGCATATAAATAGATCAAATACTCAGTTTAATCAAAATCGTTAGAGCCGTTTTTGAGTAAATCGAAAAAAACATAAAAAGTTATTAAATAAAGTACCCCCTCCCTTTGAGCAATTTTGATAAAATTTTTGCTGTCACATCGCGGGCATACACCTACACTAAATACCCAATTTCAGGTTCCCACGGCTTATAGTTTTTGAGCTAGTCTGTTCACACACACACACACAGACCATTTCGCGGGACTTGGTCATTTCGACTCAGGGGGTCCCAAAACGTGTATTTCCGTTGAAAACCGGAAGTCGAAATTTTTCACGATCGCAATACTTCCACTTACTATATATTTCATATATAGGTAAGTGAAAGTAAAAATTAAACTTGAAATTAGTGAAATGTGGCAGACCAGATGTAATCATCGAGATGCTAAACTAAAAATCGTAAAGACGAACCCAATCAAGTGGATCAAGAATAGGACATTATAAATTTTCACACGCAATTTATTAAAAGGTCTCGTACCTCCAACATGCAGATATACAGTGAAGAAATCACAATAAGTCATATCCTAACAGACTGTAAAGCTTTTAAGAAACAAAGAACAAACATGGCTTTAAATGATACATTGAAGGAAGTTCTAGGAGATGATGAAGAAGAAAAAATTGGAACTGTGAAAAAAAAAATACTGGAAAATTTTAAATCAATCAGATACTATTCGGGAATCTAAAATTTATATGTCCCCAATGACCCTGCATGGTAAAGGCAATAAAAAAAAATAAATAGACTTTAGAAATATTATTTATTTTTCACTTCTAGAAATATAGAATACAAACAATATAAGAGAAAGATAATATTGCATTATAAAGTGATCAAGCAGATGTGTCCATCGACTCCACTTCAGTTTTTTTAATTTCTTCCGATTCTGTCACCAAAGGAATTATCCTAGTTGAAAGAACTCCTGTGGTCCCTCTACGGAAGCGATAATTATTTTGCCTGTAAAAGAAATAGAAATTAAAAACAATGATTCTATGAGCATTTAAGATTTCTGTGGCTGCTCAAAAATTTGATAATCTGTCAGCCAGAATTCTCGATTTGTTAATGTTAATAAAATTTCCCGCACTGAATGTCATGATACAAAGCAAATATATTGAATTTACATTTCCTAAGTAACATAATTTCATCACTAAAAATTAAAATTTTTCTCAACTTCACGTTTCAGTTTAAATAGCTGTTCATAGTACGCTGGTATTAAGGTTAACGTAAGCTTCGGGGGTTTATCTGTTCGAGGGTAAGGTTCACGCAGTGTAAAGGCACCTTCACAGTTATCTCATTAATTTGTATATCATAATTAATAATAACAGTATTCCGATGTATATTTAAATGTTTCAAAATATCGATTTGTTTCTTCCATCCCTAATTAGTGGTAAGCTAAAATATTACGACACAATTGTACTTCATATTCAAAAACTAGAAAATTACAAAGGGAATCGACAATTTCCTTTATTGTAGTTTGATGTGAAATTAAGGTAGGAATATGGTTGAATGAAAATCCCACATTTTATGTCCGAAATGAAAAATTCCTGCATTTCCTGCACGCTAGATACCTTGTAAATGTAATAAATTAAGATTTTTTTAACATTTGGAATATTTAAAAAAATTGATAAAGATTAATAGAGCTTACTTCTGTCCTTTGAGATTGGCTATATCGAAGGGACGAATGTAATCGACGGATCCTTTGCGGATGATGCAAACGTCCACATTGCTTCCAGAACCAAGATCGTTGAATATACCAGCAGCAATGGCATTACGGACTATTACTTTGCCTTCTTCTTCCTAAATATACAAAAGAATAATTATTAAACATTGAAATAATGTCATTTACTTATGTCACTAGAATTAAAAATGATGATACATTGGCTAGATAAAGACTTACAGTGAGATCAGGCTTCCACGACGACTCGAGCACCGTCATAGCAGCAAGAGAGCCGGAGCCCATCGTCGTGAAGGGCAAGCACTCGGAGGAGCCGTGAGGGTGGATCGAGTAGAGCAGGGGTCCGGTCACGTCGACGCCGCCGACGACAAGAGCTGCTCCGATGTGCCCCTAGTAAACATTTATTTCAAATTTAAATAAAATGCTTTATCGCATTTCACATGAACGACTTGTTATATAGTTTCACGAGGTCTCCCAAAGACAGCTCATGCAATAGTTACCTCACTTTTTCTCCATTATACATTTAAATTATAAGCGAAACTATGGAAAAATTTATATTTATATAAACTGTGTAAAATAAGCGAGAAAGACTATTCACATGCATCATTGGTTAGTTAAGAAATAAGCATACTCAAAAATGACTCAGCTACAGTGACATTTGACTTAATATAATTTTTTTCCCATTAAATTGTTGCTAATGACCAACAAAGGGCAAGTGCCTCAGAAATCATAATGACAATTTTAGGAAGTTCCTGTTTAAAAAATATTAGAAAAGTATTTTGCCATTGGTGCCAATGGACGCTAATGCCGTGGCCGAACGTACTCCAGCAGTTGCAAAAGTACGATGCTCCCAACAACTTGTATGAACTCCTGAGGGACTACCACCAGGACCGAACCCTCAAGATACGGGGTACCTTTTTCGAAGTGAAAAAGGTAAAAAAGTCCTCAGGGTTCTGTTCTTGGTCCAGCCCTGTGGAAATTAGTCTTTGACGAGTTGCTGGGGGTGCTGGAAGAGAAGCAGTTCCCCTCCACGGCCTATGTTGATGATTTAGCCGTCGTGGTATCCTCAAATAGCAGGGTCCGGTTGAAAGAAAAAGCCGAACGGTGCGCCAACCTGATAGGAGAATGGTGCAAGAGGAAGAAGTTAAGGATGGCGGGGCCCAAGATCCAGGCCATCCTCCTGAGAGGAAAGACAGATAGGGCTCATACAAAACAATAGCCATACAGGGAGCGACAATACGTCCTTCGGAGGACGTATCCTACGAAGTCACCTACCTTGGAGCATCCTTGGCTATTTATAGAGGAGTAGTTCTTGGTATAAGGATTGGAAGGAATTTCAACGTGACACCTCACTTGGACTATTTGAGAAGTAGGGTGAACCTTGCCCTTAATTGACTCAGTCGCATCGGGAGCGCCTTTTGGGGTCTCAGGTATCCAGCATCCTTGGCTATTTATAGAGGAGTACTTCTTGGTATACTGAGATACGCGTCCCCGGCCTGGAACAGGAACCTCTCGCACAGACAGAAGAGCAGGTTGGCCGCAATCCAGTGAATGGCCCTTCTACAAGTAACTAGGTCGTATAATCAGTGTCTCACGAGGGGGTGCAGGTCTTGGGAGGAGCTATACTCTCGACCTCCTCCTAAGAGAAGACATTTTTCGTTACAAATTAAAACGAGAAGGCTAGGTGGATCTACCACCAAACCTAAGAGAGCAGATATGTGAAGACCCCAGCAGATGGAAAAAGATCCTCCGGGAGGACACAAGAAAAGAATGGAATCGGCGGTGGGGAACGATACCGAAATGTACTTGAGGAAGTACTTCCCCACCGTCGAATCGCGCCTAAAAAAGGCTTGGGTCCTTCCGGACTATTGGGTCTCACAAATTCTCACGGGGCATGGGGGATTCAGAGCAAAACTTTTCAAACACGGCATAAACATCGACCCCCTATGCCCCAGTTGTAGGGTACCAGAAACCGCCGAGCACATTGTTGTTGTCACTACTTAGGGAGAGTGGGCTCTACACCCTGTCTGAGAGCGACCTTCCTCAGCTCATGACCAAGTAAAATTACCCACATTTCAAAAAATTTCTGTGCAGGTGGAAGGAAGCGGTGGGCCTAACCCACTTTACAATTGGTAGAAGAGAAGAAGCTCCGGGAAGAACGCCAGAAAGAGGAGGCGAAGAAGAGGACGTCAGAGATTAATTAATCTTGAAAGAAAACATAGCAGTGAAAACTGTATAATGGTGTACTTGCAGGAGTGCTATTTTATGCAGGCATGCGTATCATATCACTGTTGCAAACACCTGTATTACCCTAGAAGTACGGTAGGGTGGAATAAATAAATAAATGGACGCTAATGCCAAGAAAAAAAAATGAATAAAATAACATTACACTACTTTAGTTTATATCAAGAGTTTAAAATAAAGTAGATGATTCCTCAAACAAAAATTTTTATTTTTGAGGGTAGATATGAGGAAATATATAGTCGTTCTGTACTAAGTCAATGAAACTAATACAAATGTAAACAAATTATTGGATCTTCACTATTCAATAACACTATTCAATAACACGTTTTACATATACATTTTTTTTTAATACATGGTTTCTGGGTTATTATGCTGGGTCAGAAAAATAACTTGGTAGAGGTTATAAATGTTGAAATTATTTTATTAGTTATCCTTTTTACCCCGTTCTCTCAAAAATGTTAAATTTTTAGGGCTTTATATGCAAAAGTTTTACAGTTCCTATGGAACCGTATCTCATATTCCTAATAAAAATAAATTCTAAATATATATTGTAACGTTAAACAAAAACAAAGGAAAAACAAGTAGGTTAAAAAGTCCAAGACCTCATGTTGGAACAAACTAACAGTCAAAACAAAGCGTACGTACGTGTTTGTGAATATGACATTCAAGTACAATCCACGCTGGGCTAGAACATTCTACGCCACTCCTTTTACGACTATAAATAAGGAGCGAGTGACTGGAAAGTTAGTCTGAGTTAAAGAGAAGCTCAAGTCATATGGTTATCTGTGTGTTATAAAGTGATAATTTTTATAATCTGTTCAAATATTTGGTTTTTTTATAATTCGTGTGGGATTGACTATTGTTATTTTTCTTCGAATACAAATTGTTAACCCACAGATGCGTTACAATATAATGAATAAATATAATAAAGTAAAAAAAAAACATGCTCTAAATGAGAATTGACTAATGTTAATTATGATTTGCCATAATCTCTGTGAAATTATCTTCCATTTGATATTTGGTTATGGTCCCTCGGTAAAGGGCGTAATAATCATTGCATTATCAACCTGGTATCTGAAGAGTAGTTGTTTCAGAAGCTGCTTGGCAGTAGAAACTCTGACAGGGCGTCCAGTGTTAAGGCGATGCAATTCCAGTTGGGACATGATCGTCATCGTTGTCATTTCTGTGTCAGCGGCGGTACCGGCACCACAGCAACTAAAAAAAGTGGAGTAATGTATCTACAGTAAATATATGTAAAAAAATGTATTACTCTCAAGTACAACCCCAGCCAATGTTCTACTGTAATTAAATGTTGAGTTTTTAAGGATTTTTATATCAACTTTCATTTATTGTAGTCAGATCTATAGCATCTACTAGGTTGTTACAAAAGTCCTTGTTCACAAAATTAATTTTATTCAAATGTGAGTACAAAATTTACAAATCAAATTTATTCTTCAAAATACAGGCCATCATTTTCAACTACTTTAACCCATCTTTCAGCCAAAACTTGTATTTGACGACTGAAGGACGACCTGATCTAGGTTCATCTTCAAGGCTTGTATTCCCAGAATTAAACCGCCTGAACCAAAATGCGGCTATGTTTCGATGCACCACACTTTCCCCTTCCACTGCACAAATTTCCTAGGCTGAGGCCTTTGCACTAAAACCTTTTTTCCAATAATGCCTAAGAAGGCCGCGGATGACAATTTTTCTTCCGACATTTCTAGTCGGAGCTCGCCCCCAAATGGTGCCAAATCCTTCCTCTTCACTGTTTGGGGGCAAACTCCGTGGTGCAGTGGTTAGCATGCCGCGCATATCACACGGAGGACCCGGGTTCAACTCCCGGCGGAGACAAATCTTTTCTCTTCAAAAATAAATTATTTAAAAACAAGGTGGATACCCACAATTATGATTAAATTAATATAAAATAATTTAAAAATTGACGAACGTCAAAAGATACCCAAAAAATTGGACAAAAATTGTCCACCTTAAATTCTCGCAAAACTTGCGAGATCGTGGGAGAGGTGTCAGTGAAGAGGAAGGATTTGGCACCGTTTGGGGGCGAGCTCCGTGGTGCAATATAATATAAGAATTTCTGTTTCATCCACAACGGAGTTATTATAAACTTACTATATGTTGTCCGCAAGAAAATGTATCTTAGAACAGTTCTTATCGGCAACTGTGCTACCTTCTGTAGCCCTGGTATCAGCTCCAAGGATAACACCATCTCGGTATACAACTCCGACAATGGTAGTACCTGTCTTCTGTGCAGTGGGTGGTTTGAAGCCTTGCTGCAGAAGGGTAGAATTCCTAGAAATCAACAAAAAACATATATTAATTTCAACCTTATACTTAATCAAAGATATAATAGAGCATATATTTTGATTCAAGCATATGGATCTTCATCAGGGCTAAATTGAAGATCAAATATATGAACAACGTGTAAAGATGAGATTAATTGGAGATAATAGCAATAAGAAGTAACAAAATCCAGGTGATGGTATGTTTACATGACATGGGTACTTATGATATCTAATAATTATATAAAAGATAGTAAAAATGTACATAAAAATTTGAATAAGTAGCTGGTTAACATGAAATAATAATATCGAGTCCAGATTAATGCAAATAAGGGAAAAATTATAAGGTAAGAGGTGGTAGGGGTTAATTTGTCGACTTTCAAAGGTTTATTTTGGGGAAACCCAAAGCTTTTAACCCTTTAACTGCTGGTGGCTGACATATAAGCCAGCCGCGCGCTGGTCCCCGTGTGCTGTTGGCTGACATATTAGCCACCCTTTTACCGCGGGGTAACTAACGCTTTCTTTCGAGGTTTTTTGGAATCTATAATGTTTACCCGTACCGCTAGATGGCATTTGATTATTCTTTTCCTTACTAACCATGCCTTGATGCACGGTTGGTTCTGAGAATAACATAACTTAAATTCACACCTGCATATTTCTAATATCCAGTTCATTTGCATCTCCTGTGGCCTTAACTTGTGTAGTGAAATTGTGAGTTGTGATGGCAAAAAGATTAAATACTAGGGAAGATCTCATGCTATGAGATTCACCACACAAAAGAAAATTTTTAAATGATAAAAGGTATTAAAAGAAAGAAAAAAAAAGTTTTTAACAACACCAGTGCCAGTCCACAGTCCCAATCGAAAAGTGAGGATGGAAAAGTGTTTTTAGAATTAATTAAGCTCACAAAAGATGTAAGATGCGAGAGCTTGAATGCAGTAAAAGTCTGCGCACAGCGGGACCGCTCGGTGTGCCTACTAACTCTCATGCCCCGCTACCTCCGCAGTTAAGTGAAAGGCTAAATGACGACAAAGTATAAAATAAAAATACAAAAGTATGAATTGTAAATACTTATAATAGATGGAACAGTATAGAAAATGTTTATATCTGGACTCAATAATAAGATAAAAGTGAGATTGTACACAAGGTAACAACGTATATTAAAAAAAAAATTTAACCCTAATGAAGATCCATATGTTTGGATCGAAACGGAGGCTCTCCAAATATATTTATTTTGTTTAGACTGAAAATCCTGATAATTTATATCATGCTATCTTAAAGAAAACACTTGACCATTACAGACCTCTAAAATATATCTTACATAGAGGGGAAAGTAATAGTAAAGAAGAAATAAATAAATAATATGATGGTTAAGAAAATTAGTATTCTCATAATATTGGGTTAACTGAAAAGTTCGTAGAGATTTTTAAAATAAAATTTACCTTTTATTTTTTCTACTAAAAATGAATCACAAAGCTAATGTTTATTTATATGCCTTTAATCCTCATGGAATTAACTACTTTTACACACTGAATTCTTCTTTATTAAGGCTCAGTAGTGAAGTTTATTGCAAACCAACATGAATGACGATTCAGTTCATTATCGGCATATTATGCTGATTAAAAAAAAGGGAAAAACGCAGCCCAAACTGCAAGGATTCGTGCCGTGTATGGCAGCGATTCAATTGCTGAAAGCACGGTTCAGAAGTGGTTTTCACGGTTTAGATCAGGAGATTTCATTTTGGAAGACCAACCCCGGGCTGGCCGGAGTTCGACTCTTGACATCGAGGATATTATGACGGTCATCGATACTAAACTATAAATACGGACTTTTACTGCGCCCAGTTAGATCGATTGAAGGCAGCAATTGAAGAGAAACAGCCAGAGTTGGCAAATCGGAAAAGAGTGCTTTCCACCAAGACAATGCTAGGCCCCATGTGTCTTTAAGGACTCGGCAAAAGTTATTAAGCTTCAGATGGGAGGTTTTACCTCACCCGCTGTACTCTCCTGCCATTGCTCCTTGGGATTTCCATCTTTTCCGTTCCCTCGAAAATTTTCTACAAGGGAAATCATACTCTTCAGAAGATGACGTCAAAACGGACCTTTTATTGTTCTTCAGGAGTAAGGACAGTGATTTTTGAAAAAAAGGGATAATGGACCTTCCAAGCCGTTGGGCTGCTAAAGGCGGTAACTATTTTGTAGATTAAATAAATAAATTTTAAGCTGTTCATCAATTTCAATTTTTTTCCAAATTTCTCTAGGAACTTTCCGGACAACCCAAAAATAAAAGAAGTTGTTACAGCAAAATGAGCCACATTTTATGTGAAAGGTCCCTTCTTATTAAAATCTACGAATAGTAATTAAATATATTTAATGAAGGGATTTGAAGTAATGAGTGATGTGAATACTATGGATGATCAGGTATTTATGTCTGTCAATTCATTGCTTCTATCGACTTTTAACATGTAAAAAAAAGAACGAATCGGGAATAACAAACTTTAAATACAGTAACCATTTTTGTAATAAGATTTCAATCAAGTGTATACAAGCATATATGGAGATAACAGATGGGGATAACATGGGCAGAGGCATAAAATTGTGTAATATTTCATTTTATATACTTGCATTACCTGAACTAATGAAATGATTTTTTTTTTTTTTAATTTAAAATAAAACTTTGGAGCTTTAACTTTGAAACCTTAACCAGCTGATTCGGCAAAAAGTAGATGGTTTTTGACTTATGTGGGAATAACACTCCAGGGCGGATGGGACCTATGCTGTTCGATGGACTGTTTTTCAAATGTTTTTTTTAAATGTAAACCTGATTGACTACAATTAAAAATAAAAACCAGCCATATGAGTACACCTATTCTGACATGATCTGATTGCTAATGATCATAATTATCACTATAAATTTCATTTCATGATTTTTTAAAAATGTTTTTATACTTATTCTGCTATTCAGGGCAGAGAAGAATCCGACAAATCAAAGATCTTAAAAATTGGTCCAAATCATCATTTTTAGTAGAATATTTTTACAGTTAGCATGTATAAAATAATGGCTTCCAGCAACACCGACCAGTATGCAATTTTAAATTAGCAATACTATAATAGTAGTATTAATTCTCAATGATGTACCAAGATTGCATGAATCACATTATAAGGATTATCAACATCAAACAATCTTTTATAAAATTACTACATATAAATAATTAAAAACAACACTATAAGTCCCTTATACCAAATTTATGGTTACATTTTTATTTTGTCTAACAACACCTTCTGGATCTCTAATACACCATTTTGATACAACAAAGACTAACTTGATGAAATCCAACAAAAAAAAAATATTAAAACAAAATTATTAATGATATAAACTTTATAAGGTCAGTGTTCACATAGACTAATATAATTTATGAACGTTTCTAACATATTATGATGTAAACAAATTATTTCCTCGGATTTAATGGTTAAATACTCTAGAATTTTTGTCAAGTCATGTTTGGATCTATATGTATAAAAGGAGCACCGAAATATAACTTAATAAACGTTTTGTAATATATACTATATAATGTAATATTAGTATAACTGTCATACAATAAGTAAACAATCCATATCAGTGCTTAGAGAAATATAACAAAACAAATACTTCCTTCCTGATACCTAGGAATAGATCATAACTTCTTAACATTTTAAAATTGCATTTTATTATAGTATAACGAAAATTAATAACATACAAGTTAAAGTTAAATACCTTCTACAATTTTCAAAAGAAAATCCAGGGACGGTTCTTTCAGTGGCTAAAACACCAGCCATGATTACCTGACAATATTCAGTTGGGTACCGCTACTAACCTGCCCGATTGTAAACAGTGTTAAGTAATCGATACCAACACATATATCGGTATATCGATATTTTGACTTGCATTTTTATAGATTATCATTACCAATTATCTTATAGATTTTAAAATTACCAATTATCTCTATCACATCAACTATGTTTATCGCCGTTCTTTCCGACATTTTGCCAAACTACTAGCGCACCCTACAGTCGATTGCGCTCGCCTATTGGTATGACATTCCGTGGTTTTGGTTAATATTCAAGTTACTAATATGCCTTCGAATTTAATTTTTTAAAAATTAATAATTTTAATTAAATTGCATTATCATTGGGGAGGAGATCTCTATATGCTCTGCCAACAGGGGATCTAGGGGAGGTACGCGGGGGCCCGCCCCCCTCCTGAGAGGCGAGGGCGCTAATAAAGGATTCACAAATTTCAGGTGAAACCAAACTGTTCTATCCATGGTAGGAAGGACGAGATTTATTCCGTGGGTGCGTCACGAAATAAAAATCAAACCGCCCAGTTATATCCAAGGCCTTTATATTATAAAAATTGTATATTAATAGTCGCCTATTTAATTTTATGAATACACACAGAAAAGTAAAAAAATCTAGTGCATTGCTTACATTACACAACTTTTAACACTCTCCATACTTTGAATAGAAATAGACTTTTTTTTTTTAAAGACCAACGTTCCATTGGGAAGGGAATACAAACTCAGAAAATGTGTTGCAATACACTTTTGCTTCAATTCTAGCGGGGTGGCCTTTTTGAAACCAATCATTTTAATGCCTGCTTAATTTTTGCTATGGGGACTCTCAAACAATGATAAGATACATATCAAATTTTTTTTGCAGTTTTTATTGATGAATGAACAACGATAAACTCTTTAAAGACAAATGTGTGTAAAGACGATTTAATTATGATTAGACGAATACTGACAGAAACCGTCCTAGGAAAATTTTCATTTATATAATACACAACATATACTTTTGTTATTTCGGTACCTGAGAATATAAAAATATCTAAGCCAGACTGTCTCCATTTTCTGTTTCAATAAAATTCATTCAACACTAGACAGCACACAATTTAGGCAAGTAAATGAAAAAATTGAAAAAAAGAAAAAGTAATTGGAAAATTAATTGGAAAATTAATGATGAAAGTAATAACTAATAATTGGGTACCTTTAAGATTTTCGTATCAAGACTCTCCTATTTAGAAAGTAGCAAATCCTGTAAGTGCCACCAGCTAGGCACGTTATCGTAACTTAAAGAAAAAAATGAGACAATTAACCATCTTAGATGGAATTGGAGGTGGAAGAAAATAATATTGAAATTATTTAGCAGGACATATTTATTTCATGACTGGACAGAACAATAAAAAAATTTCTTATTTTTGAACCACATATAAGCTTAATTAATATTTTTTTTTGTTTTCTCAAAATAAATAATTTGGCCCTTACAGACATTTTCATTTATCCGCCTCAATAGTTGCAGAAACAAAATTAAAAACCGATAATAGTAATCCGGATAACATAACAAAAGTATCTCTCCAAACCAAAGAATTGGCACAAGATTTTATTATTATGTTGTATATCAATATCCGACCGTGACTGAGTGTATCCGGAAGAAGACAGAGGTGCTTGAATCCTCTGTTAATGCCCCTAAATCAACTGAAAATAAACTTTTCCAATAAGAATTGAATTCCTTTTGCATTGAGCATAGCGATTGGAAGTCGGAAATCAAAATCTAATTTGAAGCAATAATTGCCATGATAGTAAAGTTAAACGATCCTTCCGGAACTTGAAGAAGTGATACAAATCTGCTTTCAAAAGGGATATCAATGCTCGGACATTCTGGGAAATCCATGAATTTTGTGGTCTTATGCTTATGGTGTCCATCCGTCGTTTAGACCTACATTTAGGATTTTTTCTGTTAACGGTGTTTAATGGTAGCTTTAATATCCTTAAATCCATAAAAATAATCTTTTAAATAACCCAAAAAAATGTTCTTGAGTTTAACTTATTTCTTTGCAAAATTTTCCAGGAACTGAGTCGAAACTAAAATAACTTTGCTGGAACCATAAAAAAGTGTTTCATTTTCAGAAAACGAGAGCGATATTATATTCTACTGATTTTAGGTATTTTCATTTAAATCTATTTTTGAACATTTATTTATCAGGTTTGTTCCAACAAGCACTTGAAACACCTCAATAACTAACAGTCTGCTTATGTTCTCCACCCACTCTGTCGATACTGAATTTGATTGGTTGGTTTTCCCAACCGATTCACCGTGTATTAAAACCGTATTGAGCATTGCTTAAAATTAACAAATCAAATTTACAATAAAAAAAATATGGGAAAGTTTGTTAGTTATCAACAAATCAAAATAGTTTGTTGGAACATACCTTATTTTATATAAGCCATATGTTTTTCCAATAACTAAACATTTTGAGCGGTAATTAAATAATTATTTTCATGTTTTTTTACGATTCCTTCCTAAATAAATTAAGAACCCAAAAAAAGGTTTTAATAGCCACCTTGGGAAAATACTCTACAAGATGCAAAAGGTTTGATTCCGATTGGTCCATCCATCTCGGATTAATCGGTGAACATTCATAAATAAAAAAAAAAATGCAAATACACATCGAATTGAGTAACTTCCTCTTTCGAAGTCGGTTAAAAAAGGAAATCTTAGCCAAAGTCTCGAGTAAAAGGGAACTTAAAGAATTAAGTTTTTTTATAAAGAGTGTCAACCAATGCAATCAATGAAAAAAGTTCTAAAAATAAAGTATAGAAAATAACCAGGTTATTTTCTGTTCCCTATCTTATGCTATATTCTGCTTAAATAGACGTCTGTTAAAATTTTATTTTTACTTTAACTTACCTATATGTAATAAGGGAAAGTATTGAGATCGTGAAAAATTTCGACTTCCGGTTTTCAACGGAAATACACGTTTTGGGGTCCCCTGAATCCAAATAACCAAGTCCCGCGAAATGGTCTGTGTTTGTGTGTGAACAGACTAGCTCAAAAACCATAAACCGTGGGAACCTGAAATTGGGTATTTAGTGTACGTATATTCCCACGATGTTACAGCAAAGATTTCATCAAAATTGGTCAAACGGAGGGGGTACTTTATTTTATTACTTTTTACTTTTTTTTTTTCGATTTTCTCAAAAACGGCTCTAACGGTATTGCAGTAGCGGATCCAGGGGAGGGGCGCCCCCCCCCCCTGAAAGGTGAGGACACTCATAAAGTCTTACTATTTCTATATAAAATGGGCTATATTAAGTCATTTTTAAGTACACTAATTGAAAATGAATTGTATTTAAACATTTACAGTAATTTACAACGTCATTATGTACCAATATGTATTTTAAATTAGGGCTTTCATTACTCATGAAATGTAAAAAAAAAAGTGCGCCCCCCCCCTCAGAAAATTTCTGAATCCGCCACTGCGGTATTGATATAATTGGGTATTTGATGTATGTATATGACCGCGATATAACAGCAAACATTTCATAACAATTTATCAAACGGAGGAGGCACTTTATTTCATAAATTTTTTCTAATATTTACGTTTTTTTTTTTCGATTTTCTCAAAAACGGTTTTATCGGTTTTGATCAAATTCCTCAATTTTAATGAAAATCAAGTCTTTTTTAATATCGCGTAAGCTTTATCATCATTAAAATGTTCTGATGGGGCTTAAATGCGCCTTTTTTGTTTTCCTATAAAATATCTTTGTTTTTGTTCATATGGAGAAATTAACTGTCTCTCGTTACGCTTAAATATAAGAAATGGCTAAAAATGAAATATGAAAAAATCAAGTATACATATACGCGATGGAGTATTATCCTTGCCGAATTATCACAAGTAACTACTTTTATATAATGATAAAAAAAAATTAGTGTACTTTAGAGAGCAAATAGAAACCAAAATAAGTAAATGATTGTGAAAAAATGTGTATCTTTGAGGAATGGCATTTAACAAAACACGTTCATTTATAATCTAAGTATGTTGGCAAATGAAATTTGTATGTTGCGCATGTCGCACCAGATTTTTTAAATCCAATTGTGATTCAATTCCGGACATTTTGTCATACTTCCCAAATGCCGGGAGGACAAGAGGACGAAGCTAAAAAGGATGAAATGTCCTCCATAAGCCTGACGTCTGGTCACCCTGGAACAATTAGAATTTTATTTGTAGGAAAGGAAGATAAAGTTAAAAAAAACTGATTGGGAGATGCAGCCCCCTATAACCGGCTGGATCCAGCCCCCTATAACCGGCTGGATCCATGGCACCAATAATCAAAAGCCTTCCAGGATGGACCTCTGGACATTTAGTTTCAAAATGCGGTCTATTAGTTATTGTTCGTTTAACGTCTCTTTATGCTACTAAGGCTAACTGTTTTTCTAAAATGGTCCAGCAACTACCTTTGGACCACTTGATATGGATTGACCCGAACACTAAAATAAGAATGAAATAACGGATAAGATCAATCGATACAGAAAAAAAATGTAAATAAATAGTCAGTAATCATTATCATATATGTAATACTGTAATAGAGAGGTAGATAGATAGATATATGTCGTGTATATATTAATAAATAATATTATTATATTAATAATAATATAATATATTAATAAAATATATGTAGTGTATATATTAATAAATAATATTATTAATGATACACATTAGTAAGTTTTACAAAGTTGAAGTACATCTCATAAATGTAGTTTGAGTACAAAATTTGTGTATACAAGATTTCACAATAATGAATCTAAAATAAAATTTAAACTAGATAATTAACAAATAAAGAATAGATGGATTATTGTTTGTTTAACTTCCATTTTTATGATACTAAGGCTAATCGGACGATGCTACAGTGGAAGTCCTAAATTTTGCCAATCAAGGTATAATTAGGATAGGGATCTTGAACGAGTACCTGACATCGTACAGGCTCGGGACCTCCATTTTACGCCCCATACGAGGGACGGCATAGCCAAGGATTTTTTACTCCCATTAAAAAATCCTAGGGCCTCCGCGACCTTATTAGTTATTCAGTAAGGTCGTATCTCGTTAATTCGTGAGATATAGGACAAATTTAAAGATATTTGAAATCATTATACCTAATATTAACAATAATAAGTTATTCTGCAGTAATTTAAATGTTTAAAAATCGAATCCTCCATAATCTGTCCACTATTCATGGTCTGATTCCCCTTAAAAAGATCTAAACTTTTTATTTCATAAAAACATGTAATTACTTATCAGTGATTTTTAAAATACTTATTTAATCGTTATATAATTTATTTCTAACTAAAATTTAAGTATCTTTAGTTATTTTTTCTTTAATAATTTTATTTTAAAATTGTATGATCACAGTGCCACATATATTGGACAATGACCCATCAGTTGATTCTCACTCCCTTATCTCTAAGGTTAAAATAACCCGAGATAAGAATTTCATACCTGTAGTCTTTGTATTGTTTACTCATTATTATTCCTTTACTCATTTAAAATGACAGATTATTCAAAAATTACTTACTTTTGTATTTTCGTCTATTTGTCCGTTTGCTGCTACAAAGATTTGTGTGTGCACACATCAGCGGAGAAACAAATTCCTATTACCAAAGTCGGGTTAAATACAAATATTGGGCCAACCCTTAAATTTTTATATTGGTTCGTTATTTATGATTTTTTGTACTGAAAGAAGCCTAATTTATTGCTTCGGCACTTACTGTGATTTTTTTTTCCATTACAGCTATTCCTGTGGATACAGAAAAGCATTTGAAGATTATTCAAGTCTTATCCGACACAAATATCCTGAAATAAGTATTACAGGTGGGAACTATGAACCTCCAGCATTTCATTTGCTTATAGCTAGGAGTTTGGTAAATAATACACATTAGTTAGGTTGTATAGATATGAAGTGACCTGAATAATGAATAACGATATTTTATATTGTTTTAGGGATTTCTTAAAATGGCTGTAATTGTCTCTATTTTGTTCGGAATAAATTTGTTCACCTATCTTGGTACTGATCAACCTCAATGGTGGACGTGGTGCACGCAAAATAAAATTTACTCCTGTTTACTGATATTTTTTGTGTGTAATGCGATTGAAGGTCATTTTATTTCAACAGGAGCATTTGAAATATCAATAAATGGTGAGTTTTTCTTGATATGTTTCTTCTTAATTTTTAAGTTATTGCAAAAATTTTTGTTACCGTTCTTTTTATAATATTATATAATATATTATATAATCTTAATTATAAATGTGAATGGTAATGATGTTTTGTTTTTTTGCATAGCAATAGTTTTTAAATAATGTTACAATGACTTTGAAAAAGAAATTGAGTTGTTACAGTTCCCTAAGGTCTCTTTCCCTGTATTAATTTATGCTACCATCGCATTGTTTTTTCATCTTAGAATGATATGGCTAAAATATATAATGCCTTGAGGAGGCATATTCACGTTTAAAAGATACAAATAAAGTCTAAGTGACAGGTTGATGAGCATTCTGATGATAAAAATCAGATTTACGTTTTTCTATCTAATATGGTATTTACTTGGTTTATTAAAACAACTTTGCTGTTAATATCTTAACATACAAACTGAAACACTTAAATCATAAGAGTTTTATTAATGTAGGTAACAATAATGTTAACTAATTTCTATACATCAGCGATTCTCAAACTTTTTTGTCGATTACTATCTATATGGTTGAGAGGCCAGCTGTGGTGTTGTGGTTGCCATAGCAACCTGAAGGTCGCGGGTTCGTGTCCCACGGTGGCACTAGGATTTTTTAAAGGGAGTAAAATATCCTTGGCTTTGCCCTCTCTCGGCAAGGACGTGAAATGGAGGTCCCGAGCTTGCACGGTGTCAGGTACTCGTTAAAGTCCCTTGTCCTAATTTTACCGGGATAGGCAAAATTTAGGACTCCCACTGTTGCATCGTTTGATTAGCCTTAGTGGCATAAAGTTTATAATGCACAAACAAATTAGTGGCATCAGGTAGGATCCCTAGATATCATTCAAACGAACCTCAGTTCTTGATTCAACCATACTTAACAGGCCTTTCTTCAGTATTTGATTAGGATAAAATTAGAAGAAATATTATAATTTTAATATAAATGATATATTTAAATCAAATTAAATTAAAATTTTTTAAAATGCATTACCTTGTCTTTAAATTTTTTATTACCTCTCCCGTTTAATAGGTTTATCAGTTAAGATCAGATAAGTACAGGTTTAATGTATAATTCTTATTTATTTTGCAAGCTTTATTAATAAAGTGTACTTATTTATTTCTTTTATATAAATATGTAATTAGTGAGTGTGTGTATAATTTTTCTGCCATTTATTTCCTTGAGAACTTTTGGTTACCTATATGCATCTGGCACCACTATATTGATATAATATAGATCGCTTTGTTGAATTATTTCTCTGTTATGATTATAATTTTTAAATCCTTTTATAAGAAGAGAAAAGATTGGCCTTGGCTTTGATTCTAATTTGGATTTCCTTGTCACTAGTAAGGTGGTCTTGCCACTTGAGCTACCAGGCACATATCCTTGTCACTAGTAAGGTGGTCTTGCCACTTGAGCTACCAGGCACATATCCTTGTCACTAGTAAGGTGGTCTTGCCACTTGAGCTACCAGGCACATATCCTGGACAATTACGAAATCTATGGGAAAGACGTCAGTGAAAAGAAAGGATTGACTTGACCGGGGCAAGTGCCTACATGCCACTCGAACTAGCAACATGTGGTAGTTCAACTAACTAAGAGCGCCTCACTAGTGATAAGGAAATCCGGGCTCAAATCCTGGCCGAGGGCAATCTTTTCTCTTGTTATATAAAATTTTGACGGTGATCCAAAAGCACAACCGTCGCTCCCTGGTGCGCCACAGCACACGGTTTGGGAAACACAGCTCTATAATGTTAAGCATATTCTCATGCTTAGAACATATCAAGATATATTTATTTATTTTTTTAGATATTCCTGTCTGGTCGAAACTGGAGACTGGAAGGATACCCCAACCGCCCGAACTCTTTCAGATAATAGAGAACCACATGAGGCTAGACGATTCGATTGATCTCAAGCAGAGTGTTTTCCCAAAATAACAACGTTACTAAAAGGATGATATTAAAAGTGAAATGTATAAATCCATTCCAGTTGTTTCACACATATTTTTAAAAATATATATATATGACACCCTGATGCTAAATGACTTCCCAGGTGTTTGATGTTAAATATTTATATATAAATATGCTTTTTGGTAAAAAGTGAATCCATTCGTAGGGAGTTTACAACATCAAAGCTGGAACACTTATTTATTAGATCATTCCGATTGTCGATCGTAAGATGGATACAATTTTTTTTTTTTTTTTTTAGATGTATTCTATTTATTTGATTCATTCCAGTGAACAGTTTTATGATGGTTGTATTGTAATATTAGCTTTAATTAAAAATAGTCAACCTTGTTTTATTCGTAGTACCTTTCTAGAAAATTGTATTTGATTTTTTTACTGATTATACGAAGAGTTTTTATTATTTATACACTTCATTATTACATTCTTGTCATTTAATGTCAATGTTAAGTAATAAGGCATAATTACCAATGATTTATTGGTAGTACTTTTTTTCTGTAAATGGTTTGATTTTGTTGATGATTATTAATACAGTATAAAACCTCTTTATAATGCCTCTCCTGGTTATGAGAGAAAGAGACATTATGACCGTGAAATTGTTTTTATAAATATAGATAAAATTATTTATCTTAAAACAAAATTAATGAACATTATTTTAAAAGATGAACAATTTTTGCGACCTTGAGACGATTAAGAGCACAGTTTCAAAAATGAAAACTCACTTTATCGTGGTAAAGTTTTCACATTTATAAAATACTTAACATGGATTTATTCTGAAGTGAAGTACTAATAATAGAAAACTTGAAACGAATTCCTTAGAAAATTGAATCACGGAAACTATATAAAAAAATTTAAAGCTTTTGACATTCTGGGAAAACGGAAATTATTCGTTCCAAATTTAACTGAACATTAAAAGGAATTTTGACTGAAAAAATTATTGTAGAATTCCATTATATGGAATTTGGAAAAATTAAAGAGTACCTCTAGAGAATAACGATTGTGTAGCAAAGTTTCAATATTTGAACTTTTTAAAGTTTGATTTATTTTTATCATAAGAAAAAAAAAAAAAGAATAAGAAAAGCTTTACGATTGGGTAGAACAGTTTAATATCGAAAAAATTGTCAATGACATTGTTTGAGAACAATGAAGCTATGGGAGCATTATAAAGAAGTTTCACTGCATATAATAACATTTTTGTTTCTGTTTTGGGTTGGTAACAGATCCTAAGACCATCTATTTATTTTTTTTTCTATTCAGCAATTTAAATTTTTCTGAATGTTGTGCATTACTTTCTTATCTATGAAATTATTATATTGATCATGATATATTGATATTTGGTTTAATAACTGTTTATGAATAGCCCATAATGTGTTGTCAAAATAAAGTATTATTTATTAACATCAAGGAAACATTGGTATTTGTTATAAAAAATTTTCCCCATTTCTCTTTAAGAATATCTCCTGTTAGGAAAAATCAGTGCAGAAATAAGTATCTGGGTTTAGTTATGATATCATGGGGTGAACACAAGTAAGCTTTAAATTTTAAGAAGTTTCCAAAATGATGTAAAAAAAATACTGGAACAAAATATTGTAACGTTAAACAAAACACAAAATATATGTTTTGGAATTGTAGTTAGTAGACATAACATATATATAATTTTTAGAACTGTTGTATTAGTTCTAAAAATTAGATGTAAGTTATGTCTACTTAGGAACATTCATACATGTATTTTTTTAATTTCATGAATATTAGAGGAGCATGTCAAGCAGACAAAACAGTCATCATTTTCTTATTCATATTTAGGACGAGTGCAGGATATATGAAAATTACTTTTACATAATGGAAACAGGAACGCCTTTAGGAACCCTTTTAGTCTTCAGAAAACACCATTCGCCATTCAGCCCGTCCGGTATTTCCCAGTGATGAGGTTTATGGTTTCCTCAAAAATTTCCGAGGGTTGTAAACTAATTGACATGGGGTTCTTTTCGGGTTTTTCCAAATCAATTTACCTGCACCTTATTCCTTAGTCAAATAGGGCGAATTCTTTGTTCTGTTTTCCGGTTTTACAAAGTATTGAGGCCGCCGGTCTAAAGTCTCAGGCCACAAGGTCCGCAATATACTCGCACTGCTCAGACGCTAAAGGGTTAATATTCTGTCACGGATCGTCTCGGTGGCCAAATGACGGATGGCCTCGGGCAAAATTTGAGTACTCTTAATTGAAAAATTAAGGGGGGAAAACCTAGCAATTCAACGTGATCATGGTCAAATAACCTCCTTGCACAACCGCTGACCAAGTCAAAGATGTGTATAGCTTGAGTTTTTTTTTTTTTTTTCTATGAATGCAAAATTGAATATAGTACGTTGTTTTTATTAGGATGTGCTTGTTTAAAAGTTACCAGCAGAAAATTGAATAACATTCCAAAATGTTGTGGCATTCTCAAAACCCCTCCTTCACCTAGAACATGTTCAACTTCAGATACTATCACCTGCCATTCAATAAACAGACTGAAGGCCTATTTAAAGGTGATAAGGATAAATATTGAAAAAAAGAATATTCAAAAGAAAAATACTTATTTATTTTTTCATAATAATATATAAAAACATGTAAATTAATCAAAATAATCCTACAAACAAGCGAATCTCTCTTGAATATCAAAAGAAAATATTTACAAATTATAGGCAGTGATAAATGTATTTTTTATATTATTGGTATTTTATTGTCACTATTATCAAGTTCATAAAAAAAAAAAAAAACGTTTATAAACATTGACTAAACATTTTAACTCTTAAAATTGTAGCAAATAATTATAAGAAATATTTATTTTTAATATACCAAACATTTTTATTAAATTTATAAATAATTGTTTAACATCAATAGAAATTTGACTAATGTGAACTATAATTTAAGTATACAAATCAATGGCACATAAGTTCAATATTATCACATATATTTATATTAAATATTTAATATTTTACAATCAAATATTATTTACAGCCTTTAACAAGAAACAAATAAAAAATCAGCATAAGAAAAGATTAAATGAAAGTGCTATTCCACAAATTCAAATAACAATTATTTGTCGTTACAAAATAAAATATTTTAATCAATGAAGTTTAGCTCATTATTGAGTTAAATTTTTAACTATTGATAAATCCTGGCTATGAGATAAACATGAAAAAAAAATTCCAGAAAACTTCTTAATATTCATAAAAGTTTTTTTATAAAGTAAATTTTTTGAAAAACCATTATGGTAACTTTATATATTGAAGAATATTAAGTAATCATTAGTTTTATAATAGTATTTTTATAACATAAAACAGTAGGTATATACAAAGTTTTTAGGAAACACGATAGTAGTTTGAAATATGGCAGTAAATGTAGCATTTTATATTTAAACGTGCTAAATTGTCCTACGGATTGGTCTACTTCTGATACAGACAACGCATCTACTGATTCTGGTCTCGAGCATTCCACGCTTGAGTGTTTGCTGTTGTGGCCTGCGGAACATGTTCCTTTGATCGACGGTAGCCAGCCAATAAGAGAAGGCAGATGGGAAGTAGTTGCACTTGCCGTCTCCGTGGCACTCGATGAACGGCGACGAGCGGAACTCCCTCAGACATGAGCCGGGGCTCACCAGCGACTGGCCACCTCCTTCAGCTCCAGCGTCAGTGTGCTGAGGGAAAGAAAAAATTAATCAGGGAAAGAAATTACATACAAATTCATCGAGACATATACTAATAAAAATCTTAAATAAGACTTACTTAGGCTAAAATAAATAAAGAATAAAAAGGTAATTCATAATGCATAACAGGAAAAAGGAGAGGGGTATTAGAGGAGGAGAGGGGCCAGTAGAGGAGATGAATTGGTTCAAAGAATAATTATAAACTAGTTAACCCTTTAACTGCTACTAACACAGATATGTGCGTTGGGCCGGCGTGGCTCTGGTGCTACTAACACAGATCTGTGATTCTGAACGTCTGCTACTCACACATATTTCTGTGCCGCTGAAACGGCATCTAGCTGTCTCTAAATCAATCTGTGGACTCTTTGATTATCCAGTAGGTAGTGCAGGCACCCCCTTTTCATTCTATGCCAGGTCTGAGTGGCCTGACCTTTTTATACCTGGTTTGGCATCGGCCAACCTGTTCAAGTCCCACAGTATAGTTCGTAGTAAACACAAAAATAGAAAATTAACGATGTATTGCTGTGATGTTTATGAAGTACCTTTGTGTTTATTGCCGAGCTTTGAAACGTATCAAACACAAGAACATTATTAAAAAAAAAAAAAAAAAAAAAAAAATTGACACTAACAATGGTCCAAAGGTCTAAAGTCCGGATATAATGAGGATGAATTTTTTTTTTTTTTAAATCGGAAATGACGAATTTGCGATGAAAATCTAGCAAAAAGAACTCAGCACTGGGTGGTTGCTCAAGCGGCAGCCCCGTAGCACCCACTCAAGGTTAAGCCTTGGACTGTTCCGCAGCGAACAGGATAATAATTATAAAATTATTATAAAAATAATTCCGTCTTTAATAATGTAACACTTATGTGGGTAACAAATATTAATTCAACAAAATATACAGTTATCAATGCCAACGAATTTATAAAACTTAAATACTTCAGCAGGTTACAAAAATGATAATATTATAACACACAATCATATGACTTGAGCTACACAGTCAAGACATAGACTTATACTAACTCTTACAGTCACTGGCTCCTTATATACAAACGTAAAAGGGACAGGTCTGGAATGTTCCAGAACAATGTGGGCAGTTCCACGCCTTTGTGAACTAGGCCACAGATTGATCTAGACCCCAACAGTTCGTTCCAACCGCATATTTTGTTCCAACAAACGGTCTGGGAGTTTACGCCATATGTTTTTTTTTTTTTTTATTTGCTTATCGATTTAATGTTACAATAATAATAAAATAATATGATATAAAATTATTATAAAATAAAAGGAAATTTTTATAAAATTATTAAATTAAATTTTTATTTTTATAGAGGTGAGAGATAGTCAACTGTTATTCTATACGATAGGTTAAATGATTATCAGGATTTTCAGTTAAAACTTTTTTATTTTGGAAAGCCAACGTTTCGATCCTGGACTCTGAAGCCCTGATGAAGATCCACAGGTTGGATCAAAACGTTGGCTTTCCAAAATAAAAAAGTTTTAACTGAAAATCCTGATAATCGTTTAACCTATTTTATTTTTATAATAATTATAAAACATTTAAATCATTACCTAATGGTTTATTAAGATTTTTTACATTAAAGTTGATACATGTCGATACATTACCATGAGAAAACTGTAGCCGACCCAGAGTTCCTCCCATTGCCTCGGGCAAGCCGGCACGGACATCGACTGGCTGTGCATGGCTATCACTCGTGTTGCGGACTCACAGACAGAACATCTAGAAGCAAGGAAATTTTTTATAATATTTATTAAATATCAGCGATAACATAATTTTCTATCTGTTACCTCTCTATAAATGTAATCATTTGTAAATTATATATATATTTTTTTATCTTTCTTTAATATAAAAAAGTTTTAGGTGTAATATTTTATTTTACATTCTCACACTTTTGTGTGAAAAAAGTGTAAATCAAAATGCTGGGATAAGTACTAGAAATTTGTTATTAAATTAAATGAACAGATGTATAATTTGTAATCTGTGTATCGGTCTGCCGTTATGGAGAGAAAAAATGACCAAATTTGTTCCCCAATTCCAAAAATAACAGAATAAACTATACAAATAATAAATTATCAAAAATAAACTACCTTAAATACCAATGGAAGCACAAGGTAAAAAGGTATTATTCAGTGTCGTTGCATTACTTCGGTAGTGGTTAAACTCATATTTAATAATTATTTTCTGCTTTAAAGGGGCAAGAAAAAAAAAAAAAAAGTCTGGCGGTGTTGGTCCACCGTCAGTTGGATAGAAGTTATTTTGAAAGTTTTAACATAGTTATAAAATTAGGACTTGGTTACCTATTTCTTTAAGTTAAAGTTGGGGCGCCAATAACTGTACTGAGTGCCAATAACTGCATGGTTTACCCTATGCAGCAAATTGAAACTGTAATTATGTCACTTAATGAATCAATCTTGACATTTTGTAAGAAAAAGTGATGAAAAATTATAAATGACAAAAAATAAAAGAAATGAGATAGTTCAAGTTTTCTGATAAAATGAAGTTCAAATTTAGTTTCTAGAGATTCAAGAGCAAGAAGACAACCAAGTAAAAAATTGGTTCTATCCATTGTGATCTAGGTCTTCCTCGTGTATGGCTTCCGATAGGCTTGGCTTCAAAGAGCTTCCTCGGGTCACGATCCTCATCCATTCCGCACAGGTGTCCAAACCATCCCAGCTGCCTCCTTTCAACCGTTTCCTCAAAGCAGGCACTCCCAGGTCTCCCAGTATCCTCTCATTTCTAACTCTATCTCTTCTTGTTTTGCCTGCTATTCTCCAGAGTTACTTCATTTCTGCAGCAGTAGCTCTACTCCAGTGCTTGTTCAGCGGGACCCAGCTCTCACTTGCATTTATGCACCCTTATAAGAATAGGTAAGTAGGGGAGAATAGGGTAAAGTGGGTGACATTTTTTGCTTTTTCTTGTGAATAGTACATTTTTCACTAAAAATCTAAGATGATTCATAATTTTTAAACTTCTACTACTTATCTTTATGTTTGGTAAGTGTTTTGGATTAAATCGGAACGGTTAGGCTGTAATTAATAAAAATACAAAATAAAAAATATCCCCACTTTACCCGAAGGTGTGGGTAAACTGGGGTACCCATTCGGGTAATGTGGGGTATCCTTTTTGTATTGCAAAAAAATGCTTTATTATTGCCATGAGTACTATATAAAGCATATATCTGTGTATTAAAATGTTGGAAAATTTGTATAGAACCTGCTATTATAACAATACTTCAGCATAGGATTAATAAAAAATTGTTAAGTCGTTTATTACAAACAAAATAAAAAATGTCCTTATCTGAGCTATAATTATTACCACAATGACCAAAATTATTAATTTTAATATAATTGATCAAAAGATAATGTGATTAAGAACATCAATGATGTGGTCTATAGGGTTTTCTAGTATCCCAAAGGAAAGCCTATAATCGACCATAATGATCGCTTGGCGCCAAATGCGGGAAACCAAAATGAAACAGAACAGGCACAGCAGAATTTTCTTTGATAATAAGTATAATTTGATGCATTGGTGGATAGTAAGAAAGGAAACAGATCGTGCGTTTTGCTATTCAAACTGGAAGACATGGCATGATTCGTCTTGTAGGCGGTTATTGGGTTTCTATTTTTATGCTCTGACATTATAAAAATAAAATAAGGAAATATATTAGGCATGCATAACAAAAATGAGCTAAATGATTTAGTAAATGTAAAAGTTAGGTTAAATAAGTCATCGTCAGCTAAAGTAGGGACGTCCCCACTATACCCAGCCCTTAACGTCCCCACTTTATCCGACAGGAAGTTTAATGAAAATAAAAATCTAATATAAAATATAAAACTGTAATAAGTATGGATAGAAACGTTAAAACAAATGGAAACACACAAGAACAGAATGACCAACCCAATGAAATAATAAACGTAGCAATCAACGACTAATTGGTTGAGTGATACCATTTTGAAGTTAGTACTAAAATGAAAGAAAATGCACTCAAAATATACATTTAACTCTCAAATTCTAACAGAACAACTTTTCATTATAGAACCCTTTGCTAAACTAACACCACAACCAAACGAAACAAACATACCATTTAGTTGATAAGTAGTGCCAAAAGATACCGTCCTAAGATCGGTACCCCACTTTAACCGATACCCCACTTTAGCCAACTCTCCCCTATATTGATTAAAAAATATGTGATTTTACATTATTTTCTAATTTCCTTTTCCCCACCACTGTGTTGCATGGCTGGTAGTATATACTATTAGTATATGCTATTTCCCATTTCTGCTAATCACTACTCCGAGGTAAGTGTACTCCTGCGCTGTTTCCAATGTTTCTCCCTTGCATTGCACTAAAACTTCTTCCTGATCACGACCGATGTGCATCACCTTACTCTTTCCCACATTCAGCCACCCACTCAGTAACCGCCTGTTGCAGATTTTCCTTGGAATCGCCAATGAGGACGATATTATCTGCAGAGATCATCGCTTGGGGTAAGATTTTCCTCATGCTCCACTTTCCTATGACCGTCCGTGTTGTCCTCCACTGGCATATTTTCAATATTTCATCCATAAATATTATGAAAAGGAGAGGACTTAGACTATCACCTTGTTTTACGCCTCTTCCGACGGCGAAGGTCTCGGACATTCTTCCATTGATTCTAACTACGCCTTTCGAGTCATGGTAGGTAGATTTGATGGCATTTATCGATGCCGTGGGGACGTTTTTAGCGGTTAGAGCTGCTGATATTTCCTCCCTAGGGACAGAATCAGGTACAAGTTCTTTCCTCTATCCTATGCCTTCTCAATGATCGTCCTTGGCGAAAAGATGTTGTCCTGTGTTTGATGGTGGGATGTAAAAGCTGCTTGCTCCTCCTCCAATTTGTCCTCAACAATTTTCCTATTCTATACCTATGGGTAGATCACATATCTAGGAATGGTGAAAAGAGGGGCAGGTCAAGGAAGCTGCTAGCTTGGGGTCGAGAAGTCTGGCGGTCTTGGATCAGGGCACCTCCACGCTGAGAGGCACTAAGGAGGATGAGGGAGAAGAAGAAGAAGAAGAAAGAATTGATTGGACTTTACCTTGAAATGTATTTCTCCATATTCTGAGCCTTGATCGGTGTCATTGTGATGGGCATTTCCTCCGTCGTGCTGAGCCAATAGCTGTAATCGCTCCTCGAAGCGTAATTGCACACATTGTTCATCGAACAGAACAGGAATGGCATCGTGCTGAAATATCTCAGGCAACTTCCTGGAGCACCTGGAACATTTTATAATGTTTTATTTTTCTTATAGCTGTTTTATATTTTTTTTTCCCCATCATTTTTAATATTTAGATTTTTGGTTATTTAGCAAAAATATAATAATGCGTGTTTCACAGTCCTGTTTTTTCAAGGATATGGGTCAATGAAATGCAATTTTATGAGGTTCCCTGCTGTATTCAGCATCCCAGAAAAATTATTTTTAAAGGTTTCCATGAGACTGTAAACATATTGAGTTAATTTTTTCAGGACAAAGCTGGAAGGAACTACCTCAAAAAATATTTAATCACTTACCTAGATCTTGACCGTGAGCTTTTGCATCTCCCATAAAATGAAGCAAGGAGTAACCAGTCCACATGAGCGAGGAGCCCTGAGGACACTGAGGAACCATATCGCTCTGCGAATGGATGGTGAAGAAGAATCCTCTATGAGGGGGCCCTCTCGAGTTGGCAGCGGGCGGTCCTGGGTTACCAGGCAATCCTGAAAACGTACAAGTGCATAATTTCATCATAGAGGTCTAAAAAAAAAAAAAAGAAGGAAATTCACACACAAAAAAAAAAAAAAAAAAACCTGTACGACTACCACCCATGAAGGGTCTTGGGTGCATTACTGTGTAAGGAATCATCATTTCTTGGTCAGCGGTCGTGCAAGGTGATTTTACCATGATTACGCTCAACCGCCAGGTTTCCCCCCTCAATTTTTTCAAGTACCCACTTTATAGGCTTTATAGGATGGGTTTGCCCCAGGAGGGTCTTGGCCCGCCAGACAATCTGTGGCAGAATATTAAATATACCCTGCACCAAGCCAGATTTAAACTTGGGACCTTAAACACAGCAACTCAATGCCTTACTAATGAGCTACACCACTCTCTCTCACACTCTCTCTCTCTCTCTCTCTCTCTCTCTCTCTCTCTCTCTATATATATATATATATATATATATATATATATATATATATATATATATATATATATAATAAACCACTGCCACACAAATCAAAATATAGGCCGATAATATGTTCATGAATAACAATATTAAACGGTTGAAGGATATGGCATTGGTGGTAGGAGGAGGATTGTAAAGTATTGATGGCCCGTGTTACCTGCTAAGACTTCTTTTGTGAAGTATGATTTATTTTCAAATTTTTTTTTGTCCATCTCGTTCTCGCTGTGCAGGCTATACAGGGTTTCCCTCTCCAAGGGAGAGGGTGGGAGATTAATGTGGAGTATTATTTTAAATATCCCCTGGCTACAGGTTTTGAACTGACTATTTTCAGGTTATCAATCACATTTTGTGAGAGGCAACGCATATAATTTATGCATAATAAGTTAGCCCACTTGGCCATCCATTTTTTACAATTATTCCACTCTCAGGATTATTGACATGTCTTCCTCAGGTTCCTACTTCCACGGCCAGGTGTATACAGATTCATGGGCAGATCCAGAGGGGAGGAGGTCACAGGGCCATGACACCCCCTCCTCAAATATTTTGTATTTTCAATTTTTTTGTATTTTAATACAAATAATACAATTAGGTAGTTGCTATGGTTACTATCAACATAACACTAACAGGTTGTTTAGATAGCAGCCCTTGTTAACACGATCTATTTTACAAGGTATTTTTATAGTATTTTTTATTAATACACCATTTTTGTATCATAATATCATACAAAAATGGTGCTGTCAGCCATGTGATTATGAGAGAGGGGGGTCAGGACCCCCCCCCAAATGTGTTGCTAAATCTGCCCCTGTTCAATATATATTCATCAATAATCACAGACTTCGTTTCACACATATTTCCGATAAATGGACAGAATAATATATTTTTATTTAAACTTTAATTTTATATCCACACCTTCGGCCCTCCCAAGATACAATAAGTGGGTGATATTCAGATGGTGGATATGTCCGACAAAGGAGTGATCAGTAGCCATTGCTACCAACAAACACTATTCAAACTATGATAGAACATTTGATTGTAAAGAAAGACCTTTTTTTTAACCCTATTCAAGTATTACATATACTTTACTACACAAAAAGAAGTATTAGAAGTTAATAAGCACTAGGAATAGTTTCACATTTTTATTGGCATTTCTACATAGGAGCACACTTATTGTATAATTAAGGAGCTTGTTTAGTACTAAATTTAATGCTCTACAACTTGCAAAAATATTTTCATTTAAAGAAGGAGTTTTCTAGTCAACAGGCATTGGAATATGAATTTCCACCAAAATGGTAAAAAATTATCGATATCTGATGTTCGAATTTGATTAAAATACCGAACCAATTTTTCCTTCAAATATTTTATTCTATTTGGAATAAAATACCCTTTTATGGCAAAGATAAAGTAATGTTTGGGAATGATATGCGAAAAACCAAAAAAAAATCCAAAAAGTTTGTGGACTTTCGGCTACTAGGCCTTACGAATACTTTAACATTTTAATTAGGTTCTCTACACAGAAGTGAGTTAATTTTAAAAAAAATTAAGGAGCTTATTTTGCCAAGAATTTGATGTTCTACAACTTTTGTATGCAAAATTTTTCAGTCCGAGTAGCCCTTTTCGATTTGCAGGAATCGGAACATGAGCGCAATTAGTTTTTCCACTAAAATGACAAAAATTGCCAATACTTAATAATTGGTTTAGGAGAACCGACTTGATCGATTTAGACTTTAGGTAACTCATTTGACGTGACATTGTATTGTCCTTCATTTTAAAGAGAATAAACTTTTCTCTGGGATTGACGATTCTTGAGCTATTAGCAAAAAAATGAAACAGGTACGAAAATTCAGACTTTGTTTGCCTGTTCAGTCTTCGGAGCCTGCCGCCATCCATCTGTAAAGAAGCTACCCCAGGTGAGTCATCCTGTTTTTCAAGGGTTTGTGAGGCCTCACAAGCAAAAGTGAAGGCACTACCCTACAAAATTGGTCCTCCTGTCACTTTGGGCTGGATATTTCTTGAATTTCATTAAAATAAAATCAACTACACAGTGAGACATAGTTACATATTTAATTGTAATTTAACTTCAAGATAAATTCATTTCTATTTGCTGCTCTAATGAATGTTGATAAGCTGCCATATTCAATTATATGGCAACAGGTCTGAGGTGGCAGACACCATTTTGACAGATCAAATCAGTCTCTTATTTGACCGTCAGCTCTCGGTTATTTCCCCATATTGATTGTTAATTGCTTTATTCAAAATTTTAGAGAAATTTATACATAATTTTGGATAGTTAATTTATAAAATATTTGAGTGAAACATTTCTTAATTTTTTATAATATGTAAGAAATCATTCTCTCTAACCATCCTCACAGATTTTTTTTTTTTTACATGAAAGGTAATAAATTTATGGAAGACTAAGAATAAGAATACCAGTTGGCTAATAATCTGAAATAAAAGTTTTTACCTTTGATACCGATGAGGCCGTCCCTACCAGGAATACCTGGTTTTCCAGGATAACCAGCATCTCCTATTTCTCCAGGACGTCCTATTCTGCCAGCTGGACCACTATCGCCTGTCATACCGACCATCCCTGGGGGGCCTGGGATTCCTGGGACTCCATCCATTCCGGGCATACCTAAAGATAAAATATTTTACATGTTCAATGTTCCCTGTGAGACAGCTTTTTAAAGCCAATGAAAGTTTTGAATATTTACCCGGTTCGCCCGGAAGACCTCTTACTCCAGGCTCTCCCACTGAGCTAAATGAGTCGGGAGGTGAATAACCTGGAAGACCCGTGGGACCCTAAAACCACAATATTATTAAAAAAAAATTGAACCAAAATACAAAAAAAATTAACAATTTTTGATTTTCCAAGCTGAAAGCTGAATATTTTTTTTTTTTTTTTTTTTTTTTAATGTCAGTTTTATACAGGGTGTCCAGAAAGAGTATTCGGATTTTTGTTACTGTGAAATGATAAGAGGTTTTTTGGCCCAAGAACTTCAAGAGTTAAAAGAATATAACTCTAGAACATGGTTTCAGCAAGATGGGACCACTTGCCATACTTCAGACTTATCGATTGCTACGGTAAACGAATTATTCCAAAACAAAGTGATTTCTCGTAGAGGCACCATTAGCTGGCCTCCCAGGAGCCCCCTTCTTTCTGTGGGGATAACTGAAAAGTAGGGTATACGAAAAGAAACCGACGAATCTAACGCAATTGAAGCAAAATATCAGAACCAAAATGACGGCAATCTCAGGAACAATGTGTCAACGCGTTTTTAAAAATCTGCATTTAAGATTCGAGGAGTGCCAGCAGCGTTATGGTGGACACCGAGACAATATTGTTTTTTCTAAATAAATTTCCAGTTCATTGTGTTTAAATAAAACATAAACATCCTACTTGATATTCTATATTTGAGATTTTATTCAACTTTCAAACCCCGAATACTCTTTTTGGACACCCTTTATATATTAATTATAAAGGGAGATCATGATGTTTTTTATACATGGATTGGTGAATGACAATCTTCCATCAATTTCTTTTATTTAAACATTACATATTCAAAAATGGTCTAACGCCAACATTTCAGACTATTCTCGTCCATCTTCAGGGCAATATTCTCTTATTTCAAACGTTCTCATTTTTTTTAATGATGATTTATGTAAGTGATTCTGTATAAGTGGTAATAATTTTAATATTTAAAAAAAATAATAATAAACTAAATTTAAAAAATTTGACCTATTATAGGTTTAATGGACTAATGAAAGAAGTATAGAATATAAGCTAATTAGCCATGCCACCGAAAAAAATAAGAAGATCGTGTGAAATAAGAGAATATTGCCCTAAAGATGGACGAGAATTGTCCGAAATGTTGGCGTTAGACCATTTTTGAATATGTAATGTTTAAATGAATGTAATTAATGGAAGATTGTCATTCACCAATCTATGTATGAGAAATTAGTTTTATGTATATATTATTAGATGTGAAAACTACTTTTTTTTTTCACTTGATTGAATATTTAATTTGTATTTTATTTTCTCTTTTTTAAACTAGAGGTTCTCTTTATTATTTATTTATTATATGGAAACAAGAATTGAAAAAGAAGCCTCGACAGTTGATAAACTGTGATATTATTCATGCATAGCTCGAAAACAATATATCAATTATGTAAGTACTAAGTAGAAATATTTTCTGATTCCGTACAAAAGAAAAAAAAAAACATGGTAATTGTAAAATTAGTAACTGAATACCGCCTTTTTTTTCAACATGGTCCCTGTATAATAATAATGAAATGATATTGGAAATTGACGGATTTGGCTATACATTTTCTTTTAAAATCTTCATAATTTTCCGAATTAGTATTTCCTAGCGAACCAATTAAATTAAGGCATTTCTTTTTTTGACAATTGATTGGAAATTCTTTCTTAATTTAATAATGACTCATATCCGTTGTTCTAAGAGGGATGTGTAGAAGGTTTTCGGGGTACACTGATTAGAAATAAATAAATAAATAATATGGGAGGGTGGGGTTGGTTGGCATAGGGGGTAGGTTGGCCATCGGCTTATAGTTTCCATCACACCTGTTGTGAAGGCCCCACCATTCTATCATGTGACCCTCTCGACCTCAGGAGTCTTGTCCTGAGTTTTCAATCCGATGCTAACAGTGTAGAGAAGAGTCTGCTTCAATGATTGATTTTACAGCATGTAAGTAAATTTTTATATTTTCAGTAAATTTGGTTTAAAGGCATGGTAAAACATTTGACTCCGATTCTTTTCACATAGCCCCAAACTCCTTTGAAAAACCTAACCTTTCGATTAACCAGTTTCTTATTTCATTGTTCTCCCCTGTCCTGGCAGCCATCTTTCCTATGACCTCTCCTGTGGGGTTAGTTGGCTCTCTTCAACTGGGGTTTTTTGGCGCAGTAGCAATTCACAAAACCAAGATAAACATAAACAAAGATGAAACTACCAACTGTCTTTAGTTCCAGTAAGGAGAATGAGAGCAATTTTTCTTATGCAGAAAGTGACAAGGTCTAAACTTCTTTCTTCTTCTATTGTCATTCTATTTTCCCTTAAAAGCTGTTAAAAACCAATTCAAAATTATTATACTATTATAGTGCAGCTTTTAATAACAATAATATGTGTCAGGCAGTACTTGAACAAGATGGCTAAACAACCCCACCTTCTAGGCCAACCTGCCCCACCTTGGGGGTTTATTGGCATACTCTGGATTGCGGATACTTCGATTTTCTATGATCTTAGTATTAAATATTATTTGGTGAAAAAAATACTTGAAGTACTCTAATACTTGGAGTTTACAGTGGTATCAGCCCTATTGGGATTATATTAACAGGAACGACTCAACTATCAAAAAAGTGAAAATTGTTGCCAACCAACCCCGCTCTCCCCTATTCTTTGCGAATAATTAAATGTAGAGCATTATTTTAATTTATTCACGGTGGATTTATAAGATTAAATGAATCACTAGGAATTCCATTTTCTCTGATATAAGGTATTTGAAATTATGGTAGTCTTGCAATGAAGGTGCGATGCGGATGCATTCACTGTTTAATTTTTTTTTTCGAATTCTTGCAAAGTACCAATAGCTCGCAATAACTTCATCCTCGCTAGATGACAAACTCATGATTACTGATTAAACTCTTCATTCAACATATAATTAATAATTATTATAATAATAATATCATAATAATAATAAGTCTTGTCTTATCATTGGTTCATGTTTTATTGATCCAGCGTGAACCTCACGAGCGATCATTATAAAAAGGTAACTGAACAGTAAATATCGCATTCTTCTAAGAATAATAAAAGATTCATTTTAGCCTTTATCTAGTAAAATATGGGTTCTAAGTATCATAATAGGAAAGATTATTTTAAGAGCTGACTGTACCTTGTCACCTGTATCCCCAGGCATGCCAGGCATTCCGTCCATCCCGGGAGGACCGGGGGGACCTTCCATACCGATAGCCCCTCTTGCTCCAGGATATCCTAGCAATCCTTCATCTCCCTTCATCCCCTTTGGTCCTGGAAATCCCGGCAAGCCTGTTTCTCCTTTTTGGCCAGGTGGGCTGAACAAAAAATTAAATTAAAATACTTATATAAGAATTATATAATCACTTATTTTTAAATATTTTTTAAAAAAGTTTTTTATAGCTTTTTATAGTTTCTGTTTAATGAATGAATAACTTCCAATAATGTCTTATATTATTTATTTATTTATCAGTTATCGATGTTTCAATAACTTAAAATTTTTGCTTGTTGTCAATTATATAATATTTAATTATATATATATATATATATATATATATATATATATATATATACACACACACAAACACTTACATATACATATATATCTATACAAAATGTCATTAATTGAACTATAATGAATTATTTTAAAATGTTCACCTTTCTCTCTGTCACTAAACTGAGTTTTAGTATTTCAGGGTTTAAAATAATTCACGTTAATTCATTATATTGTAACATTAAACCGATAAGCAAATAAATAAAACATATGGCGTAACCTCCCGGACCACTTGTTGGAACAAAATAAGCGGTTGGATCAAACTGTTTGTGTCTAGATCTTTCCGTGATGGCGTAGAACTGCCCAAATTTTTAGAAACTATTAGTTTATTGGGAAAAACAAATAGTAACTCATTTTATGTACATTAACCAGTTTATTAACACACAAGGCACATGTATGTACATCACAGTGAGCAAATCAAAACACTACTACAGTGTCGCCAATGCCAACTAACTTAACTAGAGGTTATTTCTGACACACCCCCTCAATTGAAACTTTATACAAACAAAAGGAAAAATAAAGATTCAATTGCAAAGTAACTCAAAATTAACATTAGAAAAATTAAACAATTAACATGACTACAGACAAAAAAAAAAAAAAAAAATCTTAAAATACTTTTATTTAATTAAAAAATCTCTAAACTTTTTAAATTTTTCATAGACCAGTGGTTTTGTTAACAAGTCCGCAATATTTTCTTCAGAACTAATATAGTCTATTACAATTTTCTTATTATCTACAAGTTCTTTGACAAAATGATATTTAATATCAATATGTTTGGCTCTTTTGGAATTTTCTGGATTTTTAATCTGAGCAATAGCACTATTATTATCGACATTTAATCTAGCACTCACTTCACCACACTTAAACTCACTTATCAAACCGCACAAATTCACCAACTCCTGAGCAGCGATACCGGCAGCAATGTATTCTGCCTCCATGGTTGATAACGCAACAAAGGTTTGTTTTCTTGAGTGCCAAGCCACCGGGTTACCAGCCAAGAATGCCACAAAGCCGCTCACGCTTCTTCTGGTCTCAATGTCTCCTGCCCAGTCTGCGTCCGAAAAGCCAATCAAGTCTATATCTTCGTTTTTTCTGAAGATAATCCCCATTTCTTTTGTGTCTTTAAGGTAGCGTAGAACACGCTTTGCAGCTTTCCACGTTTGTTGTGTCCCTTTGTCTAAGTAACGTGCCAAGAAGCTGACACAGAATGATAAGTCCGGCCTTGTCATTGTACTTAAATACAACAAGCTGCATACCAAACTCCTGTATGGAATCTTCTCCTCAAGACCTTTGGTTTCCTCAAACCTACAACCCACTTCCATGTGAGTGGTGACCCTTTTGCAATCCTGCATATTATAGTTTTTAAGAAGTTTTTCTACAACATGAGCCTGGGTTACTTTAATTGTATTATTATTTCTTTCAAACTTCATACCCAGAAAGCTTGCCACTTCCATCTCTCTAATGTTGAATTCATCCTTTAATTGGTTGATGAATTCCTGAACACTCTCATCTTCTCCAACTACCAAACCGTCATCCACATACAATACAAAAAATATTTCCTTTTTGGAATAAAAGCAGAAGTCGTAATTGGACCTCTTGAAACCAACATTAATCATGAAACTATTAAACCTCTCATTCCAAAATTTAGGGGCCTTTTTTAGACCATAAAGGGGTCTATTTAATTTTAATGTTTTAGTTGGTGAGTTTACACCCTTAGGAGTCTTAATGTAAACGGGATAATCAATGTTCCCATTCAGGAAGGCAGTGGGGACATCCACCTGCCTCACTTTCCAGTCTCTCTGGCAAGCAATTGACAATAACACCCTAATTGTTTCAACCCTACATACTGGGGAATAAATAAAATTATTTTCACCTGGGTTATCCTCCTGAAAGCCACGAGCGACCAGCCTCGCCTTCTTCATGCCGTCTTCCTTCATTGTGAAAACCCATTTTGTCGATATGGCCTTCTCTCCTTCACGGACATCTTCAGGAGTCCATGTCTTCATAGTTTTGTGAGCGAGTAGTTCTCTGTTGATGGCTTCTCTCCATTGACTGTCTTTGGTTGCTTCTTCAAAATTCACTGGAGTTTCTTGGCTCAATAAACAATAGGCTGAATAAACCTCGTAGTCTTTTAAATATTTGGGCTTTACCTTTTTCCTCTTTACTTTCTTATCCTCTTCTTCCTCAAAACCAAAGAAGTCTTCTCCCTCTTCTTCAAAATTATTTTCTACTGTTTCTACTTCTTGTTCTTGATTTTTATCTTCATTATTCTCTTCTTGAGGTGGTTTGGATTCATCCAAGGCCTCCTCTCCAACCATTCTTTTATTGTTTATATCGGGATTATCATCATAGCGAAAATTATTTTCGTCAAAGGTGACATCTCAAGAAACGCAGACATTGTTTGTTTTAGGGTCCCAAATTCTATATCCGTTTGCACCATAGCCCACAAATATACCAGGCTTGGCTCTAGGATCTAATTTATTTGCCCGAGGAAGCTTTAGTGTCCAAGCCTTACATCCAAATACCCGCAGCCTACTTAAATCATCTTTTCCAGAGAAAATACCTGTCGGGATTTTTCCTCCAAGTGCAACTGTTGGTGAACGATTTAGCTGGAAGGCTGCTGTCCTTATAGCTTCACCCCACAGTGTTTTAGGCAAGCCTGTGTCCACAAAGATAGCTCGGACCTTGTCCATTAAAGTTTTATTTATTCTCTCACTTACCCCGTTCATGGAAGGTGAGTAAGGAGCCGTATATTCCAATCTTATGCCATTATTCTGACAAAAGCTTTTAAAAATAGTAGACCTAAATTCTCCACCATTGTCAAGTCTAATGCGACTGACAGAGTTCCCGATTCGGTTTGAAAGTTCTTTGATAAATTTCATAAGATAATCTGCAGCTTCACTTTTGTTTTTCATAAGGTATATAACACAGAAATGTGAAAAGTCATCAATTACACAAAGATAATACTTCTCACCATTAATTGTAGCAGTCTTTACAGGTCCACCTACATCAGTGTGTAGCAGTTCTCCAACTCTCCTCGATCGTGGTCCAATAACAGAGCGAAATGGTTGACGAACAGCCTTAGCCTGTCGACACGAGTCACATACATCAGTAGAGTAGGGCAATCCCATTTGACGTAAACTATTTCGATTCACATGGCCCAAACGTAAGTGCCAAATATTTGACTGTACAGCAGAATATGTCTTATGAGTCTCTTCAGGTATTGTTAAAGCAGAACATGTCTTATGAGTCTCTTCAGGTATTGTCAATTTAAGGGTATACAATTTTCCAACACTTTGGCAATTAAGTTTAAAATTTTCGCCAGATATATAGACACTCTCAGAAGAAAAAACAACTTTCTTACCAGCATTAACAATTTTCTTCACAGATAACAAATTCAAAGTCAAATTCGGTACTATTAACACTTCCAGTTTTATTATCGTAGAATCGTTTGAGAGTCTCATCAATCCCTTTTGTTGGCTTCCAGATCTTGGTCATTGGCTACTTTAATCCTAATGGGGAACTTTAAATTCTCAATGTTTGTGACAAAGGGCAACAGATCTGTCTTAACAAGATGGTCTGTGCAACCTGAGTCCAAAATAAAAGAGATTTAGTTTTTAAGTTCACTTTTTCTGGTAAAAGCACAACATTTATCATTATTTACAGCTACAAAGGTTACCTCTTCACATGTAAAACCTTTCGATTTATTTTTCCGTCGATAACCTCCTCTGGATGGCGGCTTGTGATCGCGTTTTTTAGGGCAATTTGCTAACAAATGTCCAGATTCACCACATCCATAGCACTTCCTGAACTTGTTAAATCCTGTCCTTGCATTGAAAGAAATGTTATCTTCGTGGTTTTCCGATTGCATGTCATTCTTCAGTTCTGCGTCCAACAATCTAGATTTCACAAAGTCCAGGGTTAGGTCGGTGTCTATCGCCTCCAAAACTGTAACAACTTTTTCATATTTCTCCGGGATGGTGAGCAACAAGTGGCAAACGAGGTCGTCCTCTTCCAACTTGGATCCCATTGCTTCCAGATCTCGCACCAATGAGTCAAACTTGTTGAAGTGTTCTTGAAGCGGTGTAGTACACTTTAATGATAAAATTCTCTTTCGTACGAGGAGTTTTGAAATGGTACTCTTCCTTTCGAAAACTTTACTCAAGCGAGATAGCATCTCTCGTCCAGTTTTAGCATCTCGGACATAATCGATATGGCGATCAGTCACGCAGTTAATCACCAAGTTCTTCTCTTTCCTTTCCGCTTCTTTATCTGCTGTTGTTTTAGCTTCCCATTCTTCTTTCATAGTGTGCTCAACTCCTTTTTCTTCTAAAAGGCACATAACTCTAAATTTTCAGTTTCTATAGTTTGAGTCGTCCAACTGGGGATACACGGTTGACGACGCCATCTCAGCCTCTCACAGATACTGGTAAACCGACTTGGAGCGAACACTACACGATTCCCGAATACTTACACGGATTAACACAGCCTGGACTCATAACCTTTTAGAAACTATTAGTTTATTGGGAAAAACAAATAGTAACTCATTTTATGTACATTAACAAGTTTATTAACACACAAGGCACATGTATGTACATCACACATGCAAATCAAAACACTACTACAGTGTCGCCAACGCCAACTAACTTAACTAGAGGTTATTAAGAGGTTATTTCTGACACAAATTGTTCTGGAATATTCCAGGCCTGACTATTTACGATTATATATAAGGAGCAGTGACTGAAAAAGTTAGGAAAAGTCTGTGTCTTGACTGTGTTGCTCAAGTCATATGATTGTGTGTGTTATAAAATTATCATTTATGTAACCTGCTCAATCGTTTAAGTTGTAATATTTCGTTAGCATTGTGAGAACTGTATATTTCTGTTAATAAATATTCTTTAACCCACATAAGTGTTACAATATAATATGTATCAAAAAATCATAATAATATATAGAATAAACTTATAATATATTATATATTATGCATAAAGGTATAAGTGCCTTAGGAAATTTACAAAAAATGATGTGACTTATATCCTCTAGGGTGAACTTCAGTGAAAGTTCAGTGCTTACACCCATGCCATATTTCATACGTTCAATGGACTCTTTTAAAACAACAAAACATTACTAATACCCATTTCTGAAGAATGGCTTTGGCACATATAACAATTTGGCAAAAAAACTTTGTTTTATTTTTTTGGCACTTAGACCCTTATGCATTTCCACGCTTCAATTATATGTTGGCCACAACATATGAAAAAAGGAAAGGAGGGGCTTTAAGACTTGAGCAATGTTTCAGAAATTGTGATCATCTGGCAAAACCTTTGGGTAAAATATTGCAGGAATTCATCATGATAGTCAGAAGGGGTTGGATAAAATCCATAAATCTATATAAATATAGATAGATAAAATTCTGTTTCTTTGTTTGTTTGTTCTTTATAGAAATCCACACCGTTTGTCCTAAATTCTCCAAATTTCACTCAGTGGTTCTTTCATACCTGGTGCAAACACCTGTCCATTGAGAATGACAAAACCATATTATGTTAACATGTTATTTTTATAAATCTTTTAATACTGTTTTTGAATGTTTGTTCATTATATTTTAGATGAATATGGCGCAGGACGCCGAAAGCTCCTTGTATTATACATAATAAAAAAATTTATATTTGAGATCGTCTTGGTGGATATACTTTGAACTACATTTTTAACGATCTACCTACTACTTAGATACACCTGTCCATATTAAAATTGCATAAATTCACCCAATCACTGTGTATTTTCTTTATTGTTATAACAATTGTTATGATCTCGCTTTACATTCGGTTTTTACGTAATCGACTGTTTGAGTCAAACAAAATCTCATTTTTTTTTAAGAGGCCGACAAGGCCCGCAACGGACCGGGGTCAACGTTTTAAGGCTGAGCGATGAGTCCCTTTCGAGTTATTGGCTGAGTGCGCGTCTCCCCGCTACTCGCTTCTCGCTCTCTCTTCTGCCGTAACAAAAGGTTCTTAATGGCTTTTCTCGTGGTTTTTTGCGACTGGATTTCTTCTTTGTTCTTTGATATTTAGTGCCTGATAGATTTTTGGAAACGACCTGGACTGCTTATATGGTTAATTGAATCTATCATCCTCTTCTGCCCTCAGGGCTTTCCATGCCTGGAATCCCTATCATCCCCAGTGATATGCTCTTTGATTTCAAAAGAGTAAAATTCCTAGCCCAGTTCGGGTCGCATTTGCAATGAGTATAAATAAAGCTCAAGGGCAATCACTGAGGGTGGCTGGTATCAATTTGGAAGCCCAATGTTTTTCTCATGGTCAGCTTTAAGTTGCATGCTCTAGAGTAGGTTCATTTAAAGACCTAATTATATAAGCCCCAGAGAGGAAAACTAAAAATATAGTATATCCTAAAGCTTTAGAATAGTAATCTATTAGTGCTATTTTATTTTATAGAATTTTTCACGTTTGTTAGAAAAATGAAATTCCCCGGGTGTAACTGGGACATACAACTTGTTTAAAATAAAATAAAGTAGTCAAAATGTTTATATTTATTTAAATATAAAATTATTGAAACTCACTTGAAGATTAAAGGCGCTGATGCACCCTGTTCGCCCTTTTCTCCCTTCCTTCCGCTAAACCCAGGCGGACCCGGGGGCCCGTCCTCACCATCTTTGCCATCAATTCTGATTCCTATAACGTAAAATTGCTGACGTCAAAGTTCATCATTTTAATAACAGAGCCATTAAAAACATTGACTAATCCAACAGATACTATGTCAGCTATATTTAAAAGTAGAAAACAATACAGAAAACTATTTTAAAACATAATACACAAGAAATGAAAAAGAAATCGATGAAATAAAATCATCTATTGGAATTGACAAAACAACGTTAGACCTCAGTGCAAATGATAATCCACGATCCCCATTGCAAAAATATGGTGCTTAAACAAATTGCAAGGTTGGCAGAAATAACAGTAAAGCAATCCTTATGCTACTTCTGGGCTTTGCCTACTCTAAGCGGACTCTCATCGCGTTCTTTTCGGTTAAAAAGTGCCGTGATAAGCTTTGTTAGATCCCAGTTTTCGATACCAGCTTCAAATCCTAGTTAAATTTTAAGGAAAAATGTTTCAAAATGATGTCGATTTCATATGGAAAAAAATTACACAAGACTTAATAGGACTACAGGTAATCGAAACTCTATTATTATTCAAAAATGCATCAATAAGTCAATGATAATAATTATGTTTATATTTTATCAATAGGATTATTTTTATTTTAAGTTATTTTAAGTTTAAGTTTAAAGTTCATGAGTCTTTTTTTATTCTATAAATTTCTTTCTTATAAATCTGAGAAGTTGACCGATGACAGGATTCCAGTCCATAAATTGAATTTTATTTTAAAATATTATGTTATAAAATACACCCTAAATTTAGTAGATAGTAATCATTAAGAGCTCTTAGGATTTCATTGCAAAAATTTTGGCGCCCAAACAAATTGCGAAATTGGAAGAAATACTAACCAAGAATTTCAGCAGTCAAAATGTCAACAAGGATTAAAAGACAAATTAAGAAAATAAAAGAAAATTACCTGGCTCTCCTTTCATTCCTTTGATTCCAGGGATGGACAGCCCAGGCGCTCCGGTTGGTCCCTTGATGCCGTTCTCTCCGTATTCTCCAGGGACTCCTTTTGGTCCCGGCAGTCCGGGGAATCCATTAGGCGCATCTGAACCAGCATTGCCGACATCACCTGGGGAGCCTTTGACCCCTGTCACTCCTAGAAAAGAGAATAGAAATAATATGTAATTACATCCTCAGAACAGGTGAAGCAGAGAGGAACGAAATTCCTCCTATGGTAAAAAAAAAAGAGAAATAAATAGATTTTCATAAATTAAAAATTCACTTGGATTAATCAAAAAGATACTGATATATACAGCTGAAAAATTTATTTGGTTACATTGAGTTTTAATCTTATATTTATTTACATTTTTAAGTTCGTTGATTTTAAAACTTAACTAAAGAACTTTTGTTTTATTTAGTGGTACTACGGTCCTGTGAGAACTGAGCATTCTTTTTCGAATCCTTTCTTCTAGCATTTTTACTTCATACTCTATTCACCTTATCTAATGATGAAATAATATGAGTGGGTTATTGAATTATAAAAGTTTTATTTAGATTTACATCCATTACAGTGAAATTAAATTATAAGTTGCTCATAGAAATAAATATAGATATAATATACTGGGAAAAAATATCGTTATAAAAATATGTGCTAATGGAAAGAGCATTTAATTAACTTTCAAATGATAAATAATAACATTTGCGGGCTTTTGAGTTCAAAGAGTTTTATTACTATTTAAATCTAATAAAATTAATTCAACTCAGTGTCACAAATTGCTGGCAGTCAAAAAAACTTTGAATTTTACTTAGAAACTGCAGATTTTTCAAAAACTTATAATAATATTGAAATTCGACTGGATCATTTGATATGAAATGGCCCAGCCCTCCCACCATTGTGAAAGGACCACCCACTAAGTTTTTACTTCCAAGTAACAGAAGTTTTAAAACTAAAATTATCTCATAATTTTTTTCATGTTTGGTGATTAATATAATTAAATAAATAAAAATAAGGCCAATATTCACCAAAAACAATAGAAATTTATCTAGGCAACGTTTCGGCTTCTAGAGCCATTTTCAAGCCTTTAAGCATATCTACTTAGCACCCCCACCCCTCTCATAGGATACAACAGTAATCCAATCGAACTGAGACATTTGCTTGGAGTTAGTACCTAGTGGCAGTTGTTACAATATATGACAGACTGGTAAATATAATTTTTTATCAAGCTATTGCAAATAACTGGTTTAAACAAAAGGTAATATAATTTTATTTACTAGTTTTTTAGATGCTAAAATGACGTCTCCAGCTACAAATTTTTTATTTTACACCGTAACAATAGTTTCGTTTCAGATCCCTGGATGAACAATCTCAAATATGATGCATGGTAGGTAAATAATATCAAATGGCGAAATATTATAAAAGAAAAAATGTCTATATATTACTATAAACTAATAATTTATGTAAATATGCTTACAGGCTTGAAAATGGCTCTAGAAGCCGAAACGTTGCCTAAATAAATTTCTATTGTTTTTGGTGAATATTGGCTTTACTTTTATTTACTTAAAACTGAAATGTTTTAACTTTATTCGATGATAAAGTACAGATTGATAATGATAATGATGAATGATAACAGTTATATTATAAAAAAGATTACCTGTAAGTCCCGGAGGACCAGGATCTCCCTTTTGCCCCGGCATGCCCGGAAGGCCGAACGCTCCTGGGTCACCTCTTTCACCTTTCCCACCTGGCTCACCCTGGATCACAAAGTTATTTTTTATAATTAATTTAAAAAAAATTAACATGTTGTAACATATAGAGCAGTAAATTACCATAATTACCACCATACCAACATTCTTCTGTTTTTTATTGTTTGAAAATTTAAAATAATTTAATTTCATCATAAATAATTACCGAGGAGGGGGGGAAATGAATAGATCTTTAATAATATGATGAAAATTCTTTCTCTTTTTTTATGTTTTAACAATCCCTCGTAATTGACCAACACTGGAGAATCTTCTAATCCTCACACATAAAGTTACCGTCTTTATCTTGCAGAGATTTAGCTTTATGTTGGTACCACTTACTGGTAAGTTTCACAGCTTTATAAACATGTTTATTAGTATGAGTTATTATTTAATTCGCCATAAGTGGATATCGGGCTAAATACAAAGATGATATATATATTTATACTTTAGTTCGGAAAGTGTTGAAATAAGGATTACTAATTTTAATGCAGCATTTTTTTGTTGTTGTTTGTTTGTTTAACTTCCATTTTTACTAATCCTACTAAGGCTAATCGGACGATGCTATAGTGGGAGTCCTAAATTTTGCCTATCCAGGTATAATTAGGATAGGGATCTTTAACGAGTACCTGATATCGTACTAGCTCAGAACCTCCATTTAAGGTCCTATCCGAGGGACGGCATAGCTAAGGATTTTTTACTCCCTTTAAAAAATCCTAGGGCCACCAAGGGGTGCGAACCCTCTACTTTTAGTATTGTAGGTTGCCATGCTAACCACTACACCAGATATGACCCCTTTTTTTTTGTTGTAATGTTCTGTAATTCATCATACTGAGCTAAAAGTTCTCTCTTCTATGTTACCGAGTCATTTATGCCAGGTAATGGTGGACTTGCCACAAAAAAAAATGTTCACTGTTCGCGAACTAACTGATATTAACTGAAAAATAAAACAAGTCCCCTTCCCTAGTAATTAAATAAAATTCCATGAATGTCACGTATGAAAATTGAAATACTGATAGAATAGCTAACTAATTGAGTCATAAAATGAGGAAAAATTGATAAATAGGATTATTTCTTCTATAGTATTCCTAGATCGATAATATTTTATTTCTTTATGTTATTACTGTATGTAAAGTACCGTAACGTTAAATCGTTAAATAAAAAAACACATGATTTAAAATCCCACACCTTCTGTTGGAACAAACTAAGCGGTAGGAGCGAACTGTTTGGATCTAGATTCTACAACGTTCTAGTCCCTCATTACAACTATATAAGGAGCGACTGACTGAACAGTCTAAGTCTTAATATGTGTCTTGACTGCGAAGCTCAAGCCATATGATTTGTGTGCTATAAAGTTATAATTTTTGTAACCTGCTCGAATATTTATTTTGTTATAATTTGAGTGGCATTGATAATAGTATATTTTCGTTTAATAAATATTTGTTAACCCACAGAAGCGTTACAATACTATATGTACTTTATGTATTTTTACGTACTTATATATGTTTGAGGTTATTTTTTTTTTTTTAAAAAGTTATATATGTTTATTTATTGAAGAGCGAAGCAAGAAAATAAATAAAATAAAATTTAAATCATCTATTGTTGTGCATGCAAAGATTTTTTTATTGGTTTCTGTAATCAACCAGTGCCCTGTAATCGTTTTAAAACAAAATATATTACTTTATCTATCTAGATATCTATTTTAAAATAGGGTAAACCAGAAAGTTATTGACGCTCAGTATAGTTATTGACAACCCAACTTTAACTTAAAGAAATAAGTAAAAAAGTCCTAATTTTATTATAAGATATACATGAATCTAATGTTTGAAGGGTCCTCTAAGTCATATATGAAGTAAGTGCTTAGCAAACTAACCACAGGGAAGATTTCACAATTAAATCCACAGGGTGCCAATAACTAGATTTGGCTCTTTTTACAATAAATATTGCCATACGGTAAAACTATTGAACGTGTGACCCAAAAAAACCTCTTGAGTCTTTATAAGGAATGATAAAGAGGAGCTATAGGAAGTTTCAATTAGGTCTCTTCATAAAAAGTTTTTGTTTTTAATTTCACCACAGAAATGTAGTCTTAAGGGTGTCAATAACTGTCCGGTTAACCGTATATAAGCTTATTAAAATGTATAACTATCTTACTTACCATCAATCCAATACTTCCGATTGGTCCAATATCACCAATGACACCTTTTGGTCCCCTTTCCCCGTGCATACCCGGAACACCGATGTCTCCGATCTCAAGTGGAGGAAAATCTCCTGGAGGCCCAATATCACCTACGTAACCCTTCTCTCCAGGGTAACCAACTGGACCAGGAGGACCACGTTTACCATCATCTCCAACCTCGCCTAGAGAATGATGAAAAAAAAAAATGTTTTATAGTATAAGATATTAAATCTTCGAATTTTACTAAATAATTTAATAAAAGACTTTGGTCATAAAATAAAACATTTAAAACGTCTAAAAAGAATAGCAATATTGAATTTTTGAATTTCACCGGAACGCATCTATTTGTTTGAAAGTTAAATAAACTCATTTTCAGTCTCAAAAATTGCTTTTAATGTCTACTGAGTGGTGGATGTTTCAGACATTTTGAAAATGCTAAAATTTTGCATAAAGAAACTAATACATTGAACAATATATATGTATATATATATATATATATATATATATATATTTTTTTTTTTTTTTTTTTTTGTTGAATGTTACAGTATATTCACCATTTCTGAATCATTCATTTAGTTGGTTTTTATTTAGTTTTGGTCTCATAGATTTTATAATTTAATAACTTTGCCTGTTTATCTGTTTGGAATTTATTTATTATATCCATCATATTTGAAGACCACACGCTAAGAACGTGTTCAGTCACATTTTGCAAATTTTATAGGAGAGCAAAAAGAGAGGTTAAATCTTGTATAGAACACAACCTAGTAACTCTAACTCAATGGGGGAAAAATAGTCTATGCCCACTATATTTTCAAATAATGGTAATGTTAATAAAAATACAATACATTATTTGTTTGTTCAAAAAGAATCAATGACCAAAAAAGAATAGTAATTGCGTGTGCCCCCAAAAAAGAATTGTAAATATCTCAAGGATTGAACCCGCTGTTTCCGTGTAAACTACACAGATTTGTAGTACTCGAAATGGCTAACTATAATGCCCTATAAAACAATACTCACAAAACATGGACTGAACATTCTTAGCGTGGGGTCTTCATTTATTCAGAATTGATATAATATGAGTAATTTAATCTTAATACTAAAAAAATTATCATATTTGTTATTTATATTCCTGTTACAATATTTTTAATGTACTGTATATTTAAGGTCATGAATATGGACAAAGTGTCCGAAAAGTACCTAAACTTTTTCGGAATCATAAAAGCTATTTTTGAGACTGAATATGGGATTATTTAACATTAAAATATAAAATAAAAAATGAAAGCAGTCTGCCAAGATAATATACTTTTACATTATACTGCTTATGAAAGTATTTCTTTCTAGACTGTTAGCCCTATTAGCCTAGAAAGTGATCCATTGGACTACTAGTAGTGTAAAGGAAACATCTGTTTTCTTTATTGTACTAGTACAGTAAGTACAGTAAAGAAAACACATTTTAAAAAAACTCTTAAAAAGCTACTAACCTTTTTATCACTTTAATTTAAATATATCTAAAGTTAGAGCTGTCAATATTCCCAAAACTATTTATATTTGATCAATGAAATGAAGGTACCGAAGAACTTCCTTCAAAATCACGACACAGATACGAGTTTGAATATAATAAACTACAGGAATGAAGAAAAGTTGATGATCTATTTAGAGACGATCCATTATATAATATGAATTATAAAAAGTATACTAACTCCAAACGTGACATTCAATTACCAGGATTCAATATTAGTAATAATACTAATTCTACATTTAATATAAATATAAATATGTAGATTTTTTACGATTCATCAATAGCTCCTACCATATGATTTTCATTCATTATTTGTTAACCTTACACGTTCTATTAAATGTTACCAAAATATAATTCTTTTAAAATATATTTTATTTTATTTTTCAGTATAATGTAAAATAATTTACATTGCTTCCTAAAAAGTTAATATTAGAGTGAGCCAAAGCAAAGCGTGGCAGGGTCTCGTTGGTAATATTATAATAAACAGAGAAAATAAGACAAGTTACCAGGCCTTCCCATCTCTCCGGGATCCCCGCTCATCCCCGGCTCTCCTTTGGTTCCCCTCCATCCGGGAGCTCCTGGTCGCCCTCTCATTCCTGTTAGACCGTCCTTCCCTCTCTGTCCTGGGAACCCGGGCGAACCCAAATCTCCCTCCAGTCCTTGAGGTCCTAAGTTTCCTACTTCTCCTCTCGAGCCTTTAACACCCTAAAAAAAAAAAATTAACAAAGAATATTAGTAATTTGTAATAATCAATTGATTCAGGATCTTGTAAGCCATTTATAAAACTTTTCTTAAGTTGTGATGTAACTGAAATCATTAAATAAAAATCTGGTGCGTGCGCGCAACACACAACTTTCACTTACCAACTTCCTTAGATAAGAAATTGACGTGTTTTGTTAAATATCATTTCCCAAAGTCACACATTTTTCTACATTCATATCTTATTTTTATTAATCGTTAAAGCCGTTTTTGAGTAAATTAAAAACCCCGTGAAAATGATACAAAATTTATTAAGTAAAGTCCCCCCTTCGGTTGATCAATTTTGATGAAATGTTGGCTATCACATATTTGGCATATACATACATCAAATACCCAGTTTGGTCACAATCGTGAAAGCCGTTTTTGAGTAAATAAGAAAAACACGTAAAAATGGTACAAAATTTATTAAGTAAAGTCCCCCCTCCGGTTAATCAATTTTGATGAAATTTTTACAATCATATCTCGGGCATATAAATACATCAAATACCCAGTTTGATCAAAATCGTTAAAGCCGATTTAGAGTAAATAAAAAAACACGTGAAAATGTTACAAAATTTATTAAGTAAAGTCCCCCCTCCGGTTAATCAATTTTGATGAAATTTTTACAGTCATATCTCGGGCATATATATAGATGAAATACTCAGTTTAATCAAAATCGTTAGAGCCGTTTTTGAGAAAATCGAAAAAAACCTAAAAAGTTATTAAGTAAAGTACCCCCTCCCTTTCAGCAAATTTGATGAAAGTTTTGCTGTCACATCGCGGGCATATACATACTCTAAATACCCAATTTCAGGTTCGCACGGTTTATAGTTTTTGAGCTAGTCTGTTCACACACACACACACACACAGACACACACACACACACACAGACCATTTCGCGGGACTTGGTTATTTTGACTCAGGGGACCCCAAAACGTGTATTTCCGTTGAAAACCGGAAGTCGAAAATTTTCACGATCGCAATACTTCCACTTACTATATATTTCATATATAGGTAAGTGAAAGTAAAAATGTCAACATGTCACAGCACGTGTTTGGGACTAGATTGTTCAAGCCCAACACGCGCCATTCCAACAGCTTCTACGAGGTTCTGGACACTCATTACGACTACAGTCGACTCTGTTTAGTTGGGTCATAGGATAATTGGGACCACCACTCAATTGAACCATTTTTAATAAAACGGAATGAAATATAGGTAAAATATCACCGCTTTATCGGAACAAAACATCGGCTAATTGGGCCAAAACAGTCTGGAACTTAATGTAAAAACTATGAGACCCGGTGTCAATCGAATAACCTAAGTATCTGAGACCAGGCGTGTTTCTCAACCAGAAGCAAGAAAACGCACCAAAAAGTTTAGTCACTTTTTTTTTCACAAAAAGGAAATTAGGAAACTCCTTAGGCGTCTTAAAGAAGTGCACTAATTATGTTGGTCGTAAGTTTACAATGAGTATGGCAATGCAGTTGATTCTTACCTGTTAAAAAAATTGACGTAAAGACACGTTCAGATTCATTTCTTATTTCGAAATTTGTCTTTATTGGTATAAATTATTTACACGAATAGTTATTTTAATTTGTTTCATCTTCTATATTTCTTATATTAAAACACCTATTTAATAAAAATATGCACTTATCAACTTAGTTTTCCGCCAAATATGTCTAATATATGACATCAATTACCATACTTGTACGGTAGCCCTGTGATTAGGCGTATTTAGACATTTTTTATTTGCATTTACATGTGGATTCATGATCTCCGCTTCATTGGGTCCTCCGCAATACAATGATAATTTTTGTAACCTGTTCTGATAATTGAGTTGTTATAATTTGTGTGGCAATGACTATTGTTATTCTTCTTTGAATAAATATTGTTTTACTGACAGAAGTGTTACGATATGGATATGAATTTGATGGATGAAGGTCCAGGATCCGAGTTTATTTAACCTATGTACCTGTTTGATTATTTTTAACTTTGAACATATTATCCAGGCTGCCTTTCATTAATGAAATAAAAAAAAATAAAGTAATGCCAGAGACGAATAAAGAATATTTTTTTTTTTTAACTGAATAATTTTATTTGCACCTGTATAATTACAATAAGCAAATGTGCTAAAATAAGTTACAAACGGCATTGGTAGGCATGAGGGAGATACCACCCAGTGGTGCATTCTGCTGGCATTCAAAAGATTTACACTGCCAGACTAGGAGCCTCCTCATCCAACTCCTCTTCAGCCTTCGCCGAGGTATGTCAGGAGCGTCACGTCTTGCCATATCTTGTACAAATTAGTTTGAATGTCCAAGCAGTTTGTCGTGAAACCGTTTGTAATTCATATGTATATAATTTGTCACAGTCGGAACTCTTAAGTCATTGTGAAGGATCTCGTTTGAAACATAGGGGAGTGAGTTCATAATTAATCTTAAATATTGGGTTTGGAAGATTTGTATTTTTTTAATATGTGTCTTTTTTTGCGGGTCCGTAAATTTAGCTTGCATAGGTTCCTATAGGTTTTAGTAAATAGCTGTATAGGTTTCGTTTTTGTCTGAGGGGTAATTTGGAACGTCTATGTACGATGGAGTATAATAGTCTCAGTCAGAACTTTAACGTTTTTCGTTTCATCTTGACATGTGGGCCCCATGTCATCCTTCTGTCTAGAGGAAGTCCCAAGTATGTTACTGTATTTGTTTGTGCTATTGGGTGATTGTCTATGTAGACTGGAGGGCATGTTTCGTGTCTTAAGGTGAATGTAACATGATGTGACTTGTCTTGATTTATATTAATTTTCCATTTTCTACACCAATTTTGTATGTTGTCAAGGTTGTGTTGTAATGTTAGGGTGGTATGTATAGGATTCGTGTTTCTTATGATAATAGCGGTATCGGCAGCATACGTCACAGTTAGTATGTTATTGTCTGTTGGTATGTCATTTGTGTATACTAAGTATAAGAGTGGAACAAGAATTGAACCTTGTGGGACGCCTGCAGAGATTGGTTTTATTGATGAGGTTACTGGATGACTGGAAAAAAAAAAACAACTTGTCCAAGATGAAATAAATAAGTAGATTCCTCATAATTCAAAAGGCTTTTTAGTAACAAAAAAAAAAAAAAAATTCTATGTTTTAACTGTAAATCCTATCCCTTATTTATGAATCTTTTTTTCAATGGTCATTCATTTTTTTTGACCAATTAGAAAAAAAAAACATTGTTTTAATGCATTTGAATGTTTCAAAACCTTGATTTTTTTTCTTCCGATGTGTACATAATGATACCCATCCTTACCTAACGGTATGAGCGGCTATTATATTACCTCACAACTTGGTTGCCTGACTGTTGGCAGTAATTTTTATATATTTAATTTAATGATGGATTGGATTAAAAAATATAAAAATGATAATGGATGATGGATGATGCATTAATTTGAAATATATTAAAAAATGGTTGGATAAAATTCAAAATTAAAAATTCCCATAATTCACGCGTTTCCCACACACTAAATCCCTTGCATTAGACCTGTGCAATTGAGAAAGGTATCCACCATTAGAGAGTAAGCAGTAATTATATTTAATTATTATAAATAAATTTTGAACTTTTAACGAAGTTTAATTTTTTTCCTAACTTCCATATGTAAACGTTTCAGACACCACTATATCAATGATTTTCAATACCAACCTTGAATCCATCACGTCCCGGAAGACCATCTATTCCTGGCTCTCCATCATCACCGACTGGTCCTGGTGGTGCATTGAAAGACATTCCAGGGTCACCAGCAGGACCAGGAATTCCATCCAAACCAGGGTTGCCGGGGGCTCCCATCGGACCGATAGGGCCTGTAAGAAATGAAATTATTATTATTTAATAAATAAAATAATCTTCATTGTATTACTTTAAGGCGAATGTAAAAAACTAGGAGATGTGATCCAGAAGGCAGGTCTTATTATAGATTAGAATTGTGGAATACTCTACCTGGGTAACCCATGTCTCCTTGTTCTCCTTTAAGAGAGGAAGCACCTGGAAAGCCTCTTGGTCCAACGTCTCCTATAGGTCCGGTTGCGCCCTAAATAAACACAATTATGCTACAAAACACTTTTAAAAAGGCATTACAAAGCATGAGAATTATAAAAATATTTTTAAGAATAACACATACTTTTTTATTATAAATCAGACAATAAAAATCGAGAAATTAATTATGCGGATATTATCAGGAATTAGTCATGCAAATATTATCAGGAATAAATTATGCTAATATTATGAATAGATTAAAATTCAGAAGTAATGTTCTCAGTTTTAAATAACTTGATTTAGAAAAGTATTCAAAATAACTGGTAATAGATCTAGTAGACATAATAGAAGACTTAACCCTTTAACTGCTATTGGCTGATATATGAGCCGGCCGTGCGCTGATCCCCGTGTGCTGATGGCCCGTATTTGAGCCACCCTGTTTTTGCTCTTCACTGCTGTAGAGTTATGTACGAGCCGGGTAACTAGCGCTATAGACCCAATAGGTCGCGTTGCATAGTGCCGGAAAAAAAAAAAAAAAAAACTAGCGCTTTCTTTTGATGTTTTTTGGAATCTAGAATATTTCCCTCTACCACTAGAGGGCATTTGATTGTTCTTTTCCTTACTATATTGCCTTGATACACGGTTGCTTTCAGCTTTCTGTAAATAACATAACCTTTTGCCTGATATCAAACCTTTCTATACCTGCTTATTTACCCTTTGTCTAATTTTAGTTTATTTGCAACTACTGTAGCATAAACTTGTGTTGTGAAATAGTTGTGATGGCGAAAAAATAGATAGTGAGGAAGAGCTTTTGGGGCTCGTAGCGGGTGCTAGTGATGCGGAAGCTTTTTAAATTTTAAAAAGTTCTTAACTCCACCAGTGTCAGTCCACAGTCCGTATCTAAAAGTGAGATGAAGAACTTTGTGTAGGATTAATTAAGCTCGCAAAACATATAAGATGTGAGAGTTTGAATGCCGTAAAAGTACTCCGCACAGCGGTACCGCTCGGTGCCTACTAACCCGCAGACGGCAGACCACTACTAACCTGCTACCACCGCAGTTAAATGGTTACGTGGGTTTATGTAATTGAATTAAGTTTGATGGAAATGGTTGGGGGTGCGGTCACATATCAAAACACTATATGTGCAATAACATAGTGCTACATTATTTGACCACACCCACACCCATTTCCATCTGATAAATTTCTAAGGTCAACCATCTGCCTACATTATGTAATTGAATTAAACATGATTAAAGCTCATAAGTTAAATATCCCTTTGATTTTAAAGATATCTTATTTTTTACTATTGCTGTATATATTATCCGATCCTGTCGTCTATCATATATCTCCGAATTCCTTCAGCCCAAATCCTCGGTCCATTACCACAATACCCACTCCTCTTCAGATCTAAATGCAGTGGCCCACCAAATAAGGTCAGCTTTTGATATATCTTTCATTATTTGGTCTACACCTCTATGAAATTCTATTCCCCTTACATCCGTAATTCCAATACCCTCCCCACCTTTGAATCCTGCCTGTATCATCACTTCCTAGCCATCCAGTGTACCAAAAAAAATGTAAATTGACATTTCCTATTATATAATATTTTAAACCGGTGGAAGATCTTTTTTTTATTATAATTTTCTTTTGTCTTACTAGAAAATATAAATACTCCCTAGCTTATCTTTAAATATGTTTGTAAATTATAGATGGGTAAATTATAGATGATTGTAAATATCTGTGTATGTATAGATGGGTAATACTAGTTTCTTTTCACTTAATTGAATATTTAATTTGTATTATTTTTTTTTATTTATTTATTTTTTTTTTTTTTTTTTTTTTTACTCTAGAGTCCCCTAATATTTACAATACTTATTTACATAATAGAACAGAAAATATTTTTCAATAATTCAAGTCTCCTATCATGTTGTCTTGTTTTTGTAAACAGAAAAATATTCAACTTCAAACAAGATTAATCATGCTATTGCAATGCAGCGTCCTACTAGAGATGTCTCTACTATGGAAACAACATCTATGTTAAAATAATATAATAAGTTAGGGCCCGAAACAGGTTAATGTAAGAAAGATGGATATTAAAAACATTGATGTCGAAAAACATCAATGTTCTTGAGCATCGATGTAGCAATATTACACTGCAGGTGACCACTTTCTTGTAATGCAATGTAATTCCTGAAATCGAATGTGTAGGCAAACCCTCTCAACACCTATCACATGAAATTTTGTTTACATTAATTCTTTCGAGATTCTGGAAACGGACTATGATCAAATATTAATATAGCATCGCTAATAATTGTACAATAAATGAGCCGAAACCTTTCTTCCGACAGCTCCTTCATAACCTGTAAGTCCCGGCAGTCCCTTTGCTCCGACTGGTCCTTTATCGCCAAAGGTACCGATCGCTCCCACTGGACCAGGATCACCCTTCCTTCCTGTAACACATTAATATGTTTAGTTGATATTAAACTAAGGCATATTTATTATATGCATTAAACAATTCTATTTTATCTTGCTAACCAGCTACTTATTTAAATATTCATGTATAATGCTTACCATCTTTTATATTATTATCAGTTCTATAAAATATTCATTTATTGTCATCCTCTAGCATAGATACTAATATATTTGTTTTCTTTTAGCCCTGATGAAGATCCACAAGTTGGATCGAAACGTTGGCTTTCGAAAATAAAATTTTTTTCAAACTGAAAATCCTGATCATCATTTAACCTATCATTTTTAATAAATAAAATAAAATGATAATATTCGTAGAGACTAAGATAAAATTAATTTTTCCTCATAACTAGGAAGTCTCCAACTCTGTTTAAATAAATAAATAATAATAGATAGAAAACTTGTTTCTTAAGAAAAAATACTACATTTTCGGACTATAACAAAAATTAAAAAAAAGAAAATGTAGCAAAAACCGTCCAGTCGTTATAAAGTGATGAGCAGGGAAAGAATTTATATATAAAATAAAAAGCCAAATATGTACATTTATCTTCATCATCATGCTAAAGTAACAAATATGCATAGGTTTTCAGTTGCAAATTTTTAACTTTAGCATGGTGACAATATATGTAACTATATTTTAAGAAATATGTAACAATAAACTGTAAATATGTAAGAACAAATTGATTAGAATATATGTATATTTTTGAGTATAAATACATGAATATATATGTATCTAAAAGAAAATCCTGAAAATCATAAAATTTAAAATTATTAAATCATATTTTACATTTTCAAATGAGAAGAAACACTTATCCGATCTGAAGATAGCTTTGTGTCGGCTGAAAGTTCTTTCAACAACAACAGATGTCATAGGGGAAAATTTGAAAGATGCAATGTCCATTAAATTAGTTAAATCCACATCAAAGCAATTGCCAGCAATTTATACCGGCCCAGTTTTAATGATATCTCTACTTTCTCTCTACTTTTAGCAAGAGTTTTTTCTTTCAAATTGTTTGTCCTCAAAGTGATTTTATCAGGAACATTCTTATTAATATATTTTACCAGCTCTATATACCGGTTTCACCCGGAGAATTTCATTTCTTAAATCTATAAAATCTATGAAGTGAGACTTTTATCGACTCAAACGGTCGATTTCGTAAAAACCAATGTAAAGCGAGATCAATACAATTTTTATAACGATAAATAATATCAGCTGAAGATCGGCTGAAGTTATGCAATTTTAATATGGACAGGTGTTCACACCTGGTATCAAAGAACCACTGAGCGAACTTTGGAGGATTTAGGACAAACCGTATGGATTTCTATAAAGAACAAACAGAATTTCATCTTTAATTACATAGATTATAGCTGCAGATCCAGGTTTCACCCGGGGAATTTCATTTTTCTAATGAAACAGTCGATTTCGTAAAAAACCATTGTAAAGCGAGATCATTACGATTTTTATGGCAACAAAGAAGATCGGCTTAAGTTATGCAATTTTAATATGGACAGGTGTTCGCACCTGGTATCAAAGAACCACTGAGCGAAATTTGGAGAATTTAGGACAAACGGTATTGATTTCTATAAAGAACAAACAAACAAATAAACAAAAAAACAGAATTTCAACTTTATTTATATAGATAAGAAACTTTTAAAATCTAGATTTTCAATTTTATAAATAGGTAGGGGAGAGTAGCGTAAATTGGGGACATTTTTTTGCTCTTTCTTGTGAATTGTACATTTTTCACTAAAAATCTAATATGATTCATAATTTTTAAACTTCTACTAATTGTCTTTATGTTTGCTAACTGTTGTGGATTAAATCGGAACAGTTAGGCTGTAATTAATAAAAATACAAAATAAAAAATATCCGTACTTTAGCCTAACCTTCGGGTAAAGTAGGATACCCCTTCGGGTAATGTGGGGTATCCTTTTTGAATTGCATAAAAATGTTTTATTAGTGCCATGACTATTAAATCATTTAATTTTCTCTGATAACAAGTAGCCTGCAATTTTGCGATAGGTGAAACTAGAAAATTTGATGGAATGGTGGATGGTGAGAAAGGAAACAGATGATGCGTTTTACTGTTGAAACTAGAAGACATGGCATGATCCGTCTTGTTGGCAGTTATTTTGCTTCTATTTGTGTGCACTGACATTATAAAAATAAAATAGTGAAACTTATTAGGCATGCAGCGTAACAATAATGAGGTAAATGATTCAGTAAATGTAAAAGTTAGGTCACATAAGTCATCGTCGGCTAAAGTAGGGACGTCCCCACTATACCCACCGCTTGACGTCCCCACTTTAGCCGACAGGAAGTTTAATGAAAATAAAAACCTCAAAACGATAAGAAATATGGATAGAAACGTTAAAACAAACGGGAACACAGATGAATAGAATGACCAACCTAATAAAATAATAAACTTAGCAATCAAGGCCTGTCTGTTTGTGTTATACCATTTTGAAGTTAGTACTAAGATGAGAGAAAATGCACCCAAAATATATATTTAACCTTCAAATTCTAACGGAACAACTTTTCACTATAGAACTCCTTGCTAATCCATCACCACAACCAAAGGAAACAAAGATACCATTCAGTTGATAAGTAGCACCAAAAGACACCGCAATCAGATAAGTACCCCACTTTACCCTACTCCCCCCTACATATGCTCTAAATTAACGATCGGCAAAGATCTGTATTAAAAGATATCTTACCATTTAATTTAGAATCAGAGCAATAAGCTGTTACTAATGCTTGGAATAGACCTACAGTTTTTATAAGGCCCTTTCACGAAATCTTAATGATCCCATATCAAAGAGTCAGCACATCTTTGATAAATAACAAAAAAGTTTCATAAAAGTTTAGTAGTGACTAAATGATATCTTCCTCAAAACACATAACTCAATCTTTTCTTAGATTTACTAAGCCACAAAAACTATAGGTTGGTATGCATTTTCGTTTTCAAAAAATCTGGTGCGTACGCGCAACACAGAACTTTCACTTACCAACTTACTTAGATTAAAAATTACTGCCTTTTATTAATTGCCACTTCTAAAATGAACAGAAGGGCTTTAATTATGAACAATGATCTGTCATTAAAGGCATACTCCGCATGCGTGGGCTCAATGAGTTTTATGAGTTGACAGAATATTTTTCTTTTTTTCTCCACTTCATGTTTTCTTTATTTTTATCATATCTCATATTTAGCCATTTCTTATTTTTAGGCGTGACGAGAGACAGTTAATTTCTCCATAGAGACAAAAACAAAGGTACTTTATAGGAAACAAAAAAGGCCCCTACTCCCCAAAAAAGAACCCTCAAAACATTTTAATAATGATAAAGCTTACCTGATATTAAAGAACACCTACTTTTCATTAAACATGACGAATTTGATAAAAATCGTTAAAGCCGTTTTTGAGATCATCGAAAAAAAGATAAAGATTGGAAAAAAATTATGAAATAAAGTGCCCCCTCCGTTTGACCAATTTTGATGAAATGTTGTCTATCACATCTTTGGCATATACATACATCAAATACCCAGTTTGATCAAAATCGTTAAAACCGTTTTTGAGTAAATAAAAAAACATGTGAAAATGATACAAAATTTATTAAGTAAAGTCCTCCCTCCGGTTGATCAATTTGGATGAAATTTTTACAGCCATATCTCGGGCATATAAATAGATCAAATACTCAGTTTTGAAAATCGAAAAAATTTAAAAAGTTATTAAATAAAGTATCCCCTCCCTTTGAGCAATTTTGATTAAATTTTTGCTGTCACATCGTGGCCATATACATACACTAAATACACAGTTTCATGTTCACACAGTTTATAGTTTTTGAGCTAGTCACACATACACACACACACTGTTATACACATACAGAGTGCTGATTCTATCTCTAGATGTGGAAGGAGCGTTTGATGGGTGGCCATCGATCCTTTTTCAGCTCAAAAACTTCGGATGCCCCAAAAACCTCTACTTACTCTCTAAATCATATTTTTCAGAAAGGAAGGCTACAGTCTCATGCAATCTATTACAGAAAACTAGAGTAGTCACAAAGGGGTGCCCCCAAGGTTCGTGCTCATCCCCAGGTTATTGGATAGTGCTGTACGACTCATTGTTAAAGATACCACTGCCTCCTGAAGCAGAGTGTGTAGCTTTTGCAGACGACTATTACGTCATGATCAGGAGGCAATAGGCATTGAGGTTTTACATTTGATTGATAATTGGGCAAGGCTGCATAAGATGAAGTTTAGCGCAAATAAGTCACAGGCCTTACTCTCGAAGCAAAAAGGAGAATTAGAGACAATAACGCTCTATCTTGATGGGTACCCAATTAAACAGGTTGAACAGATGAAATGTCTCGGAGTCTTATTTGATTACAGATATAACCTCAATGCACATATAGATTTCATTACAAGTAAAAGCCTTCAACTTATAAATATCCTTTCAAGGTCAGCTAAAGTGCATTGGGGAATTGGAAGTGATGCTCTTCAACTAATTTACCGCGGAGCAATTGAACCTATCCTGACTTATGCTTCACCAGTTTGGATAAAAGCGATAGAGAAAAAACAAAACCAAGCCAAATTAAAACGAATACAAAGGCTGATGACCATAAGAATAATTAAAGGTTTTCGAACTATATCATACGAGAGTGCCATTGTCCTTGCAAATATTGAACCGATTATTCTGAAATTGGGTTTACAATGCAATTTTCATAGAATTTACCACGATGGAAATGATGAAGAAGCGGAATATGAGAAGCCAGTAAGTTTCAGAGAGTGGCAGCATCCAGGAGATACACCAGGTATAATATTTTATAAGGAACCAGAAGATGCTAAATATTACATATACACGGATGGGAGTAAAACTGAAAGGGGAGTAGGATGTGCATTCGTGGCAAAGGAGAGAGGAGAAGAATTTTACAGCGCTAAGTTTAGGCTAAGCCCTAAATGCTCAAATAACCAAGCCGAAATGCTAGCTATATTGAAGGCCCTAGAGTGGTGGAAGGGGATAACTAAGGATTATGGAGAAAGGACACCAACTGTTGTAATTAAATCAGATAGCAGAATCTGTTTAGACATATTGAAGAACCACAGAGACCATTCTCCGATAGTCGGAAAAATTAAAATACTTTTAAAATCAATGAACAACGAGGTGAGGTTTCAGTGGGTAAAGGCTCATAGTGGTGTAATAGGGAATGAGATGGCAGATACTCTAGCGAAGGAGGCATCAGAAGACGAATCTATAGAAGAAGCATACTCTCTGGCCCCGAAGTCGTACCTTGTGAACAAACTTCATAAGAACTTGATATCGGCTTGGCAGGAAGAGTGGGCCCAAAGCGACAAAGGCTTAATTACGAAGAAATATTTCCCGAACATCAAGTCAAGGCAGGATGCGGAACACTTCACAATTAACTATAAATTAACTTAGGTCTTGATGGGTCACGGTCGGAACCGGGCATATCTTCATCGTTTCAAAATTTTAGACGACCCATACTGTTTATGCAACTCTCATACGCCACAGACATGGGAGCACATAATTTATGATTGCGAGAATTTTGAAGCTATCAGAAGAAAACTTATTCAAGATGTCATTATATCAGGGAGTTATTGGCTTGCAAAAGAGACTGACTTAATTTCAAAAGATTACTTTCCATCTTTTTTCAGTTTTCTAGCAAAAATAGAATTTAATATGTTATAGAAATATTGTAACTATAATTATTAATAATGCACATGTCATACGTTATGCGGTGCATGTGAACAATAAAGTGATTTAAAAAAAAAAAAACACACACACACAGACCATTTCGCAGGACTTGGTTATTTGGACTCAGGGGACCCCAAAACGTGTATTTCCGTTGAAAACCGGAAGTCGAAAATTTTCACGATCGCAATACTTCCACTTACTATATATCTATATAAATAAAGTTGAAATTCTGTTTGTTTGTTTGTTTATTTGTTCTTTATAGAAATCCATACCGTATGTCCTAAATTCTCCAAATTTCGCTCAGTGGTTCTTTGATACCAGGTGCGAACACCTGTCCATATTAAAACTGCATAACTTCAGCCAATCTTATTCTTATATAGACCGTATATTATATATAGACCGTCCCTTGGTAGGCGTCGAGTTCTGGAATTTTTAAACCATATGTTTTTTGTTTTTTTTTAACATTACAATATGTTTATTTACATGTATGGTGAATTTATTTTTTATAAATGCCTCCTAAGAAGCGAGCTTCAATAGGAGTAGTGAGCTCAAAAGCTAAAAAACAACGTCAAATATGAGCAGCTGAAACTCTCGAGGAACATCAAAATAGGATTGAACAACAGAGGCTTAGACAGGCAGAATCGCGGGAAACTGAGTCTGCCTAGGAATACGAGGCCCGCTTTGCGCCACAAAGGCTTAGGCAAGCCGATTTGCGAGAAGTTGAAACTGCAGGCCAATATTTCTGTTTGTTTGTTTGTTCTTTATAGAAATTCATACCGTTTATCCTAAATTCTCCAAATTTCGGCAGTAGTTCTTTCATACCAGGTGCGAACACCTGTCCATATTAAAATTGCATAACTTCAGCTGATATTCTTTATTGTTATAGAAATCGTAATGAACTCATTTTATAATGTTTTTTTTACGAAATCAACCGTTTCATTAGAAAAATGAAATTCCCCGATCAAACCGGGTTATACAGCTTAAAGATGAATTTCTGTTAGTTTGTTTTTTCTTAGTAAAAATCCATACTGTTTGTCCTAAATTCCCCAAATTTCGCTCAGTGGATCTTTCTTACTAGGTGCGAACACCTGTCCATATTAAAATTTCATAACTTCAGCCAGTCTCTGGGTATATACTTTATTGTTATAAAAATCGTTATGATCTCACTTTAAATTTGTTCACGTTTATTAGAAAAATGAAATTCCCCGGGTGAAACCGGGATATACAGCTAGTTTCATATATAGGTAAGTGAAAGTAAAAATGTTTTGATGCATTACAAATAATGAGATATGAAATAAAAAAAAATAAAAAAAAAAATAGACCGAATATGAAAAAATTGTAAAATAAACATGAGTTTAAACAATTCAAAATGCTAAGAAGATTCGAGGTTTCTAATGAAAATCGTATGCTCGGAAAAAAATATGTAAAATCCGTTTCCTTGTGATGAGGTAACCAAGGAACATTATTTCATTTTATGATATACTTAGATAAATTTTTTGAAACATCCCAGAACAGAATCAAAATCTATAATGTACAAAAAGTTAAATTATTCTTTCTTTAAGATACACAGATACATATATACAACCTGGTAGGCCCATGGGACCAGTTTCTCCTTCCGCGCCGTTGTAGCCAGGCCTGCCAGATCGCCCAGGCCTTCCGGCGAATCCTTTCGGACCGATGTCACCTTCGGGACCGCGGAACCCTTGGTCTCCAGGCTCGCCCCTCAGCCCTCTATCTCCTCTGCTTCCATTAATGCCATCTCTGCCTGTAATTATAATATTAATTATGGTAAAATATCACTTTTAATATCTTTATATCCTATTTTACAGTTCTGAAATCAACAGCTAATGATACATTAAAAGAAAATGAACTTTTTTTTTTTTGAAGAAGTTAAAAGTACCAGGAAAGAAAAAAATAATTAAATATATAATTTAATGTGTGGATTAAAAGGTGAACATTAATTTATTCTCAACAAATAATATTTATTTTATATTAGCTTTTATATAAAAACTTTTATTTAACAATAAAAAAAATTTATTTTACTTTAGAGAGTAAATAAGTGATTCTCAAATTATTTAAACCATTTAAGGTGTGAAGAAAAAATATGGTATAAGATAATCTTTAATTAATTATATTTCAGTTTAGAAACTTTATTTCTATAATAGATTTCTGAATGCAATATAAAGTAATTTCAGAGGAGCAGTAATCGTTCTCGGTTTCCAGAAAGTCATAAGAGACAAACTTAACTACGAAACGTAAATTCACCTTCTTTCAAGTTTTGCAATACAAATACTTTATAACTTATGGGGATTCATAGATATAAGCATAAGTATATTTTTCTTTATTGTGTTTTTTGTATCTTTATTATGAGTTTTGTGTAATTATTTAATTTTGTTTTAAATGGTAATCTCATGTATTGTATGTTGCTGTCAACTCCTTGTTATAAGGCATGTGCTTTAAAAACAATACATAAATCTATCTATCTATTTTCTTAAAATTGAACCCATATAAGTGTAATGCAAAATATAAATTTTTCTTTATTTCACGCATATCGTACTCAATCCAAATCATCTAATGGAAACCACATTAGTCCTTATTTGGGAGAGCCTAAGGCAAATTTATTCTAACAGATTAAGGAGGGTACCATGTCTACGTCACCTTTTGGTCCTTTGTCACCGAACATGCCGGGCATTCCTGGCATCCCGTAATCTCCTGGCATACCTGGTTGCCCTACAATTCTTTGACCGGTCATTCCTTTGTCTCCCTGAAGAAAAAAACACAACAAAAATCAATGAAAATTCTGCTGATTTATTCTGTTTATTAGATTAGTAAATAAAACCATAGTTGATAGTCGATTGCCTTAGGGCCTATTTATTAATAAATAGGCTATAATTGCCTAGATTAAAAAATGGTTTCTAGAATAAAAATAAATAAAAACAGAATTTGGACGTAATAAGGTGTGGTAAGTGGTATTACTTGTACCAATAAGTAGTATTACTGGTACCAACCCCCTGTCCATCACTAGAACATTGATATTTTGGTTCATTAATAGTGCAAAAAGTAATTTTGATAAAATAGAGATTAAAGTTGCAAAACTAAATTTATTTTTATTCTGGGATGTCTAGTATCCTAAGAATAACAAAACATGGTCAGTTCAAGAGCCATTTGTGTGGCTGGTTGAATAGAAATAATGGATAAAAGTTTTAAGAAAAAAGGAAAAAAAAAATTAAAAATATAAGTAAACCTCAGAAGCTGAATAAAAGAGAGTATGAAAAAGAAATTTGGATATTGAAAACAAACATTTTTCAGCTTCTAAACTTTAGAACTTGGAAAATGATAATAAAAATCTAATATAAATATAAATATAAATATAAATATATATATATATATATATATATATATATATATATATATATATATATATATATATATATATATATATATATATATATATACTCAGTGTTAATTTCACTATTTTACATGATTACGGAAGATTGATGATTAAGGAGGTGGAGAAATAATTGGGTTTTAAAGGAAGTGAGGGATGAAGTTTTACGGATAGAGACAGGTAAGGAATTCCGGAAGGTCCCAGTGCGGATGATAAAGGATTTTTAAAGGAGGCAGTTCGATAGAAAGGGATGTACAGGTTAGAGGTTTGGGATCTGGTGTTTAGAGAATATATAGAGGAGCAGAGTTTGAACAAATTGAAGATATAAGGAGGCTTTTTGTTTCTAAAGGTTCGGAAAAGATACACATCTAGGAAGTATTACACATCGAAAAACTGGGTAGAGCCACTTCAACTCAGCATACCAACTGGTGGGACGTGGGAGCGCCTGGGTACACCGAAGATGAATCTAATGAAGCAGTTCATTATCCTCTTCAACCTCACCTCATGCAAGTCAGATGGTCCCCCTTATACAAGGCAGCCATAGTCATAATTGTGGAGTATGAGGGAGGAGACTAGGAGCTGACGGGTTTTTGAGGAGATGCAATCACGTGATCTAAGGAACTGTTTAAGGATGGCAATGGATTTTCTTGTGATTTCGGAATATTTTTAAAATTTTAAATAATGGAACATTTAAAGGAGATCCTAAATATTTTAAATATCTAAGGGAGACGTTCATAACTACAATGAAGGCGTTAGGCAGCAAAAAAGGCGAAAATTTCCTTAACAATGTCCATCACTGGTACGTTTGTTTACCCTACCTAAACATGTCTTTTTTAACCCTAAATAAATTCTAATTCGAATTTGGGAATTGTTTTTGTTTTTATTACACAACTTTCATAAATAAAATAGTGGTTGCTCAATTACGTATAGCGGGTATTAAATATGTGCGCTTATTAATTAAAAGTAAATACAGGTCATTTAATATCAATCAGTTATGTAAGTACTGTAACTCCAATGTCAATGACAAAATTAAACACTTTTTTTTTTACTTGTTCAGATTTCGGGGATCTCAGGCAGTCTCTGTTGTCCAGATATATTAAACAATTTAGCACCCCAGAACTGATTTTACAAGACCTTTTGTCTGTAAAGGACGTAGACAAATTAAACAATATTTATTTATATGTAGTCCTGGCATTCAACACAGAGATGCAATGAAATATTTAAGTCAGTTTATTCATTTTATATTAATGTTTTTACAAAAAGGTTAATTTAATTTATTTAAGAATGTAATTTGATAGCGTCTCAAATATCCAGATGGGTCAATTAATATGGTTGGAAAATGTTGAGCGAATGGATCCCAGCAGAATCCCAAAAAAGCTGCTCTACGAGAAGCCAGGAGGTGAACGAAGGCTAGGGAGGCCTCAACTACGATGGATTGATGATGTCGAGACAGACCTGAAGGCTTTAGGAGTACATCGCTGGAGAAGATTTGCAGCGGACAGAGCCGAATGGAGCAAGCTGTTAAAGGAGGCCAAGGTCCTAAATGGACTGTAGCGCCAATGTGTTGGTTAGTTAGTTTAGAATCTAATTTGTATTTTTTTTTTTGTTTTGTTCATTATAAAAAAAAAATTAGAACTAGAATTAGAACTAAGGTGATAATTGAAGCGTGGAAAAGCATAAGGGTATAAGTGACTTAAGAAATTTTTACAGAAATGATGTGACTTCTATTACCTCTAGGGTGAACTACGTTCAGTGCTTACACCCATGCCATCTTTCATACGTTCAATGGACTCTTTCATTACAACAAAACATTACTTATATCCATTTCTGAAGAATGGCTTTGGCACATATAACAATTTGGCAAAAAAAAACTTTGTTTTATTTTTTTGTCACTTAGACCCTTATGCATTTCCACGCTTCAATTTATTTGTCTTTTTTCAAGAATTTTATCTTAGGCCAGACCTCCTGTAATTGTATTTATATACAAAATACAGTATTTTATCTATCTATCTATCTATCTATTACCCAACATTGCAGATTATCTGAATTTTCGATTATCCGTATGAATAGCCATTGGTTCCAGTTAGTCTTGATAAACAAGTTTATAATGTAAATAATTTATCAAATTCTAAATAAATTCTGCTTTACCTTTCTTCCCTCTTGACCTTGGATTCCAGGAGCGCCCTTCTCGCCTTTGAGCCCCCAAACTCCAGGAATTCCATCCAGTCCCGGCAGGCCAGGTCTTCCAGGCAATCCTATTGCCCCCTTCATTCCAGGAGCACCAGGTGGTCCCTTAGGTCCATCAAGTAAAGGATACCCTGGATCTCCTCTGTCTCCTTTTTGACCTAGCGGGCCCTTCGCAAAAAAAAAAAAAAATAAAAAATAAATAAAAGAAAAGGTGTTTAATGGTCAACTTTTTTTTTTTAGATAAGGATGATTGATAATCTGGATTTCCAGTCAAATTTTCATTATTAGGGAAAGCCTATGTTTCGATCCAAACATGCGGATCTTCATCACGGCTTGTTGAGTCCAAGGTAATACAGAGACTTGTTGAGAATTGTTTGTTTGTTTAACGTCCATTTTTATGCTACTAAGGCTAATCGGACAATGCTACAGTGGGAGTCCTAAATTTTGCCTATCCAGGTATAATTAGGATAAGGATCTTTAACGAGTATCTGACATCGTACAGGCTCGGGACCTCCATTTTACGTCCTATCCGAGGGACGGCATAGCTAAGGATTTTTTACTCCCATTAAAAAATCCTAGGTCCACCGCTGGAATTGAACCCGCGATCTTTAGTATTGTAGGTTGCCATGCTAACCACAACACCACAGGTGACCCCGTTGAGAATTGTTAGATAATACTAATATTATAATATTAGCTTTGTTAGATAATACTATTGTTATTATATCACCAAAGTCTACAAAATATTGAGTGGGACTTGAAAAAGGCACAGGTAAATATTGAGAAAACCATATTCATTGTTATTTTAGGTTTGTATATAGATTAACATATGTAGGTTTAGTTGAATATTATACTAAAAAATTTATTGATTTAAAAACGGTTCATATAAAGGGTATAAAGTTATAAGGAATTATTTAAGATGCATAAAAACAAAAAAGGATGTAAATTGTTATTTTTTTGATGCTAATGAAAATCATTTTTGTTTTAATTACCACTGTTATAAGTATCTTACTTAAATGCCTATTTGGGATCCTTCTCATTGGTTTGTTGTAGAGCATTGAAATTGTTATAAGTTCTTAGAAATTATATGGTTAAAAATTAATAAATCTTATTGTGAAATATATGTTTATATTTGGCCTTGGGTTGGATATTAGATAATATTATAACTAGTAATACATGAAGGATTACTGTGAGCTTTTCTAGCAACACGTAGAAATTTAATTTAACCAGTTTACTAATAAAAGATTTTGGTAAAGGGTTAAGACCTACGTGATAAATAACTTTAAGTAGAAATAATAAATATGCAAAAGGAAGTATATTTACAATACAGAACTAAACTTGAAAATACCGTATTATATCTCGATCAAAAAAAAGTATCCAAATAAAGAAAATTTTACTCAAAATCCAGATTATCAATCATCCTTATCATAAATAAAAAAAAAAAAAAAAAAAAAAAGGAATTTTAAAATGAATTATAGACACCCATAATGCTATGATTACCTGAGAACCAGGGTATCCAGGTATACCAGGTTTTCCCGGTTTCCCTCTGAAACCAGCATCTCCAGGGATACCTGGGAAGCCTTTGAGTCCAATCATACCTTGCGTGGTCGGTCCGGGTAATCCGGGCATACCTGACAGACCGATAAGGCCGTCGTCTCCTCGGTCGCCTGTGGGTCCTTGCGGTCCCATGTAACCTGAAAATATATTACAGCGCTATTCGTTTCCATATTTGAGTATTTTGAGTAATTTCATTTTTATTCAAGTGAAACACAATACAGTTAAAGCTCCTTAGTCACATCCTTTCGGAATAACGCATGCCATTGTTCCAGGAATGGAACAAAACTTTAAAAATCTTTTTGCCAATCTTAACACGTTGAGCGCCAAGCGGTACGATCGTACCGCTCTTGGACTGTTGGCTGGGGCCAAGGCGGTCCCCAGGTACCGCCCGCTCCCGCCAGCTAAAATGTTGTTCTGGGCCAGGGGACCGCCTGCCGAGTGTGATTTCAAGGCATATGGGACCGCTCCGGCCCCGAACAATTCGCCAATGCTATTGGCCTAAAATTTTTTTTTTTTTTTATTTGGGGGGTGCATGGAGCCCCAACCTCGCTCCAAGAGCAGTGATGGCAACCATGATCTGAGCCACCTCCTTTAGATTTTTTTTATTTTTACTTCTTTTAGGTTTTTATTTTTTTGTGTGTGATACTTGCTTTAGTTTTTTTTTTTTTTTTACAAGACAAAATATCTTATTTATTAAAATAATATCACAACAAATTTATACAAAATAAGGAATAGAGGCACTAAAATATTCATAATTATTTACTTGTGGGCTTCAATGAAGCACGGGTGGCAATAAAATGGTTCTTCCGGGCAATGAGGACAGTACGTTGCAATTTTGTTTGCAGTTATTGCATCCTCTGCTTGTCTTTCTATTGTCGCCTTCTTTTATGCAAATGCTGTGACGGGGTCGTGGTGCTTGTAATTGCTCTACAGATTCCGGAATAGTAATACTTTTGCCCGTTACAATTTGGTATACTATATGTGCATTCACCAAGGCGGTACCAAATAATAATTCTAATTCAATTTTCTTGTACCATCTTGTACTTCGTCTTAGGGAGGTATTATAGGAACTCATTTGGTCTGATAAGTCTATTGGAGTCTTGCCTTGATAATAATCGACGATTACAAAGGGGTTGACAAGGGTTGACGTCGCGGTCATAACCGGGCAGCCCACGTACTACTTCAGGTAGTGGGCTTTACCCTGGGGCCGGGCGGTAAATACGTACCGCTCACAAAATTATTGTTTAATTGCCAAAATTAAACTTTTTATTTATTTCTTTTGCAATTTTTGTATCATTCTAATCATATTAAAGTTATAAATTAGGAAAAAATGCTTTGGCCCCAGGCAAAAATACATCATCTTTTCCCTGGCGCTCAACGTGTTAATCATTATTTATTAGTAAAACAAAAAATTTTGTTCATCAAAAGAAAGGTTCAAATACTTTTCCCAATTGTTTAAAAAAAAGATATCACTTTTACTTAAAAAAAAAAAAAACGTTTATTCTAATGATTTGATGAAATAAACCAGGGTCTGGATGGAAAAAAGTGATTTTTCTTAGAATTTTGGATTGAGAAATTTTTATTTTGTTTATGTGGACATGTTTCGCTCCGTATGTCCAAATAGGTCTTAAAATAGTAATGTGAATTAGTTTCTAAAGGTGAGTGATGATCTGTAGTCCAGGAGATATAAAAGCTGCTTGTACCCTCTGGTTAGTTCTAGTTTTTAAATTTGGTATATATGTTCCAAGTGAGTTGTTCGTCTAAGTACAGTCCGAGTTATCGTACAAAATTCATTGATGGAACTGGGTTGTTGTTAATTATCACAGGTCTGCAAGTAGTTTAATAGTAATATTACAAAATTATTACAGTACATATTGCAATAATATCATAAAAAATATCATAGAGTAAAGAAAGGGTGTAAAGACCACGCAGTTAATTGCCCATATCAAACAAACTAGTGATGGGCAAAATTGTTAATTTTGAATAGCAGTTGCAACTGTTTAAAATTAAAGCTATACGGAAAGAAAAACTGGTCCCACTTCACAATCAAGCATTCTTTTATATTTTAAAGTTTTAATTATTGAAATGTATTTCCCCCCTATTTTTTATTGAAAAAAATAAAAAAAATCCAAGTTGAATTGTTAAGGTTTGCAGACCTCCTCCCCCTGTTCTATTTATTCTGATAGAGAGACAGGTGTGGTCTCAGATCTCAGATACTTAAGATTATTCGACCGTCAGTGGGGCTCATAGTTATTTAAATTAAGTTGTAGACAGTTTTGGCCCAATTAGCCAATGTTTTGTCCATGCTCAGTCTCAATATATATTTCAAATCAAAATCAAACCAACTGAACTTAAGAATAGCACCTGCCTTTCAAACATGTGAGTAGATGTAAGTAATCTAGTATATAGCCACTCGAGAAGGCAGTGAAGACAGCTGACTGAGGACTAACGGCCAGCCAGGCATTCTCTATCAAACCGCCTCGTGCAGCGCACATGGTAATTTGTTATCGGCACTCATCGCCTGAATCCTACTGGGAAGAGTGATAATTGTCTTCCAATCAACATATCTTCCCCGATTGTGGTGGAATACTACTCTAATGAAGGACAGGATGTTATTATTCGCCGCAGTATTGTGAGTACAATCAAACTTACTTCTCACGCTCCCCCCAGGTGTAGAGATTTCCGAGCATTGCCCATTAAAGACTATTAATTCAAGACTGGGCATAGTAAAACTATAGAATTCCCAGTGTAAGTTCGCCACATATACTTCAGTGTGAGTTCGCCGAAAATATACAAATACAAGTCAGTTCACCTAAATAAAAAATTATAAAAAATTGGTTGTAACTAAAACAATTAAAATTGGTTGTAACTAAAACAATTGCAATTATTTTTTTTTTATATAATCATTCAGCAACTCGTTAATTCTTATTACATTAATTGATGTTTTTTGTATTACTTTTATCAATTGGGGTTATCATGCATATTTTATTGTTCTTAGATTAAGGTTAAATGTGTTTAAGTATTTCTTTATTTTACAGCTAATCAATAAGAAGTGTTATTTTCAGTTCTTGTTTCATTCCATTAATTTTATTCTATTGCATTTCATTTGTATTTGAGTTCATGATTGTATAAGAGTACTTTATTTCATAATTAAACATAATTTTTTCAGCACTCGTGGTTTGTTTATTATTATTATTATTTTTTTAATCTGTTCTCTTTCTTTCAATTTTAATACATTAACAGCTAAACAGTCCAAATAAAGTGGAGATGTTTTACCTATATTTGATTCTGTTTTATTATAAACATCTCAATCAAGCGGTGGTCCCAATTATCTGATGAACCAAGTAAACAGAGTCGAGTGTATATTCATGGAACATATACCACCTGAATAAGGAGCTTTGAATGATAAAGACAGTTTTAAAATGGTGTCTCCTAACTATAGAAACAGTTCAGTTACCAGGTTCACCAGGCTCGCCGATATCTCCAATGTCGCCTCTGAACGGCACGACCACGTTAGACGCACTATCCCCTGGTTCTCCCTTCTCTCCGTGCGACCCGGGCTGTCCCATCGATCCTTTGATCCCTTTGAATCCTTTGTTTCCGATTAAAAACTGACGAGGTATAATGCTGTCTTCACCACGTTCACCATCGATGCCATCTAAACCTCTTATGCCGTCTCTTCCAGGATAACCTGGCTCTCCATCGTCGCCCTAATAACACAAAATATAATTAATTAATTAATACAATAATATCATGGAATAAATAGTTATATTATGGAAACAATAAGTTGTCATCTTACTAACATCAACCTTCTACCCAATAACCAAGACTCAGTACAGAACCCAATTTTATTTTATAATCAGAGGAAACAGAAATTTATCATGAAATCTCTTCCCACTTATAACTGAGAATAAAAATTAGGAAATGCATATTAGGTTGTCCGTAAATTTATGCAGGGTTTCATATTTTCATAAAATAACCTCTCAGATATGGACTCTTTATGTTTGACAGATTATATTTCTTGTATTGGATGTCTTTATTTATTATTCCTCTCCCAAACACAAATTTTTGTTACAGAAGGATGTGAGCATGCAGTAGGCGCTTACATATATAACCAAAAGTTTTCTTTATTTATAGAAAAGAATATATATATATATATATACGTTTTGCCATTTTTGAGAATTTTATGCACATAGTCTCATTTTTTAATTATTTTCACACCACTACAGTAGGGACACTGTAAGAAATGACACGGATCAACCCCTCGTTCACTGAAGATCCCGCCCCTTACCCCTGACCTCTGTCAGCCACCCGTCTACCATTCCAGTGTCAACTGCTCTTCATTTCACATGCTTATTGTTCTGTTATATTGTTTTAGTTTAGTTTTTTACTGGAAAATTGTTTTATTGATTTTGTTATTAAACATTTTTTTAACTTTATGTTTTTATTTATTTTTTAACCCTAAGTTCTAGGTGTAAACTAATATTCTTGTTGCCAAAAATGATTCATTTATAGCCTAAGGGTTTCCTTATATAATATAGTTACTATAAATAGCAATACAAAAAAAATCTGGTGCGTGGGCGCAACACACGACTTTCACTTACCAAATTACTTAGATTAGACGTGTTTTGCTAAATATCATTTCCCAAAGTCACACATTTTTCTACATTCATATCTTATTTTTGTTAATCGTTAAAGCCGTTTTTGAGTAAATAAAAAAAACATGTGAAAATGATACAAAATATATTAAGTAAAGTCCCTCCTCCGGTTGATCAATTTTGATGAAATTTTTACAGCCATATTTCAGGCATATCAATAGATCAAATACTCAGTTTAATCAAAATCGTTAGAGCCGTTTTTGAGAAAATCGAAAAAAACTTAAAAAGTTATAAAATAAAGTACCTTTGAGCAAATTTGATGAAATTTTTGCTGTCACATTGCGGGCTTATACATACTCTAAATACCCAATTTCAGGTTCGCACGGTTTATAGTTTTTGAGCTAGTCTGTTCACACATACAGACACACAGACACACACACACAGACCATTTCACGGGACGTGGTTATTTTGACTCAGGGGACCCCAAAACGTGTATTTCCGTTGAAAACCGGAAGTCGAAAATTTTCACGATCGCAATACTTCCACTACTATATTTCATATATAGGTAAGTGAAAGTAAAAAAATAAATTAAACAAACAGATTTTTAAGATTTTTAGTAAATTGAAGTACATCACATTGACTGTTTAAAGGAAACACTTGTTAATTAAACCTATAATTAATATATAGTGAGTGTGCTTCATTGATTGATTTTACAACATGTAAATAAATTTTTATATTTTCAGTAAAGTTGGTTTGGCAAGGCATGGAAAAACATTTGACTCCGATTCTGTTCACATAGCCCAAAACTCCTTTGAAAAACCTAACCTTTCGACTAACCAGTTTCTTGTTTGATTGTTCTACCCTGTCCTCGCAGCCATGTTTCATATGATCTCTTCTGTGGGGTTAGTTGGCTCTCTTCAACTGGGTTTTTTTGACGCAGTAGCAATTCACAAAAGCAAGGTAAACATAATCAAAGGTGAAACTAACAATTGTCTTTAGGAAGATAAGAGCAATTTTCTATCTTCTTCTATTGTCATTCTATTTTCCCTTAAAAGCTGTTAAAAACCAATTTAAAATTATTATACCATTATAGTGCAGCTTTTAGTAACAATAATATTTGTCAGGCAGTACTTGAATGGACTAAACAACCCCACCTTCTAGGCCAACCTGCCCCACATAGGGGGTTGATTGGCATACTCTGGATTGACGAATTCTTCAATTTTCCCTTGGGATTATATTAACAGGAACGACTCAACAATCAAAAAAGTGAAAACTGTTGCCAACCAACCCCGCTCCCCCTACTAAATGAATCCTTCTTAAAGAATTAAGTTCCTTTCGGAAACCCCCCAGTATAATTTATTGACAGATATATAGTAAACTCAAACTTTTGCTAGCTGCGAATTGCTTTATTAAATCAGATCGATCGTTTTGGCTGACCTGTTCTCCCTTTAGGCCGTACTCTCCGCTGAACCCAGTGTCACCAGGGTAGCCCCTGACTCCCTTCAGCCCGTCGTCTCCTCGCACACCCTTCTCTCCTTTATCGCCATCTTCTATCGGTGGTGGGAACCCTAATATATCTCCTCGTTCTCCTTTGTCCCCTTCCTCACCTTTCAGGCCTAAAACAGGTGCAGAAGCAACAGTTAAATAACATGTAAACATTTAAAACAATAAGATTTATTATAATGTTTATAGAGAGGAAAGTGTTTTCATACTTTGTTTCATGTAAAACAAAAGACAACACAACAAAACAAAATGGTTTAGAATAGTTGTAGGCTTATTGTTGGAATGAACTAACAGTTGGAAGAAACTGTCATAGTACATGTTTGTGACTACGATGTTTGAGTACCATCCATGCCGGCCTAGAACCGTTATACCCGCCTAGGGTTGGGCATATTTAAATAAAAATGTAATCATGATTATGACTAATAATAAAAAATGTGAATAATGATTGTAATCATCATTCACAAATCATTCTTTAGCGTGGAACAATTCATTAATCATGAATTGTATTAATCACTGGTCGTGGAGTATTCATGAATATAATGTATTCAACAATCATGAATGACAATTATTCATTATTAAATTTTAGTCAGTAATCATGATTTGAAGTAATCATGAAGAGTTCATTATTCATGATTACTCATTACCGATTAATCATGACTAATGGGAATTCACTACTCATGATTACAGATCATTCATTAATCATGATTACAAAAGAATTCACAATTCTGAGTCTTACTAGTCATGAATGATGATTGAAAATTTGTTTGTTTCTATGCTTGTCAATAGGCCTTTACTAATATACATCTAGTTCTTTACTTGTGACTTCGAATGCTGTTCAGTTGACTACACCCACTCATAGGACTTGTCCTTGCTCATTAGAACAACTTTTAATTCAGAAATGCATCCTCGTCTTTTAAATTTAAATGAATAATGATTATGAATATATCATAATATGATTGATGATTGGAGACTATTTGTTATTCATGATTGATGAATATTAGGTATTCATGATTGATAAATATTATATTAATCCTAGCACATGAATATATGTATTTTATTCATGAATAATAATTAACTGAATTTATCAGTATTCGTTAATCATGAATAACTGAATACCAGTTATTCATTATTCATTTCAAATGAATACTAAAAACACTCAATAATCATTAAAAATACTCCACACTGATTATGAATAATGGTTATTTATTATTCATTTGTTTTATGATTAGAATTATTCATATTCATTAATCATTATTCAGATTACAATTTGTCCAACTCTGCCTACAACAGAGTAGATTATTATTAAATATTGTTTCAGGCTTCCATGGTCTGAATCCATTATCCGCATTTCTTCTTCCAGGTTTGACCATGTAACAGGTTTTTTCACTACCAAGCTTTCATCAATCTTGCTGTGGGCTTCTTCAGGGCCAATACAAGAATGAGAGTGGAGAAGGGGATCAGTAACTTATAATCTTCCGTCGGGGGCGAAGTCTGTGTTCCCATTGGCTAGCGCCCGAGGGGGCGTGGTCAGGTGGAGGGGGTAGGGGAGGGGGGATGTCATCAGCTCTCTGAGATATGTTTTGTTGTCTGATGTTGTTTAGTGCAGGGTACCAGTTTTTGCTAAGTCTGTATCCGTCTTCTTTGTTTATATTATTTGGTTGTTTTATTATTTCTATAGCTTCCCTGATGGATCTATGGTGGTAGTTGTCAATCCTTACTATGGCTTTGGTGTCTTCGAAGGCTATAGTTGTGTATTGTAAAAGTGTTCTGATATGGCTGATTTGTCAGTTTGTATTTTCTTAACTGCGGCAATATATTCTTTCAGTCGTGTGGTAATGTTTCTTCCTGTCTGTCCTATGTATTGTTTACCGCATGAGCAAGGGATACTGTCCTATGTATTGTTATACCTGTTATGTTGTCAATATATAACATATTATATTAAATCAATACCAAGATAATGATCACAGAATTGATTTTAAAGGCTCGCAGGCAAAGCCACGACGGGGAATGCTAGTATAATTATATTGTAACAATTTGATTCATAGTTTGTGAGGCATTGTAAAATCTTATGTTCACTAAATAAAAATTATTATAATCCACAAATTGTTACAATATAATTAATTTTGTTACAATATGTCACATGAATATTGAATAAAATTTAAAAACAATAAGAAATAAGAAAATACGCGATTTCATGTTTTTCAAAAATAACGTCTAATTTCTGAAAAATGTTGTTAGATAGAATTTTATTGATTTCAGATCCAAATTCAGCACACATGAAAATATAAAAATCAGGAAAAATGTCTCAAGGGAGCGATTTATTATTATTATTTATTTATTTTTTCCAGAATGGTGTAATGGGAGGTTCTTTCGACTACTTACCACGGATGCCTGGCACGCCTTGCTTTCCAGGAAAACCAATATTGCCAGGGAAACCCTTTATTCCTTTTCTGCCCTTCAGCCCTGGGGCTCCAACTGCTCCGGGATTGCCCGGGCGTCCGTGCCGAGCTTGGTCTCCAGGTAGCCCTTTAACTCCTTTCAAACCTTGAAACAGAAAATTCAAAATGCTCATTATTAAGTATTTTAATTAAAGTTATTTTATAAATTTATAAAATCCTAAAAAATAAATACATCTCAGGGTTGTATTTGTTTTTAATAACTTGTGGAAACCATGGGCGCCAAATTTTTGTGGGGGAAGGCTCAATATTCTCCTAGATAAGGTAGGTAGAAATTCAAGAGGAAAAAGTTGAAATAATAAGCCCTGAAAACAATTGCTGGGACATTTAATTCATCCTCCAACGATGTATTTTAAAGGTATTTATAGCATCTTAAAACTTGTCAATTAATTTCTCAATTAGAACATAAAATTGATATAGAAGTCTCCAAATGTTGAAGGATGTGGGCTGTGATTTCTTGATTGAATTTAATCCTTCTGATCATGATCCTACTAATTTCATTGCTATCCATCAACTTGTATAAGCTTCATCGAGTTGATGGAAAGTAGGATCAAGCTGCTTGGTTTAAAAAAGAAATGGAGACCGATTCTGGAGACCCAACTTTGTAACAGAATTCGTAAAACAATACAGTTTAAGCTGGAATAAAATGATGTAAATATTCAAATATACAATATGCCTGACGATGCTTTTGAAAAAGTGACACAGCTTCAATTTGTTAAAATAAAGAATAAGATGGAGAAATTGGGTATAATCAATCAATACATAATTCACTAATTAGCTAAAATTTTATATTTATTTTTTATTAAATCTGATTAGTTAAACTCGGACAAATTCGTAAAATCGTATTTTCATTTATTTTTTCACAATGGGGGGAAAGTCCCCTCCTGCCAAAATATTTGGGAGGGGGTGTCCCTTCTACACCCCTCCTCTGGCGTTGAGGCCCGTGAAGAAAACAGCTAAAGTATCAAAGCGACATGGTTTTTTAAATGGTAATGGGCATGTAAGGAAATCATCAAAGAATAACCTGATTAAACGTTATTATGAATATGAATTAAACTTACGTTATGAATAAATAAATGAACATTAAATTATGAAAACATTGCAAGGTATACGGGTCATTATCAAATAAAATGGCAATTCATTGTACAAGCGCTTTCTGGCTGTTTCAAGACAAAACCAATAAATATATTTTGTTCCTAAATAAGTACTTAAGTTAATCTTAATGCAAAAATATTTTACATTCTCCTTACTATCTCACACTATTGCCTAGAATGCTAAGAAATAAAAAACAACATGAGTTTGGAAAAAATGTTTTTTTTTCCACATTACAAGCACCTCATTTATGACAGATTTTTTTTTTTTACTTTCACTTATCTATATATGAAATATATAGTAAGGGAAAGTATTGCGATTATGAAAAATTTTGATTTCCGGTTTTCAACAGAAATACAAGTTTTGTGGTCCCCTGAGTCCAAATAACCAAATACGAAATATGAAAAAAATCGAATTAACATATACAGGAGAAAAAAAGAAAAATATTCCTTCAACTCATAAAACATGTTGAGCCCACGAATGACAGACGATTGTTTAAAATTAAAGACGTTATGTTCATTTAATAGAAATTATTTGTTCCATGGTAACTAAATGAAGTTTTCAACAACTACATAGGGAATAAATACATAAAATCAGACGACGGAGTATCATGCTTGCATTCCCGAATTATCGCAAGTCCAAACTTTTATTTTAATAATAAAAAAACTTTAGTGTACTTTAGAGAGAAAAACAAAAATAAGAAATGAATGTGGGAAAATGTGTGACTTTGAGAAGTGGCAATTAACGAAACCCGTCAATTACTAATCTAAGTAAGTTGGTAAGTGAAAGTTGTGTGATGTGCGCATCGCACCAGATTTTTTTTATTTCAAATGATTTATCAGTTCTTTCATCTATGCATGGTTCGGTTACATTGATTCCGCAAAAATTTCATTTTTATATGAATATAACTTTGGTTTAGGGATAGAATAAATTTCTTGAAAGGAAGGAAAGAGCCGAAACAATTCTGTGTAAGCATCCACCTTTGCCTTCAACAGACTGCAATTTTTAGTATTTAAATACTAAAAATTTGATGATATGTCTAGAACAAATCTTACAAAAATGTGACAATAACAAATAAATAAATTAATAACTGAAAATTAAATTAAAAGTTAACAAACTATGATATTGGCGGCAACCAAGGCGAAGATAGTAACTACAAATTATCTCTTAGTTTAGCAGTCAACTTGATAACGTGTTTTATGTCTTTGTAAGAAGAATATGGTAGCAAAACAACTCCTCCAGAATAAACACTGTGTGATGACATTCGGATATAATCAGAAAATCGTAAAAAATCTGGTGCTCTCCGTACACTCTCACCTTCATGTTCGTGAATTCCTAGACATTAAATATCATACCATAATAAATAAAACGGAACCACATAAACCTTACAAAGAAATTAACTACTACACGGATGGTTCGCTTACCAAAACTGAGTCTGGAGCAGGAATCTGGAGAAATGGTAAACCCAAAAATGGTATTTCAATTTCGCTGGAAAAATATGCTGTCACCACTGTCTATTTCACTGTCTACCAATCTGAGGTACTCGCTATTTGCCTGTGCCCTTCAGAGCTGCTGACTGAAACGGTAACCATCTTTACTGAAAGTCAAGCAGCCATTGGAGCAATCAGAAATCATATAACTAAATCGGATAAACTAGCAAAAAATAATAAGGTTGGATGGAATGGGTACCAGGACATTCTGGCATCCAAGGTAATGGAAAGGTCAAAAGAAGCACCACACTACCACGCTACTAAATCTTAACAGAAAGGCATGCAAAAAATTATATGTATAAACTCAAGCTGGTAGAAACACCAAAATGTAGATACTGTGGCAAAGAGAGTGAAACAGCTCATCTCATTATCAGTTGTGGTTGACTTGCTCAACTAAGATTTGGAATCTTTGGACAGGAAAACATACCTAATCCAGGTTCTATTTATCTAATTAATCCAACAAGCCTATTAAAATTTACTGATGCTTACTGATAAATATGTCAATTTCGACTGGCCTACAACATTATACAGCACTAAATAAATCAAAAGATAGAGGGCTACTTTTGAATTACAGTCAGTAACTGTGGTACTAACTGCCCCTAACGTAGACTATTTGTGATAAAAGAATATTTTCCCTAGTCGCCGTTCATATGCACAAAGTAAAATTCAGAATGCAGTTGAAACTTCACATGTGATTATCCAAAAAAACAAATCAATTTTTTGAGTTATAACCATCTTCTTACGGATGTGCGATATGATAATAATAAAAGAAAATAAAGAAACTAAATTTGAAGGAATACGCACCAGGAGGACAAATGCCACAATCGTCCCCACGTCGACCTTTCAGACCCCAGGGGCCGTCTCGTCCATTGTCGCCAGAGTCCCCTACGTCTCCTGGAGGTCCTGGCGCTCCTTTTTCTCCCGGAGGACCCATGACTGGCGGCACTCCGGTTCTTCCTCTTGTTCCTTTCTCACCTAAAATGATATTTTTATCAATTAAAAGCTGTAACACTGATTTATAAATTAATTTTACATAACATATGTAGGGGAGAGTAGGGTAAAGTGGGGACATTTTTTGTTTTTCTTGTGAATTATAGATTTTTCACTAAAAATGTAATATGATTCATAATTTTTAAACGTCTACTACTTATCTTGATGTTTGTTAAGTGTTTTGGATTAAATTGGAACGGTTAGGCTGTAATTAATAAAAATAAAAAATACCCCCACTAAAAAAAAATACCCATAAAAAATACCTTTAGCCGGTGCGGGTGAAGTGGGGGTACCCGCACCTTCGGCTAAAGTGGGGTACCCCTTCGGGTAATGTGGGGTATCCTTTTGAATTGCATAAAAATGCTTTATTATTGCCATGAGTACTATATAAAGCATATATCTATGTATTAAAATGTTGGAAAATTTGTATAGAACCTGCTATTATAACAATACTTATAGGATAGGATTTTAGGATTATATAGGATTAATAAAAATTGTTAAGTCGTTTATTACAAACAAAATCAAAAATGTCCTTATCTGAACTATAATTATTACTACAATGACCAAAATTATTCATTTTAATATAATTGACCAAAAGATAATTAATTACTAACAACTAAATATATTTCAAAACATAACACAGGGGAAACTTTGTGATCCTTAAAAGTTCTGCAGAGCTTGCAAAGAACACTGTTCCCACTTTAGCCGACAGGATGTTTAATGAGAATAAAAATCGTAAAACGGTAATAAATATGAATAGAAATGTTAAAACAAACGGAAACACATATGAATAGAATGACCTATCCGATGAAATAATAAACATAGCAATCAAGGACTATGTGGTTGAGTTATACCATTTTGAAGTTAGTACTAAAATGAGAGAACATGCACTTAAAATATATATTAAAATCTCAAATTCTAACAGAACAACTTTTCACTATAGAACCTCTTGCTAAACTAACACCACAACCAAAGGAAACAAACATACCATTCAGTTAATAAGTAGCGTGAAAAGACACCGCGATCAGATTGGTACCCCACTTTACCCAACTCTCCCCTATATACATCTTTTAGATCACTTTATTAAGGGTTATAATATTATTAGTTTTGTTTGATTTGTTACTTGAAAGGTAACAACCTAGAGTAAGCATTTGAGGATGAGGACAGGGATTGGGTAGAGGGCAGAGGGCAACATGACACAATATAACCTTATATTTTATGTAATATAAGTTTTTCCATTGACAATTTTATTGAGATGAGATAATAAGATTCACATGTAAACAGTTAACACATGTAATAATGGAAATTAATTTGAAAAAATGCTAAGGTAAATAAAACAATAAAGACAAATTGGAAATATGACTATCATACAACATAGTGTGAGAAGTTAACAATTTAGGTAAGTAAGGAAATAGCATAAATAAGATATATTTCACTTATTTCAGTTATTAAAATATTGATATGATTTTAAATGTGAGCTCAAGATCTAATTAGTGATTTCGATGTCTTTTAATAACTAGCTAATATTAAATTTAATATAACTACATATTTCAATTTATCACTTATTAAAACCAAATTTAAGACTCAAACAATAATTATAATCAAGGATATTTATTCATTCATGTGTAGGGCATGCACACATAGGAAAGATGCTAGCATCTTAAGGTACATTACTTCGAAAAGTCAATTATCCTTGCACCCCCCTCTCACATTTCTGAGATAAGCCACAATCTCAATCCAGCCTCTATTTTACTTTTTAATATTGTATGCATTTGTGATATTTTAAAATTAAAATGATGGCTATTTAGTTTGTAAATTTTATTATATTAGCAGTTCTCATTTTCTAATAAGTAAAAATAGTCATTTTGTATCAAATATGTTTCAAATGTTTAGAATCTCTATTTTTTTTTTTTTTTTTTTTTAAGTAAAACAAAGAATTTTCAATTTTTTTTTTAAATAATGATTTAATTGTTGCCCAAATAACTATCACATTTCATTTTTGTAATATTAAAAAATTCTGATGATGATTCAGATAATGTAGTAGCAAATTTTACTACAAATCTTACCAATCGGTCCACGGTCCCCTATATCTCCACGAAGACCAGGAGGACCATCTTCACCAGGTCTTCCTGAAGGTCCTTTAGGACCGATAACAGTTTCACCACCTTTTCCTTTGAAACCTGGAGCACCCATAGGTCCAGTGAGGCCAGGCGGTCCGCTAGGTCCAGAAGGCCCTTGGTTACCTGAAATTGACAAAAATAAATCACAACACAATAAATATTTCTTTAAACTTAAGAAAGAAAAAAAGAAGATAGAAAGCAACTGATCACATGGAATAATATTTTCAATACCACTCACCGTCAACCCCTGGCTCTCCTTTGATTGAAATACCTTTACGCCCCTTCTCCCCGACTCTGCCCGGAATACCCGGAGGCCCAGGAGGCCCCCTGACTCCAGGTTTGCCGGATGACCCATCCAGGCCTCTCTCACCTTTAGGCCCATCATATCCTACGAAAAAAAAGGAACACTATGAAACTGAAACCATTTTGTAAACATAACGGGTCTAATATACAATTACTTTTTATCACCAAATGATTACTTTAACACGTTGAGCGCCAGGGAAAAGATGATGTACTTTTGCCTGGGGCCAAAGCAATTTTTCCTAATTTATAACTTTAATATGATTAGAATGATACAAAAATTGCAAAAGAAATAAATAAAAAGTTTAATTTTGGCAATTAAACAATAATTTTGTGAGCGGTACGTATGTACCGCCCGGCCCCAGGGTAAAGCCCGCTACCTATAGTAGTACGGGGGCTGCCCGGTTATGACCGCGACGTCAACCCTTGTCCCCTTAAAATATGTTATTTTAATGAATAAGATATTTTGTTTTGTAAAAAAATAAATAAAATTAATTTATTTTATTTATTTATTTATTTATACCCCCCAAATTAAAAAAAAAAAAAAAAAAAAAAAAAAAAAAAAAAAAAAAAAAAAAAAAAAAAAAAAATACTTTGGGCCAATTGCATTGGCGAATTGTTCGGGGCCGGAGCGGTCCAATATGCCTTGAAATCACGCTCGGCAGGCGGTCCCCTGGCCCAAAACAATCTTTTAGCTGGCGGGAGCGGGCGGTACCTGGGGACCGCCTCGGCCCCAGCCAATAGTCCAACAGCGGTACGATCGTACCGCTTGGCGCTCAACGTGTTAAACAGTTAATAATTTTTTTTTTTTTTTTTTTTTTTTTTTTTTATGAAATTAAACCATATGACACCTACGAACTCTATTTAAAAGGTTATTACCTATGTGTATACTGGATACAGAGATGAATTTTATGGATTTAATTTTGTTTTGTAATAAAGAAGAAAATGTCTTAAATTTTTTTCAAGATAAAGTTGTCTTACCTAAATTGAAAAAGTGTGATAATGTACAAAATATGAAATTGAACTATAAACAAAAAGTGGGTTTGTTATGTGAGAAATTGCAGAACTTCTAAGGGTTCATTCTAAAATACGTTGTTCCAAGAATCAAGACTACCTATAAGTAAGGCTCTTTTATTTATATACTGCTGGACGCAGGAATACACAACTTTGTTCTAAAGAACTTAATATTAGTAGTTCAACTTACTATATAATCACAAGTATAATTATTATACAGGAAGATCATGAATATTATATAATAGATACAGGCGCGGTTCTAGAAAAAAATTTCGGGGGGGGATTGGTCGGTATGAAAAAAAAACAGCGTAAAAATAGCACACTTTATTTGCTTATGCTTATACATTACGTTCATTTACAAAATTCTGTATAAAAAATTCTAGTCAAAATTAAACTAAACTTCCCTAGAAAACTCGTAAACGTTAGATGCGTAATTAATTTTTTTAATTCATCCCACTAATTTTTTTTTCGTCGAAATTTTGGGGGGGGGGGGATTGATCCCCCATATCCCCCCTGGGACCGCCACTGAATAGATAGATAGGTGAATGTCAATCTTCCCAATATCATTTATTTAAACATTACATAACCATAATAAAGTAGATAGATGGGGCAAGGACAAATTAGGTCTACGTATGTCGCAGAAATTTTAATGTTTTAAAAAAGTGAAAAATATTCTATTAAAAAAATGTAACCTATTACATTGCAATGGAAAAATGTAAGAAATATAGAAAATATGATGTGACCAAGCCACCAAAATATGTAAAGAGAAAATATATAACTGAAGAATATTGCCCTGAAGATGGACGAAATAGTCTGACTATTACGGAGAGGAAAAATATGTTGAGGGAAATATGTGGATTTTTTGAAAGAATATGTTAAGAAAAAAATATGATTTTTGTCATGTTCTTTGTATTAATTTGGAATAATATTTCATTAACCTATATTTTTGTTTACCTATTCATATTTTAGATAAAGCGATTTATTCGTTCTGAAGGGAGACCAGAGTTTTCTTTCGTAGGAGAAGTATTACCCAGTGCCATGGGTGTTAGTATGGGCAGTATAGGGCTTCAGTAGAAGCCTTGAAGTCCCAAAAAAAAAAATAATAATAAAAAAAATAGATAAAGCGATTACTTTTAAAGTAATCGTTTGGTAATGAAAAGTAACTGTTTAAAGTAATAATTTGGTAATAAAAAGTAACTGGCAGCCTTAATGTAGAAAAGACCCAAGATTACTTCAAATCATTAAGTATATCCTCCGACTACTAACCCGGTGGTCCTTGGCTTCCTCGAGATCCTTTGACGACTCCCGTATCAAGGCTTGGGTCGTAAATACCAGGCTCACCTCTCGTTCCCTGGGGTCCAGGTTGCCCAGGTCTACCAGCGTCTCCTTCTTGACCCTATGGGGGGAAAAAAAGACGAATCGGAACATTAATTATATTCAAAAATATACTCGGAAAAAATTAATACAAATGAGAAGCCTAATCTTATAAAAGGCTAAAACCATTTTGCAAAATCTTCAAGGAGCATACGAATAGTGTTTACCATATCGCACTTTCATTGCAACACTACTGTTATATTCAGTGAAGTTTTGATGGGCAATGTATGGCAGGTCCGCATCAATTTGGCAATGATTCTCCCTATTTTGTTTACCTAGCGCATCATTGTAGGTTATTAAAAATTTGTGAATTTTTTAAAAATTATTCATTTTCCTTTTTTAAATAGATCTTTTATAATATAGATATTTAACACATACTTCTTTAGTAAAGAACTTCTTTTGTTTATCACTCCCAACAAATGATAAATTTCTTAAAATTTTCAAAAACCGATATTTCCCATCATTATTATGTTCCTAAAGGACTTATTCCTGGACATCTCGAATGAAGAAAGGCCGCCTTTGGAATGGAAGAAAACGATCATATTCCCTATTCACAAGAAGGGTGATGCCTTAGAATGTAAGAACTACAGGGGAATATGTCTCCTCCTCTGTGCTTACAAAGTGCTGTCGGCGGTTTTGTTTTAGAGACTACTCCCTTATGCAGAATGTGAAATTGGAAAATAACAGACTGCTTTTAGATCAGGCAGGACCAAATTTTCACTCTTCCTCTGCTCCTTGAGAAAACAAGAGAGTACGGAATCAGCACACACCATACGAGGGGTGATCAAAAAGTTCCAGGACTGTTGAGATTGCGCGGCAATGGAGTGTCATAGAGCAGTGCGGTTGGCAGCATTGTTTAGCGTGACTCTTCCTGAGCTCAGCTGTTTATTCAGTTTGTTGATAACCTTCTTCATTGCAAAGTTACTGCTGTTTTCGTAAAAAAAAGTTTTTTGTGTTCGGCGATTTTGTGAAATGAATGTAAAGGAAGAGCAACGCGTTTGCGTAAAGTTTTGTGTGAAGTTGGGTAAAATGTTTACTGAAACTTTTCAAATGTTGCAAGTGGCTTTCGGTGATGAATGTCTGAGTCGGTCAAGGTGTCATGAGTGGTACAAAAGGTTCAAGGAAGGCCGGACATCGTGTGAAGATGATTCTCGTTCAGGGCGCCCATCAACTTCGACTGACGACGATCATGCTGCAAGATTGAACAGTCTTGTGCGTTCTAATCGTCGACTAACCATTCGTGAGATGGCTGAAGAATTGAACATTTCATTTGGTTCGTGTCAACAGATTTTAACAGAAAATTTGCAGATGAGAAGGGTGGCTGCAAAGTTTGTTCCGAGACTGTTGACTGAGCAGCAGAAAGAACACAGAGTTCAAGTTTGTCAGGAACTTCTTGAAATGGCAAATGACAATGAAAACTTCTTAAAACAAGTCATTACTGGAGATGAAACGTGGGTTTATGGCTACGACGTGGAAACGAAGGTCCAGTCATCACAATGGAAGACAAAATCCTCCCCAACCCCCAAAAAAGCACGTCAGGTCAAATCAAACGTCAAGGTCATGCTTACTGTTTTTTTCGACTGGAAGGGTGTTGTTTACCATGAATTTCTACCACGAGGTGAGACCATTAACCGCTTTCGTTATCTTCAAACCCTGAGAAATTTGCGCGAGGCAATAAGGAGGAAGAGACCAGAGTTGTGGCGGAGCGGTGAGTGGGTGCTGCATCATGACAATGCGCCTGTTCATTCCGCACTGCTCATTCGCGATTACTGCACCAAAAATGGAATGACGGTCATTCCCCAGCCTCCATATTCACCTGACCTTGCCCCTGCAGACTTTTTCTTGTTTCCAAAACTTAAGAGACCCATGAAGGGAAAGAGATTTGAGTCCGTAGATGACATTAAAAAAAAATCGCTGGAGCAGCTTCACACCATTTCACAAGATGATTTCTCAAAGTCCTTCACACAGTGGAAACATCGTTGGGAAAAATGTATAGCTTCCCAAGGAGAGTACTTTGAAGGGGACGACGTCCAATAGCCTGTAGATTTTTTAAATAAATTAATAAAAAATCAGTCCTGGAACTTTTTGATCACCCCTCGTATATTCGTAGACTTCCAGCAAGCTTATGATTCAGTAAACAGAAATGAAGTCTACAAAGCTATGATAAACATGCAGATACCTCCAAAAATAGTAAGACTCACGCGCATGACAATGGAGAGTAACTTGTGCTGAGTTCGAATGTTCGGGGATCTCTCAAGAAACTTCAACACAGGGACGGGAGTCCGTCAGGGCGATTGTTTGGCGTGTCTTGTATTTAACTTGGCTCTCGAGACAGCTGTGAGGAATTCTCGTATTCAGACCACTGGAACACTTCTAAATAGGCTTGTTCAGGTTCTTAGATATGCAGACGATCTGGACCTTGCCGGAAGGACACTGGAAGCAGTTAGGGAAGCTTTTGTGGCCCTGGAAGTAGCAGCAGCAAGCATGGGGCTACTAATAAACACGGAAAAAACAAAATACTTGTGTGTTAACCCAAAACATGATATCCGGGAAAGCTTTGTTCAGTTGGGTTCACACAGTATAGAAGTAGTAAGAGAATTCGTCTACTTAGGCTCTTAAGGGAACTCCCGGAATGACAGAGAAGAAATAGACAGACGAATTCTGGCTGCTAATCAGCTTTCCTTCGCACTTCAAAAGCATATCCCGTCTAGAATTTTGTCAAAATCAACAAAGGTCAGAATATACAAAACCTTGATTCGACCTGTTTCAACATACGGCTCTGAGACCTGGACGCTTACTAGAACTCAGGAACTGGAACTCTCCAGGTTTGAACGGAATATTTTAAGGAGAATTTATGGGGCTGCATATTTTGACGGAGGTTGTTTTTTGAGAAAAACCAACCTCGAACTGAGAAGCCTATACAAGGACTTAGACATGGTCGAAACGATTAAATGCACTTGATTGCGTAGGGTGGGACATGTTGTTCGAATGAATTCCTCCGAAATCCCATCTAAAGTCCTTTCCAACCAAGGAAGGTTGGATGCCCTAGGCTCCGATGGGAAGACGGTGTTGCTTAATGAATCGGTATTATTGATACTTGGCATTCTGACTGGAAGGCAGCAGCACAAAATTGGTGGTCATTACTGGAGCTGGCCAAGACTCAACTTGTGGGTCGTAGAGGCATATAAAAAAAATCTGGTGCGTGCTCGCAACACACAACTTTCACTTACCAACTTACTTAGATTATAAATTAATGCGTTTTGTTAAATGCCACTTCTCAAATGAAAACAGAACGGCTTTAATTATGAACAATGGTCTGTCATTAAAGTCGTACTCCGCATGCGTGGGCCCAACGAGTTTTATGAGTTGACTGATTATTTTTCTTTTTTTCTCCTCTATATGTTTTCTTTATTTTTATCATATTTCATATTTAGCCATTTCTTATTTTTAGGCGTAACGAGAGACAGTTAATTTCTCCATATAAACAAAAACAAAGGTACTTTGTAGGAAACAAAAAAACAAACAATCAAAAAAGGCCCCTACCCCATATAAGCCCCCTCAGAACATTTTATTAATGATAAAGCTTATCTGATATTTAAAAGCACCTAATTTTCATTAAACATGACGAATTTGATGAAAATCGTTAAAGCCGTTTTTGAGATCATCGAAAAAAACGCAAACATTGGAAAAAAATTATGAAATAAAGTGCCCCCTCCGTTTGACCAACTTTGATGAAATATTGACTATCACATCTTTGGCATATACATACATCAAATACCCAGTTTGATCAAAATTATTAAAGCCTTTTTTGAGTAAATAAAAAAGACACGTGAAAATGATACAAAATTTGTTAAGTAAAGTCCCCCCTTCGGTTGATCAATTTTGATGAAATTTTTACAGTCATATCTCGGGCCTATTAATACAACAAATACCCAGTTTGATCAAAATCGTTTGAGCCGTTTTTGAGTAAATAAAAAAAAAACACTTACAAAGTGATACAAAATTAAGTAAATTCCCCCCTCCGGTTAATCAATTCTGATGAAATTTTTACAGTCATATCTCGGGCATATTAATACATCAAATACTCAGTTTAATCAAAATCGTAAGTCGTTTTTGAGAAAATAAAAAAAAACTTAAAAAGTTATTAAATAAAGTACCCCCTCCCTTTGAGCAATTTTGATGAAATTTTTGCTGTCACATTGCGGGCCTACACATACACTAAATACCCAATTTCAGTTTCCCATGGTTTATAGTTTTTGAGCTAGTCTGTTCACACACACATACATACACACAGACACACACACACAGACCATTTCGCGGGACTTGGTTATCTGGACTCAAGGGACCCCAAAACGTGTATTTCCGTTGAAAACCGGAAGTCGAAAATTTTCACGATCGCAATACTTCCACTTACTATATATTTCATACGTAGGTAAGTGAAAGTAAAAAAGAAAAGATATTTCCCAAAATATCTCCTAAAGTGTGTGCATGTTTTTAGGACTTGTTAAGGGTGGTATATTGAGGAACTTTATGGGAATAAACAGTGGAAAACAGAGATTTTTTATTTAAAAAAATTGAGATGGAACTAACCTATAATTATGAAATGACCCATATATTTACAAGGACAAGCAGTATAAAATGAACAAGTTTATATTTAAATAATGGCATTAACCTTGTCTCCATCGTCACCATCTTTGCCAGCGTAGCCGGGTGCTCCCTTCTGCCCCTTCAGTCCGGAAGGTCCAGGGGCCCCGATCCTGCCAGGCTTACCGATCGGCCCCAACTGACCCTGGGCACCTTTATCACCTTTAATACCTGGAAGGCCGACTTGACCCTAGAACAAAAATGAAAACAATATTTTTTCCTCTCCGATTCAAAGATGTAAAAATTGTTATAATAAAATCAATATAAACTTTCATAAACATTAAGTTTTTAATATCAGAAATATATATGAATATATAATTTTAACTAAAATTACTAATAAGTAAAATAAGTGATCATATCGCACGTCGGCAAGAAGATGGTTAGAACTCAGAATACATCAATTTTGAGTTATGCATATCGTTAGAATCAGAGTGACAAAACCTACAATACAGAATATAGTGACTACGGTATTAATAATTCCTTTCGCAAGTTACCATATCCTTTTATGAAGAGGATGATCATGTTAACGCAGGTAACGGTTACTTTTGAATTACAGTTAGTACCAGGGGTACTCACTGCCACGATGGTAGACTATTTGTCATCAAAGACTATTTTTTGTGGTCACTATTTGCAGGTTTGAAGTAAAATTGAGAATGCAGTTGAAATTTCTCATGTGATTATCCAAAAAAAAACAAAAAACAGTTTTTTGAGTTGAAAACGTCTTCTTACCGACGTACAATATGAGCTTTCATAAGCTTAAGTTTTATTAACACCATAAATATATACCTATGGGAAAGTGGGGAACAGTGATACGCAGTTAACTGTGAGACAGTTAGCTCATAGAACAATTGCAAGGACCCAGTTAGTGTAGGATTAGTTGTAGTGTAGAATATTAGTCAAACAAGCTTTTCCAGAAAAGAAACAAACACACTTGTGATTATCACACATTTGTGACTATTTTTGTCTCATTTTGTTTTTGAGGCAAGTAAAATTTTTTTTTATGACTTGCTTTCTCGTTGACATTGTGGTTACTGTTGTTCATTTCACCGAATTTCTGTTAATGCCTTCTATTCACCAACTAAAACTGTTTGTATTAACCTTTAAACGGCCAATGATTGTTCACTTCGGAAACAGAAATTCGTAATGAAAGAACTGCAAGTTTTTTGAGTTGAAACCATCTCCTTACCGACGTGCAATATGAGCTTTCATAAACATTAAGTTACTATATAATCACAAGTATAACATCATATTTTCTGTATTTCATACATATTTCTATTACAATGTAATAGGTCACATTTTTGTTATAAACAGAATATTTTACACTCATTTTACATTAAAATTGCTGCCAAATATACAAATTTAATATGTCCTTGTCCCATCTAACTATTGCTTACTGAACTTTGTCCTTTTATATCCATTTATTTAATCAACTAAATGTTAAAGTAGTTATTTTCTGTTTCCATATATTTTTTACTTTTTTATATTTAAATTTTTTATAATATCTGCGTAATGGCTATTTATTTTTATGGAATCTGTTTTGCAATTCACTGCATTTTCTGTTTTTAGTGATGTGTATCGTTTCTGTGAGTTTTCTGTTTTTTGTGTTTTTTTCTATTGCAATAATTTTTAAGCCTTCGAAATTGAATTTATGTTTGTTTAAAATACTATGTTGTGCTAGGGCCGTTGCATTTATGTTTTTTATATTGTTACAATTTGCTATGTGTTGTTTAACTCTTGTATTTAATTTTTTTGATGTTTCGCCTATATAAATACCATCACATTCCCCGCATTCAATTTTATATATTGTATTCTTTTTTTGTATGAATTCTATTTTATCTTTTGTATTATTCAGGAATTTTCCTAATTTTCTGACCTATTACATTGTAATAGAAATATGTATGAAATACATATGATGTGACCATGCCACCAAAATATGTATGTATTCACTTTGTTCAAATATTTTATTAAATTTATGTGACTGACTTTTTTAAATATATAAATACATATTTTGTAATAGGAAATGAAAATATACAACAATAAAAAGAGTGCCCTGAAGATGGATTAATAATCCGGAACGACGGTTTTACGATATTTATATAAAAAAATTTATTTAATTTTTTAATAAATGATATTAGGAAGATTATTTTCACCATCTATCTAATTTATTTAAACATTAAGTTTTATTAATATGATAAATATACAGTTATATATAGTTTGAAATAAAGTTACTAAACTAATATAAATAAATTATTACTTACTTTAAAACCAGGTATTCCGTCATCGCCAGGCCTGCCGAACCTTCCATCATCTCCTTTGTCTCCTGGGTTACCTCTTACCCCTTTCGTGCTGTTGTCAACAATCCACGGGCGGAAACCCTTACCGGGGGGTCCCGGCTCTCCTTTGAATCCTTTCGGTCCTTTAGAGCCCCTCGACTCGTCCCCATCGTCTCCTCTAGGTCCTACGTCACCCGGTATTCCCCTAGGTCCCTGTTTTCAATTATTTAATTTTAAAAAAGTCAGATTAATAAACTTATATTATCATTAAATCTACCTATACAATGTGTTCTTAATAAGTAGACACACACACACACTCAAAAAAACTTGGGAGCTGTTTCAGATGAACACGGAGAACGATTTCTTCAAGAGATAGCCCAAATGGAAAAAGGTATAGCGGTAAATACAATGAGAAGATGGTTGCTGAATAGGGGAGAGTGGGGTTGGTTGGCCATTGGTTTATAGTTTCCGTCACACCTGTTGTGAAGGCCCCACCATTGTACTAAGTGACCCGCTTGACCTCGGGAGTCTTGTCCTGAGTTTTCAATCTGATGCTAACAGTGTAGAGAAGAGTGTGCTTCATTGATTGATTTTACAACATGTAAGTAAATTTTTATATTTTCAGTAAATTTCGTTTAAAGGCATGGTAAAACATTTGACTCCGATTCTGTTCACATAGCCCGAAACTCCTTTGAAAAACCTAACTTTTCAACTAACTAGTTTCTTGTTTGATTGTTCTCCACTGTCCCCTGTCCCCTGGCAGCCATCTTTCATATGATCTCTCCTGTGGGGTTAGTTGGCTCTCTTCAACTGGGGTTTGTTGGCGCAGTAGCAATTCACAAAAGCAAGGTAAACATAAACAAAGGTGGAACTACCAATTGTTTTTAGTTCCAGCAAGGAGGATGAGAGCAATTTTTCTTATGCAGAAAGTGACAACAGTCTAAACTTCTATCTTCTTCTTTCTTAGCGCTACAACTCTTGTAGAGTCAAGGCCTCCTGTAACATGGTCCACCAGCGCTCTCTGTCGGTAGCCGCCGCTCTCCAATTGCGGATCCCCATGATGGACCTGGCATCCGCTGTCACTCCATCCATCCATCGGAGCCTAGGTCTTCCAACTCTTCTGGTCCCATGAATCGTCTCCTCCAGGACCTTTCTAGGAATCTGATCCTGAGACATCCTCATTACATGGGCTGCTCATCGAAGCCATCCCACTTTTATAATCCTTACAACATCTGGGCTCTTGTAGAGTCCGGTTAGCTCAGCATTCGTTCTTATTCTCCAGACACACACTGGGCCAAAGATTTTCCTCAGTATTTTCCTCTCAAACCTTAAGAGGAGAGCTTCCTGCGAGCTAGGTAAAGTCCTGCATTCGGAGGCATAGGTGAGAACTGGTCTTACCAAGGTCTTGTACAGTTGCACCTTTGTTTTCCGAGAAATAGCCCTGTTCTTAAAATGCTTTTGTAATCAGAAGTAGCATTTATTTGCGGACATAATTCTTCGATGTATCTCGGCTTTTATGTCGTTATCCGTGTTCACTTGCGATCCAAGATAGCAAAATTCTCTTACCCTTTCAAAAGAAAAGCTTCCAGCCACAAAATGCGATTGGTCGTGGGCCTGTATGCATGTATTTGGTTTTGGGTTCATTAACCTCTAAGCACACTCTAGCCGCTGCTATCTGAAGACTACTAAACGCGTTGCTTAACTCTCTGGGGGTTCTTCCAATAATATCTATGTCATCGGCGAACGCCAAAATCATAGAAGATCTATTGAATAGGGTCCCTCCAACTTGGATTCCAGATTTTCGCACGGCTCTTTCGAGGGCCAAATTAAAGAGAACGCATGCGAGGCAATCAGCCTGCCTGAGTCCCTTGTGGGTTTCAAAGCTGTCAGTCAGGTCACCCTCAACACGCACTGAACATTGTACCTTCTATATAGTTGCCCTAACCATCTATCAGTCTAAACTTCTATCTTCTTCTATTGTTATTCTATTTTCCCTTAAAAGCTGTTAAAAACCGATTCAAAATTATTATATCATTTTAGTGCAGCTTTTAATAACAATAATTTGTGACAGTCAGTACTTGAATGAGATGGCTAAAGAACCCCACCTTCTAGGCCAACCTGCCCCACATAGGGGGTTAATTGGCATACTCTGGATTAACGAATTCTTCAATTTTCTATGATCTTAGTATTAAATATTATGTGGTGAAAAAAAATACTTGAAGTACTCTAATACTTGGAGTTTACAGTGGTATCAGCCCTATTGGGATTATATTAACAGGAACGACTCAATAATAAAAAAAAGTGAAAACTGTTGCCAACCAACCCTGCTCTCCCCTATAGTTTATTTCCTCCCTTCCTTATTTATTGAGGTTTTTGTGATTTTTTTATAGAGTTAAAATAAAAAGATTTAAAGATTTTTAGTTTTTACCATTCCAAATGGCACTAAATTTTCATTAAGTCTGGTTTTCTATTTATTAAAAGAAGTTATCTTTCTTTATCTTCTAATTTACTAGGAGGATTTTATGTTTTTTAATAATGAATTATTAGCAATGTATCTTCTTATTATTTCCCTTTATTTTCTCTATTTATTATTTTTAATAAATATAGTGGACCCCGACGTCCGATATCGTCTGTGGCTCATGTTAGCAGTCGGACCCCGGGGACCGATACCGTCCAATTCAGGATACCGCTAAAATACGCCACCGCACCTAACGTGTTAAATTAAATAATAGGATAAGCATGAGCTAATATATGAGAATGTATAATAGTGATTTAAAAAAAAAAATGTGACCCGATTATAATATTTAAAGGACTATTCTTAGATTTTATCACAAACTCTTCCTTAACCTTATTTGTTATATAGGTTGGTCCAACATAAATATAATTACAACAGATATTTAATTATTAAGATCATAGAAGGATCCAGCCGGTTGTAAAGGAGAGCTGCAGCCGCACAGCCCTACCCCTGGAACTGCCAATCGGCTTTTTACCTTTATGTTGCTTCCCCACAACTAAAATTCTACTTTTTCTGCACATTATTTGTTCTCTATCCTACTTCTTTACCTTTATTAATGTTTAATTCTCGCTGGATATGCCAATGATTAAGATAGATATGAGAATAGTTTTAATAAATTTTTAATTTTTAGTACTGTATCGCTATTAAAGACAGATAGCTGAAATATTGATGAATACCTTATCTCCTAGAAACCCCTGTTCACCAGGAAGACCAGGATATCCTTCGTAACCAACTCCTCCCTGGAATAGAGAAACGTATTTGCTATAGAGGGCTCACTTGTGATGTAAATTCTTCATATCCTTTACAGATCATAAAATACATAACAAATAAGAATAATTATTATAAGATAGATAACATTTTTATTTATTAAACATTTAATATTATAATTGAAGGGGTCAGGGCAAAATAGTGCCAAGCAACATTTTTTACAAAAATAAACTGCAGCTGCAGTCTGCTGTATATTACGTAGTAGTATATGCCTATGATGGAAATGCCACCTAAATATGACTATATAAAGCCTCTATAGACATATTTAGGTGGCATTTCCAACATAGACATATAGTCCTACGTAATATACAGCAGACTGCAGCTATAGTTTATTTTTGTTAAAAATGCTGCTTGGCACTATTTTGCCCCGACCCCTTCAATTATTAGTCTAACTAGTGGATTAAAAGGTGAACATTAATTTATTTATACAAAAACACCATAACTAATGGCTTGTCATTGAAAATTAAGTATTTTTATCTTGTTCCTCACATACATTGTAATAGTTTAAAAAATAAAATAAATTAATTTATTTACAGATCATCCCAGGGATGTACATGGGTTGGTGACAGTAAATTAATTTATTTTATTGTTTGTTTGTTTTAACGTCACTTTATGCCACTAAGGCTAATCGGACGATGCTACAGTAGGAGTCCTAAATTTTGCCTATCCAAGTATAATTAGGATAGGAATCTTTAAAGAGTACCTGACATCGTACAGGCTCCATTTTAGAACCTCCCTTTTACTTACTATCCGAGGGATGGCATAGATAAGGATTTTTACCACCATTAAATAATCCTAGGGCCACCTCGGGACGAGAACCCGAGTTTAGTATTGTAAGTTTCTACGGTTACCACAACACCACAGGTGAACCCAATTTATTTTATTTTTTAAACATTTACAATGTATTTGAGAGGGACAAGGGTAAAAAATACCTAATTTTTAATGACAATCCATTAGTTATGGTGTTTTTATAAAAAAATTTAATTTATAGAAGAATATAATAGTCAATCGTATTTCAGCACTGAAAGATGGCCGATTGGCCAAAACGTAGGCTGATATAAAATAAATACTATGTGTTGAAACTAAATTAATGTTCAAATTTTAATCCTCAAGCTAAATTAACCAAAATTCTCAAGAGTAAGGGAGAAACAATAATAACATGTTTATAATTAATGGGTTAAATAACGTCAACTCAAATATCACAGCCTCCAGGTTACAGCCTTTATAAATAAATCAAATCTCTTTTTCAGGACCAGTTTATTCACAACAGGTCCAGATTTAGGACCAGATTCAGGACCACATTTATTCATATTTTGTATTTATTCTTTTTTTTTTTTAAGTGATTATTTATTTTAATTAATTTTTGCAGGACTAGCCTGTTACTGCAATATTGCTTGACTCAAGGCAAGCTCCCAGTTAATAGCTTCAGTCTAATGATATCTTATGAAACCACACAAACCATATAAAGGAATCAACTGCTACACGGATGGCTCGCTTACCAAAACAGGATCCGGAGCGGGAATCTGGAAAAATGATAAACCCAAAGATGGTATTTCAATCTTACTGGGAAAATATGCCACTGTCTTCCAATCGGAGGTACTCGCTATTCGCCAGTGCGCTTCAGAGCTGCTGACTGAAAGGATAACCATCTTTACTGACAGTCAAGGAGCCATTGGAGCAATTAAAAATCATATAACTAAATCGAAGGTCATATAAACCTGCATTACTACGCTCAATAAATTAGCAGAGAATAAGGTTAGAGTGGAATGGTTATTAGTACATTCTGGCATTCAAGAAAATGAAAAGGCTAATGACCTTGCGAGGAAAGGCTCAGCCGAAAAACCCATAACCCTTGAGCCATTAATTGGAATAAGCATTAGCTACGCCAAAAGAAGGTTTGTGTAAATTTATGGAACAAAAATAAAACAATATTGGAATGACAAAACACAATATCACTACAAATTCTTCCTTGATGGTTACTCTGTCAAAAGAAGCAACCTACTACTACTACTAAACCTTGACAGGAAAGCACTTAAAAGAGTTACAGCTATCTTTACGGAACACTGTAAACTCAATAAACACATGTACAAACTCAAGCTAGCAGACTCACCAATATGTAGATTCTGCGGCAAAGAGAGCGAAACAGCCTACCACATCATCTGTTGGTGTGAACGACTAAAATTTAGAATCTTGGCCAGGAAAATATATAGGAAATATATAGGAAAATATACCTGATCCAAGCTCAAATGATCTTCTCAATCCAACAAATTCCTACTAAAATTTACTGATGCTCTAAGAATAATAATTCTTCTAAATCCCGTACGTCCGATCTCTATCCTCCTCCTCATCGAACTGAAACTTATGAAAAATCCTTCATAATGCAAGCCATATCCCTCTGGAACTCTATCCCCTTCAAATATCCGACACGCTCCATAAACATCCACTTTCAAGTCCCTCCTCTTCGAGTTCCTATTCAACTCCCAAGTCAACTACTGATCACTGAAGGGACACAATAGAGCTTTAGAAGCAACTCTGTTTAACATTATCTCTATAAGAAAATATCTTATCGACGTACTCAGGCCGTTTTATTATATTCCATTGCCTACATGTATCGGTATTCTTTCTTTCTCTTGTTTTTATTTCACCTATTATACTTAAAGATTATTTTCATGTAGGAATGCACTTTTTGTATCTGTCTTAATTTTTTTATTTCTGTAAATATTATTTTTAAACTATATTTCTAAATATTTAATATCATTCATATATGGCCACACTGACTAGATTTCTGAGTTATGTATGTAAAATTTATTCTAAAGGGACATCAGTCCCAGGATAATAAAATTATTTTTCATTTCATTTCAATAATTTAAGACTCACTGGTGGTCGCAATGCTTATAGACACAAAAAAAAAAAAAAAAAAAAAAAATTGCAAAATGCTATACATGCAAAGGTGTATATTTATTATAAAGGAAGATCATGATGTTTCTTATACATAGATTGGTGAATGTCAATCTTCCAATAATATCGTTTATTTAAACATTACATATTAAAATGGTCTAAAGTTCAGTAGATAGATGTGGCAAGGACAAATAGGTCTATGCATGTGGTATTAAATTTAATGTTTTAAAATAGTGAAAAATACTTAATCCGGTACAAGTATCGAAGTGCGGCTTATGCACCGTTCACTGAGGCGTCCTTCGAAGTAAGACCAGATCTCCACTGAAAAGGACCCTTTTGGGGGTTTATTTATCTCTGAAGAGCGAGCGGGAGTCGAAAGCTAGAATCTATTAAAGCCAATCAAGGCACTTTTTAACTGAAAAAAAGACGACGGGAGTTCGATAACATCACGGTCACATAACCTCTCAAAACAAGCCACACCCAGCATCCGTTCTTCAGTACCTTTACCCTTAATCCTTAAAAAATGTGACCTATTACAGTTGTAATGGACAAGTGAAAGAAATATAGAATATATGATAATTGACCATCCCTCAAAAAAATGAGAAGAAAATATGAAATAGGAGAATATTGCCCTGAAGATGGACGAAATTATCTGAAACGTTGGCGTTAGACTATTTTAATATGTAATGTTTAAATAAAAGATATTATTGAAACATTGACATTCACCAATCTCTCTATATGCAAAATACTATACTGATATTAAGATAAAAAATTGATTATCTAATTCTTAACAAATAAAAATAGACACCGAATCTCCTACGAGCGAGTATCACCTACTGGGATTCCTTTTCTTCCGTAATCTCCAACATCGCCTTTAATGCCAATACTGTTAGCTCCTCCCTCACCAGGAGGTCCTTGTTGTCCCCGTGGTCCTCTAAGACCCTCCATGCCTCTTGGTCCTGGGGGTCCGTCCATTCCTGGAGCACCTTGGAGACCGTCTGTTCCGTTGCAGCCATCAATGCCCAATGGTCCAGGAAGTCCGGACAAACCAGGGTAACCCTAGAAAAGCAATTCACTTGAAAATACAAACAAAGACCATACATGATTCATGAAGAAAATATAATTAGTAATTAATGAAGAAAAATAGTAAAGAATGGGGAGATTCTCTGAGAAAAAGATAAAGTGAGTCGATTAAAAGGTTCAGGGATTTTTTCAAGGCAAAATCTTCAAAATGGATGATTATTCTATTTATTTTATTTTATTTTTTTACTTTATTCACCATTTATTTACTATATTATTCTATTTACTTTAATTAATTCTGTTGACTTCCTTTGAATATCCCAGGGGATCTTACCACTGCAATAAAATCCAGCGGATCAATGGGACGGAAACAACTGCATTACAGATGGATAGAGGAGTCAGGCAAGGAGACAGACTTAGCCTTGCATTATTTCCTTAATTAATATGATATCCATAAAATATGCAAGAGGATAAGATCGCCAACATTAATCGGAAGGTGGAATATGCGTCTTGTTGTTGTTCAGAGCCTTCTCTACGCTGATGACATCTTCCTTCTAGCAGACTCTAGTCTGTTATTCTACGGAGAAGTTGCAGAAAGCCCTTGTAGTATAGAAAGAGGAGCTCCAACGTAAGGGGATGATAATAATAAATATTGGCATAAGCTAAGTGCTTGTGGTGTTCAGGCATGAGCATGAAGATGTGCAACTGTTTTGCGGTGGTGAGGCTCACTTTGCCGACCGCCTTCCCTACCAAGGAACCATCATCAGCAGGTCTGGTAAAATAGATGAAGAAATAGGTAATAGATTCAATAAGTATATTACCAGATCTGCAACGGCGTAGTAGGCCACCGAAATGTAGGGAAAGCTATAAAGCTGCACATATACAAAGCAGTAAGTATACGTCCCAACGCTCACATATCGTAGTGAAAGTTGGGTCATGCTTGACAGGCATATCAGCCGGAAAAAGGAGTAAAGATGAGGTACCTTTCTAAAGCAGTTGGTGGATTGTTTGCGAAATACTTCTATAAGAAATCAGCTGCAATTAATACACCAAAAGCATGTTAAAAGAGTATGGGAAAGCCACTAATGGACAAAACTATGTACTATTGTTAGGAATCAGGACTTAAATTCCTCCATTCGTCAAGTGCCTATTTTAGGGTTTTAGCAAGCATTCATTATTTGAAAAGTCAATCCTCAAAGCACTAGAAAACTTCAATAATTTGTTTTTTATCTCTTTGCTTCTAACTGGTCATGTGAGGGACGTGTGGGGCTTACCCTAAAATACAAATAGGATGTCAAGTAACCCAGCCAAAGAGGTGTAGTAACCTTTCCTGAACTGGGAATGTTGTAGTTATAACCACACAGTACAAGTTACATTATTAGGAAAGCAGAAAAAACTAAAACTTCATTATAAGATGTATCATTCTGCCTGCTGTTCTTAACAATTTAATACACTACCAATATACACTACTTGGAAGGGAAAGCTGATATTTATTTCGTGGATCTGCTACAAAATAAATGTTTACCTGCCCCAGAGTAGATTCAAACAATACTGTTAGCCTCTAAAGTGCTAAAACAGGCAACACTTTAACTATAATAGATTTAAAATAAACATTTAATTGTAGCTTTTAATGATATAATTACATGCAATCCTGGAGGTCCTGTTCTACCCTGCGGTCCGGGTTCTCCCTGTAAAATAAAAAAAAAAATGTAAATAAATAATATTTTATAAAGTATACAATTCTATAAGTTAAGGCAAAAATAATAGCTATCCACTATATTTTAAAACTAAAGGTAGAAAAATTAATAAATAATTCATATAATTATGACCAAGTATTAAGTAATATCTATTAACTTTAAAGAAATTTATTCTGGTGAAATTACCCAAAAACATCATTACACATTTTAGCCTACTTCAAATTACTTTCGAATAAGAAAGGATTATAAATCTTCGCTGACATTTTTTAAAATTTTATATATAAAGATAATTACACTCCACTACTGAACAGGAAGGAATGTTGTGTATTCCATTGGGATTAATTTTTTCCATTGAGGACATTCACGGATATAACGGTAAAAAAACATGTGATCAAAAAGAAAATAGGCCACGACTCTTTCAATAATTGTACTACTTTTGTGATTTTTTTTTCATTTTGTAGCGAAGAAAGGAAACTATCATTTTGCACAAAAATAATGGGCAAAAAACGAAAAAAAAATTTCTATTCTTTATTAAAAAAATTTCATAGGATATATTAACATTTATTTTTTGATTAAACAGGAATGTTCTATAAGAAGTAAGAAATTACTTCGACCAAATCATTGTCGATTATCCCAAGAAAATCTAAGAATGCATCTTATATGCAGCGTTTTTGATGATGAAGATGGGGAAGTTTAATATGTCTTCTGACATCTCCAAAAAATATTTGACTAAATTTTTTTATTTTGATATCTTACAAGGACTTTATATGTATATTTTTTAGGCATTTCTTCTTCAGGGTTTGACCATGTCACAAGTTTTTCAACTGCCAAACTTTCATCCATCTTGCTTTTGGCTTCTTCAGGGCCAATACAAGAATGAGAGTGGAGAAGGGGATCAGTAACTTATAATCTTCCGTCGGGGGCGAAGTCTATGTTTCCATTGGCTAGTGCGCGAAGGGGTCATGTGTAGGGGTTAGGGGAGGGGGATGTCGTCAGCTCTCTGAGATATGTTGTGTTGTCTAATGCTGTTTAGTGCAGGGTACCAGTTTTTGCTAAGTCTGTATCCGTCTTCTTTGCTTACATTGTTTGGTTGTTTTAAAATTTCTTTTCTGCTATGGCTGATTTGTATGTCTGTATTTTCTTAACTGCGGCAATATGTTCTTTCAGTCGTGTGGAGATGTCTCTTCCTGTCTGTCCTATATATTATTTACCGTATGAGCAAGGGATACTGTAAAGACCAAGTTTGTTGAGTCCAAGATTGTCCTTTGGATTGGGCAGGAAAATTTTCACCATGGGAACACAGGCTTCTCCCCCGACGGTAGATAATAAGTTACTGATCCCCTTCTCCACTCTCATTCTTGCATTGGCCCTGAAGAAGCCCATAGCAAGACGGGTGAAAGCTTGGCAGTTGAAAAACCTGTTACATGGTCAAAGCAACCCTGAAGAAGAAATGCATATTATGGATTCAGACCATGGATGTATATTTATTTTTATGTGAATAATGAACTTTTTAAATATTTCAATTATGTGTCCGTATTTTCATTCTTTTTTGTCTATATTTTCATATATTTATTACATATATTTGCAAATGTACGTCCATATTTATGTACATATTTTGAAATTTTTATTACATAAAAATCCTAATCCTGTTAATAATAGTCTTATTTCCATTATTATTTTTCATTTTGTTCTGAAGAAAGAAAACTATCATTTTGCAAAAAAATAATGGACAGAAAACGAAAAAATATATTTCTCTGTTCTTTACATTGAGTAAAGCAGCATAAAAAGTCGATATGGCCAATATTTGTCAAAACAGCAACGTTCTGTTAAAGTTTCAGATTTATCCATCCTCTACTTTTCAAGTTTTAAGGTAACAAACATATGGGCCCTTGCATATTTATGTATCATTCATGTTTGGGGAAAAGGGCTTAAGTCATAACATTTTATTTTGTCTCGTCTTCTTAAAATTCATAATTGACTATAATTTAGTCGTTATTCATAATTTATTACAGTCTCTGTTGAAAGAATATAGTTTTATTTATTATTCTGGATAAAGAAATACAATCAGAAAGAATTTTTAATGATTTTCATTAGCTTGGTAAATCGTAGTTTAAGCTTCACATTCGATGACTTAACCCCTTTTGACCAAACACCAGTGATATAAGATTGACAGTTACTATAAAATTCACAAATTCAACATTATAAGATGCATTTTTTATTGTAATAATAACTTAACTATTGCAGTAAGATAACTTACCCTGTTGCCCATCGGCCCTATTGCTCCGAAATCTCCAGGTTTTCCTTTTGGTCCCTTCGGTCCCGGAGGCCCATCCGGTCCAGGTGGTCCAGGCGAACCTTCCTCTCCTTGGAATCCAGGCAAGCCATAATCACCAGGATCACCTTTGATTCCAGAGCAATCACATGTGAATGGGTTCGTGCACCCTTGGCACGCCTAAAACAAACAAAATAAAACAATAAATTAAACTTATAAAAACTAAAAAAATAAATAAATAACTTAAAATTTGTCAAAGAATAATCCTTTATTCACAAAATGGAACTATTTTTTTTTTTTTATACATATTAGATAAGATGTTTTGGGTTTGACCTTTGTTCACAAGTTTTTATCAAAGAGACCTCATTACTTCCGCATCAGAGTCTGCTATCTTTAATAGTAATTGCTTTGTTTCTCAATATTTTGAACCAGGAAAAAACAAAATATATATATTTCTTAATGCAATGAATAATTTTTTTTTCTTCATTAGATTAAAATTTCTACACTTTATTTACAGAATTTTTATCACATTATTTTATCTTTATCAATTCATAAAGGTGATCTTTAATAGATAATGAGTTTATATAATTTTATTAATGGCATGATATTGAAACACTTATGTGGGTTAAACAATTTTTATTCAAAGAAAATAATAATTTTAAAAACAATAATTTTAAATAATTAATAAGATGCAAGAGGTTTTGTTCCAATTGGTCCATCCTTCTCGGAGTAATCGGTGAACATACATAGAAAAAAAACACACACACAAAAAAGGCACATACATATGTATCGAATTGAGTAACCTCTTCTTTCGAAGTCAGTTAATAAATAATTTCATTTTAAAATTTAATTTTTTACATGTAAGTGTGTTGTAGGTAACTAGTTATGGAAAAAAAAAACCCATAATAATTAAGGTTTGAAAATTGATGTCTGCGAGTGCTTACTAGAGCTCGGGGACAAAGTCGGGTAGTGATAGTCAAAGGGGAAGCCCCTCCCGCCGCACCCCACCACTACACCTACCTACTAAAAACTTTTTGAATATTTACCTATTTAATTGATTAAATAATAATTTTACGTGTCCGAGAGCTAACTAGAGCTCGCGGAGAAAGAGTTGGGGAAATGGTAGTCCCGGGTTGGGTCGGAGAATACCTCCCCTCCTCCCCAATCTATATACTTACCTAATAAAGATTTTTGGACTAATTACCTATGCGAGAGGTAACTAGCTAGAAAAAAAAAAACCATAATAATAGAGGTTGGAAAATTTACGTCTGCGAGAGCTAACTAGAGCTCGCGGGGACAAAGTGGGGTAGTGGTGGTCAAGGGGGAAGGGGCGGAGGCAGGTAAGAGGTTTAATCAGAATAACCAGAATAGCTCCCCTCCCCCACCCCCAAAAAAATAAACAATATCTTATTTATAGCGAGTTAAGGGGGTGGGGGTGAACCAAATTCTTGCTGATTACCTAATGTTACATAAATGTACTTTTTTTTTCGTAATAAACAATTTAGGATTATTTGAAGAAATTAAATACACCAACAGAAAAATAATACTAATTCCAATCATAACGTGATATCATAGTCTTGGCTAATGAGATAGCAGGGCAAATTATGAATTGTAATTTTTCTGTTGGCGTATGTAATTTCTAGGGTGCTCCAGTGAGTGAGGAATTTAAAAAAAACTAATAAAAATTTAAGTTTCAATAAATGTTTTGCGCGTTAAAAGGCTGACTGAAAGTGAATTTAAAATAACTAGACCTACCTCATCATTTAGAAAATTTAATGCTGATTGAGAATATCATCGTTTCTGTTTTTACGCTAAACTGAAGTAGAGAAAACTGCCATTTTTCAGAAAATCTAAGATTTTAATAATAAAAACAAAAAAAAATCCATCTCCTCAACAGATTGAGATAGGAAACTCGTTTATGCATGCAATATTACTCAACTTTTTTTTTTACACTTTGTCTGTTACATCCTGTATAAGGAGCGATGGACTGGAGAGTTAGTCTTGTACTGAATCTCAAGTCAAATACTGTCATATACTGAATCTCAAGTCATGTGGTTATTTCTCTGATAACTTTTGTAACCTGTTCAATTATTTGTGTGGCATTGAAAATAGTTATTCTGGTATTAATTCGGATGAGGAGCTCCAAGATGGCGGCCGACGTGAGTAAAGAACAAGGTATTCCGATCACGCCCTACCCGATATCCACGATTCAGTTCGGGTTAACCGAGTTCCCGAGCAGATGTAGTCCAGATAACCAACTTCCCCGCTTCAATAATGGGAACAACCAACGTAATGTACAAATGAATGTTTCTTTAATATAATTAAAGTACAACAACAGATATCAGTAGAAGTATTATCTCAATATATGAAAATTTCCTGAGATGGTTGCATAAAATTTTAAATTTTAAACTAACCAGACCATTTAACTAATAAATTTAATAGTTTGTTTTGTAAATTTATGTTTGTTTTTTAAAAAAAATTTATTGTACTGTTTAATGTTATTCATCGGCTATTGTGTGAGTGGGAGTTGCGAAAAACGGAATATTTATCTTAAAATACAAGCTTTTTTTCGCAATAGTACTTCACCTTTTTCAAATCGATGAATGGCTTGGATTTTTTTTCTAAACTAGTCGCCTATACAATTCTTTTTCACTGCATTATAAAAGCACTCGAAACAAGAAAAAATAGAGAATCAAAAAAGGGTCAGAAGCGAGATCAGAACTGAAATAATATACCTAATTTGTACAGATAGAATGGGAAGGGATTTCTACGTAAGCTGATAGTGCTCATCGAATTTAGGTATTCGTGGAACAGTGAAGACTCACAGAGTTCTCTGCGTTCACTGAAAGCAAACCATTTTTAACACGTTGATTCCTACTGTAATTTTCTCGGTAAAAAAAAAATAAAAAAAGATCTGGTGCAATACGCGAATCAAAAAACTTTCACTTTTTACTTTCACCTCCTTTTTTAAGCAAAAATAGACTTTTTTTTTATTTTTAAATGCTTAAGTGCTACCGATGCACTTAAGTGGACCTGATAGATAGGGATAGATGCGACATCGATATCGATGTTTCTGAAACATCGATGTTTTTAATATCAATGTTATACAGCCGATATTTAGTGAACATCGATGGTTGTGTTTCGATTTTAACATCGTTTTAAATGGTTGACATCTTTTTTCTCCTTTTTTTTTATTGTAAGATTACTGTAAAGAAAAATAGAACACTCAAAATTTAACCTCATAACACATTTTTTACAGTCAATAAAAGTAAGCTTGAAAGGGATATACATGTACAAAAGATGACCAACAAATAAATTCAAATTAATTTTGTTTAAACATAGATATTTTGATAAAAACAAAGAATTTTCAGAATCGATGTTTTGACAAAAAACAATAAATTTCTTAACATAGATGTTTTAACACAAACAAAGATTTTTTAATCCAATCTTCAATTGTGGCTGACCACCAATTTTAAATTATTTTTAAATAATTTATTTTTTGAAGAGAAAAGATTTTTTTAAATCATGTTTTGACAAAAACAAATATGTTTAACATCACAGTTTTGACAATAAAAAAAATCTTTTTAACATCGACATTTGACTATATATTGGATATCTTTCCTGTTTCTGTAAAATGTTCAACTTCAAATAAATTAATAAAATATGAAAACGCAAAACCATAATATCATTTGAAATATTATTTAATGCAGTTGCTAGCGAAATCTTTTAAATACACCGGGAGCTTTATCTTTTGGGGAACGGCCTAGAAGATTTGTTTGTTCCATCTGTTAGTTCGTTCTAACAATTCTAAACCAATTGTTTTTATTGTTTTTGAATGCCTCTTCAGTAGCGGGTCCTCAAAATTTCTGAGAGAGGGCGCACTGTTTCTTTTTTTTTGACGCTTCATGAGCAATTAAAATTATTAAATTATGGTTCCGATTTTTAGCAATATAAATCGCGAATATGAATTTATTATGACCCATATTTGGTTACTGATATAAAAAACAAGATAGGATATCCAGTAACCCGTGGCAAGTCAAATGCCAACGCCCTCCTTATCAGATCCGATAGTCATCCCCAAATTATGTGGAACCATTCATTCAAACACTCCTCAGACATCTTACAATATTCTTCATATACAAGATGTCCCGCACACAGAAGAGGGGAAGTATTCAAAGAGGACCGAGATCAAGATGGCGATTTGAACATGTCCAACGACAGTGAGCTGTACGTTTAAATCCGATGCATCTTTAATATTGAACAGGATTCCCCCCCCCCCCCCCCCAAAAAAAAAAATGATATAATAATTATCATCATTATGACAACTTTTCAATTGCACTTACCTACATATGTAGTATATAGTAAGATAAAGTATTGCAACCCAGAAAATTTTCGACTTCCGGTTTTCAACGGAAAACCAAGTTAGTAGTTGTTTCTGTTAATAATTGTCTCCTGAGCTTTTACGCTTTTTTGTTGACTTCGTTTAATAACACAGCTATAGGACTGCAATTAAGAGTTCCTAAACTCATTCATATGCTCCTATTAAGTATTACATCTAACTTCCGCAAATGGCTAATGGGAGCTTCGCCAAATATTACGGCTCGTAGTCGGATATCGATCTTATCGAACTTCTATAAAATAATAAAGAAATGCTCGGATCAGGCGGAAATGTATGTACCTTCTCTACTGAAGGGTACATACATTACTGAAGGGGCAGTTAACTGATTTAGAAGATGAAATAGACATTCCAGTATTTAATTCCCATTTTAAGATCAGCTACACATACACGTTTTAAGATCAGCTAAAAAGGTTCGCTTTTACTTACTGTTTTACCACTTGTAATAATTTTCAACTATCTTTATTTCATTCAAAGAGTATTACAAGGAATTTGATCTAGAGTCATTGGCGGATCCAGGGGGGGCTGTGGGGGCTGCAGCACCTCCCTTTGGAAAATTTTCAAGAATCAAAAGATAGAATTTGACTTTCCTTAATGTAAGGAAGCAAGTTAAAGAACAAATAATGTGCAGAACAAGTAGAATTTTAGTTGTGGGAAAGGAACATAAAGGTAAAAAAGCTGATTAGCAGATCCAAATGAAGGGCTGTGGGGCTGCAGCCCCCCCCCCTTTAGGACTGCAGCCACCCCCTTTACGATCGGCTGGATCCGCCCATGTCTAGAGTGCAGTAAATAAGTAAGCGAAATAGGCATTACATGAGTGAATGAATACCACAAGATAGTGCCCGAGAAACCCCACATAGCCTACAAGGCGAGGAGGGGAGGAACTAAAAAAAATATAGTTATAAACAATTACATAACCAAATATTGCAACTTTTAAATATCAATAAGTATATTTGAAAAATTAATTTTGTGCCTTAAAAATTCAAGGTCAAAATACCTCGAACCTTCCCCCAAGGGCGGATCAAGGGAGGTCATGATCCATGTAGCCAAGCCAATTTTTTGCTATTTCTATTTTTTACTTTCAATTACCATGGCCAGGAAGGTGTACAGAATAAATAAAAAAAAAAAAAATCTGGTGCGTGCGCGCAACACACAACTTTCACATACCAACTTACGTAGATTAGGAATTAATGCGTTTTGTTAATTGCCACTTCTGAAATGAACAGAACGGCTTTAATTATGAACAATGGTCTGTCATTAAAGGCGTACTCCGCATGCGTGGGCTCAACGAGTTTTATGAGTTGACTGAATATTTTTCTTTTTTTCTCCTATTTAAGTTTTCTGTATTTTTATCATATATCATATATAGCCATTTCTTATTTTTAGGCGTAACGAGAGACAGTTAATTTCTCCATATAAACAAAAACATAGGTACTTTATAGGACACAAACAAACAAAAGAGGCCCAAACCCCCCCCAAAAAAGCCCTCTCAGAACATTTTTATAATGATAAAGCTTACTTGATATTAATGAACACCTAATTTTCATTAAACATGGCAAATTTGATAAAAAACGTTAAAGCCGTTTTTGAGATCATCGAAAAAAAGGTAAAAATTGGAAAAAAATTAAGAACTAAAGTGCCCGTTCCGTTTGTCCAATTTTGATGTAATGTTGGCTATCGTATCTTTGGCATATACATACATCAAATACCCAGTTTGATCAAAATCGTTAAAACCGTTTTTGAGTAAATAAAAAAAACACGTAAAAATGATACAAAATTTATTAAGTAAAGTCCCCCCCTCCGGTTCATCAATTTTGATAAAATTTTTACAATAATATCTCGGACATATAAATGGATTAAATACCCAGTTTGATCAAAATCGTTACAACCGTTTTTGAGTAAATAAAAAAAAAAAAACACATAAAAATGATACAAAATTTATTAAGTAAAGTACCCCCTCCGGTTGATCAATTTTGATGAAATTTTTACAATCATATCTCGGGCATATAAATAGATCAAATACTCAGTTTAATCAAAATCGTTAGAGCTGTTTTTGAGAAAATCGAAAAAAAAACTTAAAAAGTTATTAAATAAAGTACCCCTTCCATTTGAGCAATTTTGATGAAATTTTTACAATCATATCTCGGGCATATAAATGGATTAAATACACAGTTTGATCAAAATCGTTAAAGCCTTTTTTGAGTAAATAAAAAAAACACGATACAAAATTTATTAAGTAAAGTCCCCCCTCCGGTTGATCAATTTTCATGACATTTTTACAGTCATATCTCGGGCATATATATAGATCAAGTACTATGTTTAATCAAAATCGTTAGAGCCGTTTTTGAGAAAATCGAAAAAGACTTAAAAAGTTATTAAAAAAAGTACCCCTCCCTTTGAGCAATTTTGATGAAATTTTTGCTGTCACATCGCGGGCATATACATACACTAAATACCCAATTTCAGTTTTGTACGGCCTATATTTTTTGAGCTAGTCTGTTCACACACACACACACACACACACAGACCATTTCGCGGGACTTGGTTATTTCGACTCAGGGGGTCCCAAAACGTGTATTGCCGTTGAAAACCGGAAGTCGAAATTTTTCACGATCGCAATACTTCCACTTACTATATATTTCATATATAGGTAAGTGAAAGTAAAAATGTGTGACTTTGAGAAATGGCATTTAACAAAACACGTAAATTTCTAATCAAAGTAAGTTGGTAAGTGAAAGTTGTGTGTTGCGCGCATCGTACCAGATTTTTGTCCAAATAGAACGAGGAAAGGTCGCTAACACTTGACGATAAGGTGCATGCATAGACAATTCTTATGACGGAACGAAAATAGAATCGGCTCCATTCATCACGGAGAGGTTTATCTCGCCTGATATCCTGGCCTCGATGCCTTATCGCAACCCAATAGCCGGTTATATAGTCTACGTAAGAAATAATCGTCGTGGAAAAAAAAAAATATTGTAACGTTAAATCGATAGCAAATAAAGAAAACATATGGTGTAACCTCCCGGACCGCATGTTGGAACAAAATAACCGGTTGGAACGAACTGTTTTTGTCTAGATCATTCCGGAATGACGTAGAATTGCCGACATTGTTCTAGAAGATTCCAGGCCCCACTATTTACGATATATATAAGGGGCAGAGACTGAATGAGATAGTTGAAGTCTGTGTCTTGACTGTGTTGCTCAAGTCATATGATTGTATGTGATAAAGTTATCATTTTTGTAACCTGCTCAATTGTTTAAGTTGTAATAATTCGTTGGCATTGTGATAACTGTATATTTCAGTTAAATAAATATTTGTTACCCACATAAGTGTTACAATATATTTGAAAAAAAAAATTCCTGGATCAGTAACAGGGAAGTTATGATAGGATATGTGCAGTTACAAGGAATTAGCTAAAGAATAATGTGGAAGACAAGAAGGCCAATTCGAGCTTCAGAGCATGACTAACTCTCCAATCCATCGCTCCTTATAGTTAGTCTGAATTAGAACGATCTAGAATGTTCTCGATAAGCGTAGAAGATACTCGATCAGTTACAAATATGTGCTAGAACAGTTTCTTCCGACTATTCCAACAAAAGTCTAGGACTCTTTTCAGGTTTTGTGTTTCACGTTCCAATATGAAGAACAAAGTGAAAGGTGTACTTTAAAAAAAATTTAAACCCAACCATATTTGAAAAAAAAAAAAACTTTAGAATTTTTACAAAATTATGAATTTGGCCCTTAGTTCACTTTGGTGATACACCGACCGTATATTATTTTTTAAAGGTGCTTTTTTGACGATAACCTATATGTTTATTCATTTTTGACGAATACATTGCTATCACATCAAGGCCATGTACCATGGGCGGATCCAGCACGAAATATGGGTGGGTCATGACACCCCTGTCTCATAATCACGTGGCTGACAGCACGGGCGTCACCGCTGGGGGGGAACAGGGTGGACGCGTCCCCCCCAATATTTTGGCGGGAGGGGACTGACCCCCCAATATTTTGGCGGGAGGGGACTGTCCCCACCAATATTTTGGCAGGAGGGGACTTCCCCCCCCCCCCAATATTTTGGGATGAGGGCACTGTCCCTCCCAATATTTGGGCAGGAGAGGACCCACTGTAAAAAATTAAATAAAAATGCCATTCTACGAATTTATCCGAATTTAACAAATCTATATAAATAAAGTTGAAATTCTGTTTGTTTGTTTGTTTATTTGTTCTTTATAGAAATCCATACCGTTTGTCCTAAATTCTCCAAATTTCGCTCAGTGGTTCTTTGATACCAGGTGCGAACACCTGTCTATTTTAAAATTGCATAACTTCAGCCAATCTCTGGGTATATTCTTTATTGTTAAAAAAATCGTCATGATCACGCTTTACAATGTTTTTTTTTACGAAATCGACCGTTTGAGTCGAAAAAAAGGCCTAAAAAATCATTTTATAGATTTTGAAGAGGCCAAGGCCAGGTAAGACCGTCCCTTGGTAGGCATCGAGTTCTGGGATATTTAAACCATATGTTTTTTTTTTTTGTTTTTTTTAACATTACAATACGTTTATTTACATGTATGGTGAATTTATTTTTTATAAATGCCTCCTAAGAAGCGAGCTTCAATAGGAGTAGTGAGCTCAAAAGCTAAAAAAAAACGTCAAATACGAGCAGCTGAAACTCTCGACGAACATCAAAATAGGATTGAACAACAGAGGCTTAGACAGGCAGAATCGCGGGAAACTGAGTCTGCCCAAGAATACGAGGCACGCTTTGCGCCACAGAGGTTTAGGCAAGCCGATTTGCGAGAAGCTGAAACTGCAGGGCAATATTTCTGTTTGTTTGTTTGTTCTTTATAGAAATCCATACCGTTTATCCTAAATTCTCCAAATTTCGCTCAGTGGTTCTTTCATACCAGGTGCGAACACCTGTCCATATTAAAATTGCATAATATAATGCTTCATCCGATCTTCAGCTGATATTCTTTATCCAAATAAAAATCGTTATGATCTCGCTTTACAATGGTTTTTGTTTTCCGAAATCGACCGTTTCATTAGAAAAATGAAATCCCCCGGGTGAAACCGGGACATACAGCTCGTAAAATATAAATATTAAATATTAGTTAATTACAGCACACTCTATTGTTAAAAGCATAGTCAGGCTTACAGTATATTTGATGAATTATATATTTTTTCATTTCATCTTGAACTGCTTTTTTTTTATTTTTATGAATTCTGTAAGAAAGTTGTACCCCCGGAATCGGTCTCCATTTCTTTTTTAAACCAAGCAGCTTGATCCTACTTTCCACCAATTCGATGGAGCTTATAGAAGTTGATGGAAAGCAATGAAATTAGTGGGATCAGGATCTGAAGAAAAATTTGGATAAAATTCAATCAAGAAATCTTGGCCCACATCCTTCAACATTAAGCCTTAGCAACTCCCTACTTTAAAGTATAACTGAGGCATAAATTGACATAAGTTTTAAGATACTATAAATACCTTTGAAATACGTTCATCGTTGGAGGATGAATTGAACAGCCACAACAGTTATTTTCAGGCGTTATTATTTCAACTTTTAGCCCCTGGAATTTCTACCCACCCTGTCTAGAAAAATACTAGCTAGGGTGCCCGGCTTCGCTCCGGTAGTTGTGTGGTAGTTTTAATAACAGGAAAACTTTAAAATTAAAGGAAATATAGAACAAAATTAGCACTTTCTTGAACCTTTTAACATGGTATCAATATTAAGATTCGATATCTGCAGAGTCCGCCCAAATAAGGAACCCTATATACTTTAAAGGGGGTTGAAAATGGTGAATGAACAATTAATTTTGCTGCAACTTTGTCGAGTCGTGCATCGTTTTTGATGATTTCTGTGATTCTGAATTCTATAAGCCCATTCCAAGCAGTCAACAGATAATAAGCTATTAGATTATGGTTGAAAAATCTATAAAAAATTATATTTCGATTACAACTTAAGACTACTGTGATGATCCTATTAGATCCAGAAGTTTAGAAACTACCGAAGATTCATAGAAACTTTTTTTTTAAGACCTTTCTTCCAGTTCAATCTCCCTTAAGATATCCCCCCCCCCCCCCGTAATTTGGCCGAACACTGCACCTACTATTACAAAGTGAAAACCAAAATATCATGAGGGCACAATTTTTTCATCATATTTCTTTTTATCCTGAACTATGAGGGGTGATAAAATCTTATTGAAAAAATGTTGTAATTGGAGTTAGTCACTTTGTCAACTGGAATGCTCATCATACATAGTAATAAAACCATTTTTCATAATTACATACAATAAGGACACTTCAAACAATTCATTAAAGGAAATAGGGAACAAAATTAGCACCTTCTTGAAAATTCGGTTTTAACTTGGTATCAATATTCTGCAGACTTGAGATCTGCAGAGTGAGTCCAAATAAGGAACCCTGTATAATTTACAGGGGGTTAAAAATGGTAAATGAACAATTAATTTTGCTGCAACTTTGTCGAGTTATGCATCGTTTTTTATGGTTTCTGTGATTCTGATTCCTATAAGCCCATTCCAAGTAGTCAGCAGTTAAAAAGTTATTTGATTATAGTTAAAAAATCTGGTATCTCAGTTAAAAAAATTATATTTCGAGTAAAACTTAAGCTCCGACTACTATGATGGTCCTATTTGATTCAGAAGTATAGAAACTACCGAAGATTCATAGAAAATTTTTTAAGACCTTGCTTCCATTTCAACCTCCCTAAAATATCCCCCCATACGTTCTGCATACCTTGAATCTTACTACTATTACAAAGTGAAAACCAAAATTTCTTGGAGGCAAATTTTTTCATCATATTTCTTTTTATCTTGAACTATGAGGGATGATAAAATCTTGAATGCTGTTATTGGAGTTAGTCGTTTTGTCAACTGGAATGCTCATTATACATAGTAATCAAACCAACTTCTTTTTCATAAATACAATAAGAACACTTCAAAGTTTTATTTTCGATTTATAATCAGTCAATTCAGCTCTCCTTTTTTGTTTTACGTCTGTTTTTATTCTCTCACTGTACTACTCAAAAATGTTCACTCATATTGCATTAAATTTACTTAAGTAGCTATATATTATATATTGATTAAATATAATGTGTTAATCAATTAACCTTCTTATGAGAAAATTAATTTTGTAAGGTATCCAGTCGGTTTTCTAATTGATATGTAAAATCATTATTTTATTTTGAAAGAAAATGTGAAACTAATTATTTTCGCTTGAATTTTTAGTAATTTAAAAAGAACAGCTGAACAAATATATAATCTTTAAAAACTGAACTGGATGAATGAACAATAAACATCGTGTGAAACGCAGCCTAGCGCTTCCTGGTAGCCTGGAGCTCGAACTAAATTTTTCATTCATAAACCGGTATCTCAATCTCAGACAGGCTAATTACATGGTGCGAGAGGCTTAAAATTCCAGTCCTTTTCTCTTAAATTTTACACCCTTAAGAGAAAAACAGAAACCTTCTTCTCCGTTAGGGGTTATATAGCAACACGCTGACATAACTTCCTTAATCCCACGTTGAGTCGTTTTTGAGCCTTTTCGGCACGCCCATTGTACATTTTACTTTATAATATATATTGATTAAGACGCCCCCCCCCCCATAATTTGGTGCTGGTGACGCCCATCGCTGATAAAACAGTTTATTAAGAGAATATTACCTTATATTAAGAAGGGCTGCGATCCGAACAACTAAAAGTGTTATGTTTAGGGCATAGTAACCATAGTAACCAGCTAATTGCATCATTTGCTTTAAAATCCAAAAAAATTTAAAAGCCAAAATATTTGGGGGGGTCCCCTGGATCCACCCTTGGCAAATACCTCTCTTCACACCAACCAACAAACGCACACAGAGCATTTTGTGGGACTTGGTTTTTTTTAACTCTGGGGACGTGTATTTCCGTTGGAAAGCGGAAGTGGAAATTTTTCAAGATCGCAATACTTTCCCTTACAATTTATTTCATATAAAGATAAGCGATAGTTCATAAAAAGATATAATGTGATGAGAGATACATATTAATGTATAATGTATAAGTTAATTTTATCAGGTAAATAACCCCGCGGATAATCAAGAAACGCCTACAATCCGGTTTACTAATTTGTAACATGATATAGCAGCAGCTATCTGATGACCAGTCATACTAAAACAGAAAGCAGATATAAAATTCAGCATCAAAAAATAGTACGGGCAAAAAAATTAACCTATACAATTAAGATTAATAAGCTTAAAAATTAAAAATAAATAGAGAATTAATTCTATGATATATTTTTCACCCTCAAGCTCCGCTGAAGTTACTGAGTACCAGTTACGTTTCCTTCAACAATGCCCTCACCAAAGATACAACTATTTATGTAAATATAAATAATAAAAAGTTCGTAGTTTGTTTGTTTGTTCATTCAATGTCCATTTATGCTGCTGAGGCTAATCGGACGATGCTACCGTGGGAGTCTGATTTTGTCTATCCAAGTATAATTAGGATAGGGATTTTTAACGAGTACCTGAAATCGTACAGGCTCGGAACCTCCATTTTACGTCCTATCCGAGGGACGACAGAGCCTCTCAAAATCCCCCTTAACTCCCATTAGAAAATCCTAGGGCAACCGCGGGACGTTAACACGCGACCTTTAGTATTGTGGGTTGCTATACTAACCACTACACCACAGGTGACCCCAAGGTCTACTAGTTATCTTAAAATTCTCTATAGATTTTCTATTTTGCGCCGCCTCCAAAAAGATTGTTAAGTATTGAACGTGGTATTTAATATTTTAATCTAATAATTTTTATTAACAGTTAGTATGTACTCGTACTAATCAAAATAAAATTATCCGTTTTAATGCATTTTTCCGCTTTTAATACGATTTTCAATTTTGCTGCGTATTCTTTAAAATCAGAAGGTAATTATTTCATACTTTTCAGTGCATTTATTTTTACTGGTTCCTAGTTTTCGAAGTCGGTTTAATTTTTTTTATAAAATGTTTTTTATTTTAGAATATTAAACTAATAGCTAGCTGTATATAATTGTTTGTAGGTAAATAAAAAATAATAACATCTAGGAATAACTTGTAACAACGCGTTTTAGTGTGACCGTATTACCCACCGGCTATTAATACAATTGAATCGGTCGTCTTTCTCAAACGACCGATTCAATTGATACTTTATATCTTTTAATTTATTTCGAAATTTCATCACAATTGGTGAAAAGGAGGGGGTACTTTATTTTATATACTTTTTTTATGTTCATATGTTTTTTTTTACTTTCACTTACCTATATATGAAATATATAGTAAGTGGAAGTATTGCGATCGTGAAAATTTTCGACTTCCGGGTTTCAACGGAAATACACGTTTTGGGACCCCCTGAGTCGAAATAACCAAGTCCCGCGAAATGGTCTGTGTGTGTGTGTGTGTGTGTGTGTGTATGTGAACAGACTAGCTCAAAAACTATAAACCGTGGGAACCTGAAATTGGGTATTTAGTGTAGGTATATGCCCGCGATGTGACAGCAAAAATTTCATCAAAATTGCTCAAAGGGAGGGGGTACTTTATTTAATAACTTTTTACGTTTTTTTCGATTTTCTCAAAAACGGCTCTAACGATTTTGATTAAACTGAGTATTTGATCGATTTATATGCCCGAAATATGACTGTAAAAATTTCATCAAAATTGATTAACCGGAGGGGGGACTTTACTTAATAAATTTTGTATCATTTTCACGTGTTTTTTTTATTTACTCAAAAACGGTTTAAACGATTTTGATCAAACTTGGTATTTGATGTATTTATATGCCCGAGATGTGACTGTAAAAATTTCATCAAAATTGATCAACCGCAGGGGGGACTTTACTTAATAATTTTGTAACATTTTTACGTGTTTTTTTTTTATTTACTCTAAATCGGCTTTAACGATTTTGATTAAACTGAGTATTTGATCTATTTATATGCCCGAGATATGACTGTAAAAATTTCATCGAAATTGATCAACCGGAGGGGGGACTTTACTTAATAAATTTTGTACCATTTTCACATTTTTTTTTATTTACTCAAAAACGGTTTTAACGATTTTGATCAAACTTGGTATTTGATGTATTTATATGCCCGAGATATGACTGTAAAAATTTCATCAAAATTGATCTACGGGAGGGGGGACTTTACTTAATAAATTTTGTATCATTTTTACAGGTTTTTATTTACTCAAAAACGGCTTTAAAGATTAACAAAAATAAGATATGAATGTAGAAAAATGTGTGACTTTGGGAAATGATTATTAGCAAAACACGTCAATTTCTAATCTAAGTAAGTTGGTAAGTGAAAGTTGTGTGTTGCGCGCACGCACCAGATTTTTTATTTACTCAACAACGGCTGTAATGATTTTGATCAGACGGGATATTTGGTTTATTTATATTCTCACGACGCGAGAGCCAAAATTTTATCATAATTGGTCTAACGCAGGGGGCTTTTTTTTTATAATTTTTTTTTCAATTTTTACCTTTTTTTCGAATATCCCAAAAACGGCTTAAATGATTTTGATTAAATTCATCAAGTTTAATCAAAATCAAGTCTTCTTTAATATCAGGTGAGCTTTATCATTATTAAAATGTTCTGAGGGGGCTTAAATGCGAAAGGGGCATTTTTTGTCTTTCTATAAAGTACCTTTGTATTTGTTTATATGAAGAAATTATGTGTCTCTCTTTCGCCTAATATGAAATATGAAAAAAATTAAGTAAACATATACAGGAGAAAAAAAGAAAAATATTCCGACTCGTAAAACACGTTGAGCCCAAGCATGCGGAGTACGCCATTAATGACAGACCATTGTTTATAATTATAGCCGTTCAGTTCATTTAATGGAAATAATTTGTTTCATGGTAACTATGTGAGGTTTTCAACAACTACATAGAGAATAATAGGATCAGACGACTCGGAGTATTACGCTTGCATTGCCGAAGTATCTCAAGTAAAAAATTTAATTTAATAATACCAAACAATTGAGTGTACTTTAAAAAGCAAATACTAACAACAATTGTATATTGGTTTAAAAATATAAATTTATTACTGCAGAAATATCAAGTAAATACCCGAATACATTCAAACAATATTAGTATGTGGCCAACCATTTTTTATAATTTAACTAATAGCATTGAAAATGAAATTTTACAAGAACAAATTATGTTAAGTATAGCCTCCGAAGAATCGGTAATTTATAAGGATTTGAACCACCTTTTAAGTGAAGCGGTTTCTTATGTGAATGATTCATATTCCACATCTGACATAAGTTGGATATTTAAGCTAAGGGGAGAGCTCTTATATCTTAACCATAGGAGGCACTATCAGCACGAAGGGGGTGTCTTGTCTGTACGATGTGCAATATGAAGGAGAGGGAGGATATTGTACATTTTATAGCAACGTGTCCTGTGTTGAGGGAGTTCAGGATAAAATGGTTCTCCAATTCGGTCTTGAGTAGGGACGAGTTAATAGAATACTTAAATGGAAAGTGTTGGCATAAACTATTAAGATATATTAAAGAGGCTTGGAAATATAGATATGGATTAATTAGGGAATATAATGGGTAAATAGAATATATATGCGTGTTGTGTATATGTGTATGTTTGTATATGAGTATTATATATATGGGTTCATTGTTTATTAACTATTGTTGTTGTTTTCGTGTTTTGTTTTTAGCTAATGTATTGTTAAGACCATTTGATTTACTTATTTTTATGATTAATTAATATATTTTGAGTATCAAATTTAAAAAATGAATCATAATATTAAAAGTATTGGAATTAGAATTAGAAGTATTTATTACTGTATTTATTCTGTATTTATTTGTTTGTCTGATGTTTGCCTCTTTGATTGTTGATATCGTGTGATTATAATGTAAAGAATATTGTACTCGAGTTAATCATTTATATGACACATTCACTGTTACTGTATTTCTGTTCTCCCACCCTCTAGTTCTACCGGGGATATAGATAAAATCGATACAGGTCTTCAACATTTGATTAATAGACTAAACCGGATAACAACGAAAGACACCATCGAAACGGAGAGGAAGTCAGAAGCAATTTCGAAATGCCTTCTATTATTTGAGGAACTGGAAGAAAAATTGAGTGGGCAACCTCCTATTTCAGAATCCCACTTTGAAAACCCAAATCCCGGAAAGTCTCAGGAGGGTAATGTACAATCAGTGATTACCGAATCAACCGAAGATACAAAGAAGGCGGTAACGACCGTTGAGTCGGAGTCAGACGTTGCTCCTAATGGAACTAAATACGTGATCAGAAGAACTGAAACTCCCATAAGAGATTGGGGAATTCACTTCACAGGCGATGGGGAAGGTCTCAGTGTCCATGCGTTTTTAGAGACTGTAGAGGAGTTAAGCTTGGCAAGGAATACTACTCATGAAGAGCTTTTTAGGGCTGCGTACGACTTGTTTAGAGGACCAGCACTGATTTGGTTTCGAGCTGTACGGAAAGAAGTAACAACGTGGGCTGAACTTATCTCAGAATTGAAAGCCGAATATACACCTTTAGACTATGAGGATCGCCTTTGGGAAGAAATAAAGAGAAGAACTCAAGGACATGCAGAGTCGATGGGTACATTCGTGGCAGTTATGAAGAATTATTTTAACCGTTTACCAACTATGCCTACGGAAGACCAAATGTTGAATATCATTAAGAAGAATTTGAACCCCCTCTACTTGGAAAGAATGGCTTTGCACCAAGTAACAACATTGAAGGAATTAGTAATAATCGGTCGGCAGATTGAAGAAGTAAGGTGGAGAATGAACGAATATCGACCGCCACCAGATAGTAAAGGATTACTCGAACCCGACTTGGCCTATCGCCCGCCAACGAGGAAACAACTCAATCAAGACGACACAGTAGCAGCATCGAAGATGGTTGTAGAAGCCGTGGCTAAACCCAATTACACATTTCGCTGTTGGAACTGTAGAGGGACCAATCATTCGTTCAAAACGTGTCGCTCAGTAAAAACCAAATTCTGTATAGGTTGTGGCCTAAGGGATGCGGATAGAAAGACATGTAAACGTTGTAATACCACCGACCAGGGAAACGATCAAGGGGGTCAGGCCTAAGTGGAAGGGAGCCTGGACTGAACCCGAATTCCACGACGAAAGCTGAGTGGGTAGAGTGGTTGTCGATTGTGGAAGAAGTTTTCGCTGGAAAGAAATGGAAAATTCTCAGACATCCAGCAAATGAACAGGATCGAAGGCCGTATTTAACGGTCAACATTCTGGGAAGAATAGAAACGGGACTGCTGGATTCTGGGGCTTCAAGGTCATTGATGAGTGAGGAATGCTGGAAACGTTTTTTACGGCTGGGTGTAAAGCTACACAAAAAACCCAAAATTCAAATAAAGGCTGCTGGAGGCACCGCGCTCAACGTTTTTGGAAGCGTAAACGTGCCAGTGGAGTTGGAAGGTAAAATGAGAATTATCCAATTTTTGGTAGTTTCCAACTTGGTGGATGAACTTATATTGGGCATCGACTTCTGGAATAAATTTAGATTGGTTCCGGACATATCGAAAAATATGTGGCACTTTGCTCCAACAGAAGAATGTTTAGCTGTGTCACAGAATGGCCCTGCTGTCCTAACTAGACCGAATCTTACGCAGGAACAGGAAGAAACCTTAAATCGGCTTATCGGACATTGGCGAAATATCCGACCATCAAAGTTAGGATGTACAAGCAGGGTAGAGCACGAAATAAATACGGGTGATAGTAAGCCAGTCAAACAGCGTTACTACCCTGTTTCACCAAAGATCCAAGATATCTTAAATAAGGAGCTCGATGAAATGTCTCGTAGAAGGAATTGTAGAGCCGTCACAGAGTGCTTGGTCGTCACCTGTTGTTTTAGTGAAGAAACCCGATGGATCCTACCGTTTTTGCGTGGATTATCGTCAGTTAAATGCCGTGACTAAAAGAGACGCCTACCCGCTGCCCTACATTTCGAATATATTGGATAGGTTACGTGATGCCAAGATACTTTCTTCCATCGACATAAAGAGCGCATACTGGCAGATACCAATGGCTGCTGAAAGCAAGGAAAAGACAGCTTTTACTGTTCCCAACCGCGGCCTCTTCCATTTTTGTAGAATGCCTTTTGGACTGCATAATGCACCAGCGACATGGCAAAGACTGATTGACGATGTTTTGAGAGCAGATTTAGAACCAAATATCTTTGTTTACTTGGATGACATCATTGTGGTCTCATCAAACTTCGATTCCCACATAGAAACATTGGAGAAGGTCTTAGAAAGATTGAGCTCAGCCAACTTAACGGTGAATTGGGAGAAACGTCAGTTTTGCAGAGAGGAACTAAAGTTTCTGGGATATGTGGTAAATGAGAACGGCCTACAAGTTGATCCGGGAAAGATTGAGGCGATATTAAACTACCCAGCACCTAAGAACGTAAAGCAAGTGAGACAGTTTATAGGGCTTTCTTCGTGGTATCGCCGCTTTGTCCCTAATTTCTCGACTCTAACTTCACCGCTATCAGATCTATTGAAGAAAAACAAGAGATGGAAATGGGGACAAGAACAAGAAGAAGCGTTCAGATTACTGAAGGAGAAGCTTGTCACAGCACCTGTGTTAGCATGTCCTGACTTCAGTAAGCGATTCTTCCTACAAACCGATGCCTCTAAAACAGGATTAGGGGCTATTCTTTACCAAGAATACCCAGAAGGAGATCGGGTCATAGCTTATGCGAGCCGAAGTTTGACCACAGCCGAGAGGAAATACAGTGTAACTGAGCAAGAGTGCCTAGCAGTTCTCTGGGCAATAGAGAAGTTTCGGCCTTATTTGGAAGGGATGGATTTTACAGTTATTACTGACCACATTGCCTTAAAATGGTTGAATAGTCTTCGCGACCCTCAAGGTCGACTGGCTAGGTGGGCACTAAAACTGCAGCAACACCAATTCACTATCGTACACCGTCCCGGCAAACAAAACGCTGCAGCCGATGCGTTGTCACGGACTTACGAATTCCCGATAGCCAGAATTGATATTGGAGAACCAATAGAGGACGCGTGGTATCAGCGGATGATTAAACAAGTAGAAGAGAATCCATCGAAATATGCGGATTGGAGGATTGTTAATCAAACTCTATGGAAGCTTGTTAATAATAACCGGAAAATGGTAGGAGATAGCAACCAGTGGAAATTAGTAGTTCCTAAACAAAAACGTAGGGAAGCGATCTGGGAATGTCATGATAAAGAAATTGCAGGACATTTGGGATGTTTCAAAACCTTGCAGCGGGTAAAGGAGTACTACTATTGGCCTGGCATGGCAACCGATGTAACCAGGTACGTACGGAAATGTGAAGTGTCCTTGGCGAATAAGCCATTACAGACTAAGCCTGCGGGCCTAATGGGGAAACAGCGAGTAGTTACCCAACCTTGGCAAATGGTTTCGGCAGATATAATGGGGCCGTTTCCTATGTCTTCAAACCGGAAAAGGTTCATATTAGCGTTTACCGACTGCTTCACTAAATACAGCATCATAGTACCAATTTCAAAATCGACAGCCGAAGTGGTGGCCAAAACTTTAGAAAGAGAGGTCTTTCTTAAGTTCGGGGTTCCCCAAATTATTATATGTGATAATGGTTCTCAATTCAGGAGCAATATTTTAAAAAAGAAAGCCCGAGAATATGCTGTTAAATTGTGGTTCACCCCAGTCTATCATCCACAGGCTAATCCGATGGAGCGTCCAAATCGAGTGATAAAGACACTCCTAGCTTCCTATGTGAAAGACAATCATAAGCACTGGGATAAGGATCTACACAAGTTGGCTTTTGCTATGCAGACTGCGGTACATGAGGTTACCGGTTATTCGCCAGCTTATTTGAATTTTGGACGAGAGTTACCACGTTCAGGCGACGAGTACGAGCATTCCATTGCTTCAGATAATGTTCCGGAAATGGGAGATCGAAAGGCTTACGCAAAGAAGTTCAACATGATGCCAGTAATATATGAAGAAGTGGTTGAGCGTCTACGGCAATCATACGAGAAAAGCAGCCACCATTATAATCTTCGGAGAAGGAACGTGGATCTACAAGCTGGAGATTTAGTGTGGAAGAAGACCCAAACCCTTTCGGATGCTTCAAAGAACTTTTCTAATAAATTGGCACCTCTATATGAGAAATGTAGAATCAGAGCAAAACAAGGAAATTTATTATACGTGCTAGAAGATCTACAGGGTCATCCCTTAGGAACTTGGCATGTCAAAGATCTAAAACCTCATCCGACCTAAGACTTAAGATTCAAGCATTAAAAAAAAAAAAAAAAAAAAAAAAGAAAATTTTTTTTTTGGTAGGGAGGGGGAGAGTTTGTAACGAAAAATGAATAAACAAAAAAAAAATTGTTTTTATTTAATAAAACTCATTAAGTAATAATCGAAGAGGGCTTAATATATTTTTGTATATAATTAAAATATGTGTTGTTTTAAAAGCTTTGTATTAGTTTTTTTTATTGATATAATATTTTTTTATTTAGCTATAAAAATAATTATGTTTTATTTTAAAAGAAGAGACGGGACCGAAGTAATTAATTGAAAAACAGCTGTGATTAAGGCATTTGTTTTTTTAAGAAACAACGAAGGAAAATACAGCAGATGTTCGCTAGCGTTCGACGAGTGATGATAAAATGAGACTGTTTTAGTGTTTAACGTAGTTGTGGTCTATATCGCTAAATATCAGAGAATTGAAGAATAGTGGCGTTCACGGAAGAGATTCCGGTGACGAGAATCGCCAAGCCGAGTGGCTACTGGCAACAAAGCTACGAGAAGACAGGCGAGTTAAGAGAACAGACTGGAGATATTTTTCTTAGATATAGAATGCAGGCCTCAAAGTCTCGTATAATTTCAATAATTCACTTAATCGTGCAGTTTACATGCCAAATTTTCGCCTATTCAGGCATCTTCAGGGCTACAACAGTTTCACATGCAAGCTAGAAACAGACTGAAACCTTCCCATATGGAAGGAGGGCTAACAGGGAAATATACAGTGTTGCCAACATTCAAACAAATTTAGATAACAGAGATAATAACTGAATAAGGTCTATAGAAAAATTAAACACAATATTAAAGTTGAAGAAGGTTCAATTAAAGTAATTTTAATTTTACATCTACACATATATACATACACACTCACACCCATTACACACATAACATCATGCACTAGAATTATAAATATATATAAAAAACATATGGAAAGCAAAGGCAAATCTAGAATAAATAAATTACTGTTGGTTTAAAATGTTAATAGTTTCAGCAAAAAAGTTGTTAAGATTTCTTGCAGATTTCTTATAAGATTTCTTTATATATGTGTAGATGTAAAATTAAAATTACTTTAATTGAACCTTCTTCAACTTTAATATTGTGTTTAATTTTTCTATAGACCTCATTCAGTTATTATCTCTGTTATCTAAATTTGTTTGAATGTTGGCAACACTGTATATTTCCCTGTTAGCCCTCCTTCCATATGGGAAGGTTTCAGTCTGTTTCTAGCTTGCATGTGAAACTGTTGTAGCCCTGAAGATGCCTGAATAGGCGAAAATTTGGCATGTAAACTGCACGATTAAGTGAATTATTGAAATTATACGAGACTTTGAGGCCTGCATTCTATATCTATAATTGAATAGTCTCTTCCTAAAAGCTTGTTTACGATATTTTTCTTTTAATTTCTTTGCTAAACCTTGATTTTTTTATTGTATAGTTATAAGTTTAAATTGTTTCTAGTTGTGTGAATAGAGTTAGATTTTGATCAGGCCTGACTACAGAAATTGTGAGTAAATTTTATTACTTTCACTTACCTATATATGAAATATATAGTAAGTGGAAGTATTGCGATCGTGAAAAAATTCGACTTCCGGTTTTCAACGGAAATACACGTTTTGGGGTCCCCTGAGTCGAAATGACCAAGTCCCGCGAAATGGTCTGTGTGTGTGTGTGTGTGTGTGTGTGTGTGTGTGTGTGTGTGTGTGTGTGTGTGTGTGTGTGTGAACAGACTAGCTCAAAAACTATAAACCGTGCGATCCTGAAATTGGGTATTTAGTGTAGGTATATGCCCGCGATGTGACAGCATAAATTTCATTAAAATTACTTAAAGGGAGGGGGTACTTTATTTAATAACTATTTAGGTTTTTTTCGATTTTCTCAAAAACGGCTCTAACGATTTTGATTAAACTGAGTATTTCATCTATTTATATGCCCGAAATATGACTGTAAAAATTTCATCAAAATTGATCAACCGGAGGGGGGACTTTACTTAATAAATTTTGTAACATTTTCACGTGTTTTTTTTATTTACTCTAAATCGGCTTTAACGATTTTGATCAAACTGGGTATTTGATGTATTTATATGCCCGAGATATGACTGTAAAAATTTCATCAAAATTGATCAACCGCAGGGGGCACTTTACTTAATAAATTTTGTATCATTTTTACGTGCTTTTTTTATTTACTCAAAAACGGCTTTCACGATTGTGACCAAACTGGGTATTTGATGTATGTATATGCTAAATATGTGATAGCCAACATTTCATCAAAATTGATCAACCGAAGGGGGGACTTTACTTAATAAATTTTGTATCATTTTCACGGGATTTTTATTTACTCAAAAACGGCTTTAACGATTAATAAAAATAAGATATGAATGTAGAAAAATGTGTGACTTTGGGAAATGATATTTAACAAAACACGTCAATTTCTTATCTAAGTAAGTTGGTAAGTGAAAGTTGTGTGTTGCGCGCACGCACCAGATTTTTTTTAATATCGTAGTGTAAATATAGTGTTAATTAAAAGTTTTTTTTATTTGAGTTTAATTTGTTTTGTTCAATTTCTTTTTAACTTACTATTAAGTAGTTCATAAGTGTAAATTGCAAATTGTATTTTATGTACAGCCCTCTCCGAGATTTTAAGGTAATCTTCACTTATCAAATTTAAATTATTTTTTTTTATTCAGATTGCTTTAGGTTTTCGCTATTTCCTTAAAATAAATAGCGTGGCGCCCCTTAATTTATTTCAATTTTTTAAATCACTAGTCATTTAAGAACCCGCCCGTCTCCACTGAGCTACCACCTTTTTTGTTACAATTGTTTTATTTATTTATAACCAATTAATATTTTTTTTTAACGTAACACAGGGAGTGGAGGGGTTATGCTGGAATTGTACGGAATTTCAGAAGCCAGTACTAGCTAGACTGCAGGTACCCTGATCAATCGTTCAAAGGCACCCACGAGGGTTTTTTTTTAGCACAACAGAGAATTAAAGAAAAAGCAAATAATGTCCGATTTAATAAAAGAAATGTTAATTTTCTGTCGCCCGAGTTTCTGCCTAAAGATAAGATTATCAAGTGACGCAGAAGATATAGATGTTGTTATCAAGATGCCACTGGCCCATACCTCTATCGCCATTACATACTAATACTTAAGAGTAGTTGTAATTGCCATGCATTCATTGGCGGATCCAATATTAAACAATATCTTCTTCAATGAATTTTATTCCCCAATTACAAGTTAAATAGAGGAATGTTTTGTTTGAATTTATTTTTTTCAGAACTTTATAGGTGCTTTCAGAATGAAAAAATTGCATTTTTTTTTTTTCTACAAAACAAAATATTTTTTAAATAGGGAGAATCCTATCCAATTAATGAACCATGCAAAACTGAAAATGAAAACTGCGGTTTTAATGATGGCCATTAATTAATTTTCAACATATCGTATTTAGTTTATTTCAGCAAACGTTTCGGCCACTCGGCCATCATCAGTGCTGCAAGGGACTGTGTGCAAGGTCAATTATTAGTTATTCAATAGATAACACCTTATGTTTTAGATTAACAAAGTTATAAAAACTTAATCCTAACAAATCCAATATTTTTTTTTTTTTTAAGTTATAAGAATACCTAAATATTTAATATTAACAATAATAAATTAATAAATAAAGGTTTAAAAACATGATCGTTCAGTGCAGAACTCGATTATCTATATAAAAATGAAATTCTGTTTTTTTATTTGTTTGTTTGTTCTTTATAGAAATCCATACCGTTTCTATCAAATTCTCCAAATTTCGCTAAGCATTTCTTTCAGACCCGGTGCGAACTCCTGTCCATATTAAAACTGCATAACTTCAGCCGATCTTCAGCTGATATTCTTTATCCTAATAAAAATCCTAATGATCTCGCTTAGCAATGTTTTTTTACGAAATCGACCGTTTCATTAGAAAAATGAAATTCCCCGGGTAAAACCGCGATATACAGTTGTAATCTATGTAAAAAACAAGAAATTCTGTTTGTTCTTGAAAGAAATCCACACCGTTTGTTCTAAATTCTCCAAATTTCGCTCAGTGGTTCATTGATACCAGGTGCGAACGCCTGTCCATATTAAAATTGCATAGCTTCAGCCAATCTCTGGGTACATTCTTTATTGTTATAAAAATCGTTTTGATCTCGCTTTACATTGATTTTTACGAAATCGACCGTTTGAGTCGATAAATGTCTCACTTAATAGATTTTATAGATTTAAAAAATTAAATTCTCCGGGTGAAACCGGTATTTACAGCTAGTTATTTCTATGCTTTCCTAAAAATATATTTATTTAAAAACAAATTCAAACGATTCCCTAGCATATACGAAGTTTTTTGTATGTTTATTTAACATATAAAAAATTAGATTTTGTTTCCCTTTATGCTACTAAGGCTAATCGATTATCCTACAGTGGGGATCATACATCATATATCAAAAACTACAAACCGTACGAACCTAAAATAAGATATTTGGTCTATGCACATGCCCGCGGTATTTTAGCAAACATTTAATTAAAATTGATTTTTATACGGGATTTTTTTTTATTGAGATTTTGTCTCATTTTTACGATTTTCTCGAAGACGGCTCTTAACCATTTTGATCAAAATCGTTATATTCAATGAGGATCAAGTTTTCCTTAATATCAGGTAAGTTTTAATGATAAGAACATTAAAAAAAAAAAAAAATTGTTTGGAATAAAAATATATTTTTTTTTGTGAAAACTTGGGATAAATTACAAATACTTAATTTAATGATAAGAGTGAAATCAAAACACAGTTTTCCGAGGTTAAGTAATCATTGGAGGTACAAATGTTCCCCCCCCCCCATTTCATCAATACAACAAACAACAGTGATGTAGATTTAGTTTGTTCATGGCAATCTTTGTTTGTTTGTTTGTCATTTTATGCCACTAAGGCTAATCCGACGATGATACAGTGGGAGTCCTAAATTTTGACTATCCAGGTATAATTAGGGATCATTAACGAATACCTGGCATCGCACAGGCTCGGGACCTCCATTTTAGGTCATATCCGAGGGATGTGGGACCTCCATTTTAGGACATATTACTAGAAGGATTGCTCTGTATTGAAGGATCTGCACAACATTAAAAACAAAAAAAAAAAGAAAGATGATAGTTACAATCTGTATTGTCATTGTATTCAATTTGTTTTGAATTTCTTCGTTTATTCTTATCGCTTGGTACTCCTTTAATAAACGTGATATCGCAAAGAAAACAAAACACGATTTTTCATCTAATCTAAAATTAAATTAATATGTTTTCATAACAGCTATTAGGCCTCATATTGGTAACTTGTTACAATTAAACCTATCGTTTTAGATTATAATAGACATTTTTTTTCTGTTTAAAAAAAATGACGAAACAAATATACAAATTGCATGTGGGTTTTTCCGATTGATAATCATTTCGAGCAGAATGCACTTCCACTTGTCTCACAAGAATCCTCTAGGCTTATCGCTAAATAGCCAGACGGTTGAAATTAGTGCCATGGAAACCAACTGTTTCTTTTAAATAATCTTAAAGTAGAAATTATTATTTTTTTAAAAATCTAATATTTCGTTTTAGCGACCTTCTACCATATTATAAACTAAATTTTACTACTAAATACTATATTACAAATAATATTATCAATTGAAGGGGCCGGGATGGCCGAGTGGACAAGGGCGCTTTCAATATATAATCAAAGTTAAGCAACGTCCATCGTGGTCGGTACTTGGATGGGTGACCGCTCCTTTCGGGTGACCGCCCGCCAATGAACACCACGCAGTCCAAGTGTACCCCCACCCCCGGATATGTGAGGCCCGTCAGCCTACTGGTGGCGACTCACACCGACCGGGCGTAGGAGTGATGAACCTTCCCCGGGTATCTCATGGAGAATCGTGGTGTGGTTTTCCAGGATCACAGTAACCGCCCGGAGGTTTGGTACAAGGACGGTATGCTTCAGGGAAAGAAATAAAGCCCTCGGTGCCTGCTGACTCTGGGCTGCTATAATCCTTGGACCTAAACCAGTTTTTCACTGTCCTTGAACCCGTGACAGCTGACGCCATCGGTGGGAAGGACACTGCCAAATTGGGCCCGATGGGATTGGTTATGGAGCTGTGGGCAGTCTGCCGCTGCAGCATGGTGACCATGGCTTGCTGCAACGTGAGGTTTGGGCTACCCCCTCCAGGCTGTCTGTGCTCCCGCAAGCAACACAAATGCCTCTAAGAAGACTACACTGCGCAGCAAAAGGCGCCAACCGAAAAAAAAAAAAATCTGGTGCGTGCGCGCAACACACAACTTTCACTTACCAACTTACTTAGATTAGAAATTGACGTGTTTTGCTAAATACCTTTTCCCAAAGTCACACATTTTTCTACATTCATATCTTATTTTTGTTAATCGTTAAAGCCGTTTTTGAGTAAATAAAAAAAACCCGTGAAAATGATACAAAATTTATTAAGTAAAGTCCCCCCTCCCGTAGATCAATTTTGATGAAAATTTTACAGTCATATCTCGGGCATATATATACATTAAATACCAAGTTTGATCAAAATCGTTATAACCGTTTTTGAGTAAATAAAAAAAACACGTGAAAATGATACAAAATTTATTAAGTAAAGTCCCCCCTCCGGTTGATCAATTGTGATGAAATGTTGGTTATCACATCTTTGGCATATAAATACATCAAATACCAAGTTTGATCAAAATCGTTCAAACCGTTTTTGAGTAAATAAAAAAACACGTGAAAATGATACAAAATTTATTAAGTAAAGTCCCCCTCCGGTTGATCAATTGTGATGAAATGTTGGTTATCACATCTTTGGCATATAAATACATCAAATACCAAGTTTGATCAAAATCGTTCAAACCGTTTTTGAGTAAATAAAAAAACACGTGAAAATGATACGAAATTTATTAAGTAAAGTCCCCCCTCCGGTTAATCAATTTTAATGAAATTTTTACAGTAATATCTCGGGCATATACATACATCAAATACCCAGTTTGATCAAAATCGTTAAAGCAGTTTTTGAGTAAATAAAAAAAACACGTGAAAATGATACAAAATTTATTAAGTAAAGTCCCCCCTCCGGTTGATCAATTGTGATGAAATGTTGGTTATCACATCTTTGGCATATAAATACATCAAATACCAAGTTTTATCAAAATCGTTAAAACCGTTTTTGAGTAAATAAAAAAAAACATGTGAAAATGATACAAAATTTATTAAGTAAAGTCCCCCCTCCGGTTGATCAATTTTGATGAAATTTTTACAGTCATATTTCAGGCATATAAATAGATCAAATACTCAGTTTAATCAAAATCGTTAGAGCCGTTTTTGAGAAAATCGAAAAAAACTTAAAAAGTTATTAAGTAAAGTACCCCCTCCCTTTAAGTAATTTTGTTGAAATTTATGCTGTCACATCGCGGGTATATACCTACACTAAATACCCAATTTCAGGATCGCACGGTTTATAGTTTTTGAGCTAGTCTGTTCACACACACACACACACACACACACACACACAGACACACACACACACACACAGACCATTTCGCGGGACTTGGTCATTTCGACTCAGGGGACCCCAAAACGTGTATTTCCGTTGAAAACCGGAAGTCGAATTTTTTCACGATCGCAATACTTCCACTTACTATATATTTCATATATAGGTAAGTGAAAGTAAAAATATCAAGTGAAATTTTCGTTTTGGGAAAACACAATTTTTTTTGCTCTTTTATTTGATTATTAAATCCTTTCGTATTTAATATTTAGCCAATTCTGGTTACTAAGGATGGCAAGGGGTTCACTCTAAATATGTTGTTGTTTGATTGTTTAACGTCACTTTATGCCACTAAGTCTAATCGGACGATGCTACAGTGGGAGTCCTAAATTTTGCCTATCCAGGTATAATTAGGATAGGGATCTTTAACGAGTACCTAACATCGTACAGGCTCGGGACCCCCATTTTACGTCCTATCCAAGGGGCGACACGGCCAAGGATTTTTTACTCCCATTAAAAAATCCTAGGGCCACCACGGGACGCGAACCCGCAACCTTTGGTAGAGTAGATTGCCATGCTAACCAGTATACCAAGGGTGATCCCATTAATCTAAAAAAACAGAATTAAAGTTACTTTGTAGGAAGACTTTTTCCTTAGCCTAACTTCCTAAGCCCTATCAGATCGTTTCTATAATGACAAAACCTACTCCTACTTCCTATGCTTCATCAGGATTAACACGTCCATGCCTGTACCACCGGTGGGTCACACTAGACTGCTGCACCGGAGACTTTAGTCAATCACAAATCTTTCCACGACGATGTATAATGAGGTAGGATTATATTGTTTATTTTATTAATGTTGGATTGTCAGTACTGCATATTGCCCTTCAATAACTCCCATCCGATAGAGCGAAAATCATTAAGGTAAGCTGGCGAGGAGCATGAATTACAGCCCCGCTGTGAACGTGTTAAGCATGAATGCTTCATCAGGATTAAACATGACAAATTTTATCAATTTTACCTTTTTTTTAAAATCGTTAAGAGAAAAAAAACTCAATTTTGACGTAATCTTTACCGTCACACCACGGGCATATAGCTACCTCAAATGCCTAATTCCACTTTTGTAAGCGAAATCCTTTCTGAGCTAGGCTGTTCACAAACACATTGACCATTTCGCAGGATTTCCCCTTCCACATTTAAGCCCCCTCAGAACATTTTAATGATGATAAATCTTACCTGATATTAAAGAATACTTGATTCTCATCAAACATGACGAATTTGATCAAAATCATAATAGCCATTTTTGTAAAAAAAAAAACACGTAAAAATGAGATATTTATTAAAGAGCTCTTCATTCGTTGACCAATTTTCTATGACATTTTGGCAGTCGCATCGTGGGCATATATGTACATACACCAAATACCCAGTGTGATCAAAATCATTACAGCCATTTTTGAGTAAAAAAAAAAAAAAAAACACGTGAACATAAGACAAAGTTTATGCAATGAAGTACCCCCAACGTTTCCCCAATTTTGATGAAATTTCGGCGGTCGCATCGACGGCATATACATATATCAAATACCCAGTTTGATCAAAACCGTTAAAGCCGTTTTTGAGTAAATAAAAAAAAAACGTAAAAAATAGACAAAATTCTTTTAATAAAGTACCCCCTCCGTTCGACCAATGTTTTTGAAATTTTAGCTGTCACATCACGGGCATATACATACACTAAATACCCAATTTCAGGTTCACACGGTTTATAGTTTTTGAGCTAGTCTTTTAACCCACAGAGACCATTTTGAGTGACTTGGTTATTTGGACTCAGAGGACCCCAAAACGTGTATTTCCGATCAAAATCGAAAGTCTAAATTTTTCATGATCGCAATACTCCTTCTTACTATATCTCTCTCTATATAAGAGGCTTTGCCCTGCCTAACAGAATCAACGCAGAGCAAAAACTACTAATGATAGAAACTTGAAGTTCGGAATTTAGATTTTAAACGCGATGTAGGTAACCACTAAGAAAGGAGTTTAAAAAATGTAACCCATGCGGGGTTTAAATGGCGAGATTGTCGTTTAACTCTAACGGACACCTATTTTTGCACTTCGAGAAAAAATGTCTAATTTGGACTCATTTTAAAGACCTTGATAAGAGGAGTTTAACTCGAAAGCCCCTACGGGACGTTGAAAACCATGCTTTAAAGCCGAAAAATGAAGCGTTCACGAGTAAGCAGTTTTTTGTTTCGGCGGTTTTAGGGTACTCTCTCCATTGCGCGTCCCCCTCTCTTCTACCGAGCCGGCAGCTTCCCCCTCCAACATTCCATCTACCAAAACCTCCGGTCCCTGTTATGTTGTTAATATATAACATATGTTGTCAATATATAACATACTAGCATTCCCGTCGCGGCTTCGCCCGCGAGCCTTTAAAATCAATTCTGTGACCATTATCTTGGTATTGATCTAATATAATATGTTAACTGATGTTAAGGAGATTTAGAAGAATCTGAGCTTCCGGTAGGTGGAATGTTGGAGGGGGAAGCTGCCGGCTCGGTAGAAGAGAGGAAGTGGCGCAATGGAGAGGGTTCACTAAAACCGCCAAAACAAAAAAATGACTTACTCGTCGGGAAGCTTCATTTTTCGGCTGTAAAACATGGTTTTCGACGCTCAATAGGGCCTTTCGAGTTAAACTCGTCGTATCAAATTCTTTACAATGAGTACTAATTAGATATATTTTCTCGAAGTTCGAAAATAGATGTCCGTTAGAGTTAAACGCAATTTCGCCATTTAAACCCCTTAGGGGTTACATTTTTGATATTCCTTTCTTAGTGGTTACCTACATCGCTTTTAAAATCTAAATTCCGAACTTTAAGTTTCTATCATAAGTAGTTTTTGCTCTGTGTTGATTCTGTTAGTCAGGACAAAGCCTCTTATATATATGGAGAAGAGATCGAAATAAACACGCACCATCCCCAATAATGGGAATCACAGTGTGCATAATTTGATTACCACTAATATTTAAATAATCAGTAGCCATATTTTATGTGAATGTCTATTTTAATACTATTGAAACGTTAAATCGATATTCATATAAATACATATGGTTTAAAATCTCAACAATAGATATCCGTTAGAGTTAAACGACAATTTCGCCATTTAAGCCCCTTAGGGGTTACATTTTTGAAATTCCTTTCTTAGTGGTTATCTACATCGCGTTTAAAATCTAAATTCCGAACTTCAAGTTTCTATCATTAGTAGTTTTTGCTCTGCGTTGATTCTGTCAGTCAGGACAAAGCCTCTTATATATATAGAGATTATATAAAATCAATACCAAGATAATGATCACAGAATTGATTTTAAAGACTCGCGGGCAAAGCCGCGACAGGGGATGCTAGTATGGCTTATATAGGTAAACGAAAGTAAAAATCATGGATCACGGTTTGAAGGTATTAAGGTTTGTTTCTTCGTGTGGTAACTGAAGTTGGGTACCTCAGGAACCCAAAGGATTTGCATTAATGCCTACCTAGGAAATTCTCTCCCCTAACGATCCACATAGATATAGAACCTTTTGGTGAGATTACCGCCCGGTTGCTGCTATGTAAGACAGGTCGGAAAGGAACAACAAACAGAGAACACAGAGCAGGCACAGCGAGGCCAAATATAGATCGAGCCTCGTCTGGCCCGGACCTCTCTCCCCCACAACTAATCACGGCTAAATAGATCTAATATATTAACAAAACCAATATGGCTGAGGCACACACAAACAAAAGTCTCCTTTAAATATTTCGTACGACCTACTCCATTAATACACACAAAAGTAAAATAGTAATACCTTTCTTTTCTTTACTTTCGCTTACCTATATACTGGGTGTCATCATGTAACCCATGATAAAATTGGACTTCAGCTTTTGAATCTAAAAGAAGTTTTTCCAATGAAAAACACGCTAGAGATGTCACTGCTGGGGCAATGACGAAGCATGCTAGAGCCTGCATCCAAAGTAATGGAAGCCGAACTTCCCATGAGTTAGAGCTAGTTTTACTTATTTAAGACTAGAAAGATCAAATATGAATTCTAAAAAATATAAAAAGGGTAAGAATAATCTAAAATAAAATAAAAAAAAAACTCCTCAGTTTAAATTTAAAAAATACTTTCTTTAAAATAAATTAAACTTTTTTCTTCTCTTCTACTAAAATTTGAAAAATCCTACATAAAAAATGTTGAAGATAAAAAATAATATTATTATTGCAGAACCATATTAAAATGGATTATTGCAGCGCGTGTTCAAAATTTCTTCCATTACTTTGGATGCAGGCTTATATTCAACATTTTTTATGTAGGTTTTTTTTTTTTAATTTTTAATTATTATTACCCTTTTTATATTATTTATAATTCATACATTGTTCTTTCTAGTCTTACAAAAGTAAAACTAACTCTAACTCATGGGAAGTTCGGCATCGATTACTTTGGATGCAGGCTCTAGCGTGCTTCCTCATTGCCCCAGCAGTGACATTCTCTAGCGTGTTTTTCATCAGAAAAACTTCTTTTAGACTCAAAAGGTGAAGTGCAACTGTATCATGGGTTACACCACTAAAAAGCTAACTAAATTCCGCAGTTTTTAGGCAATTCGACAGCTTCTAGGGTACTCCAGTGGGGAGTGAGGAATTTTCAAAAACTATTAAAAATTTAAATTTTAATAAATGTTTTGTGTTTAGCGCGTTAAAAGTCCCACTGAAAGTGAATTTAAAATGACTAGACCCATCTCATGTTTTAGAAAATTTAATGTGATTAAGAAAATATCATCGTTCTTGTTTCTAGGCTAAACCAAAGTAGAGAAAACTGTAATTTTTCTGAAAAAAGTAAGATTTTAAAAATAAAAACAAACAAAAATTCTATCTTCTCAACAGATTGCGATAGGAAACTCGTTTTTGCGCCGTTCTACCTCGTTTAACATGCAGTATTGCCCCCTTTTTTTTTTTTACACTAGATCTGGGACACCCAGTATAGTAAGGGGAAGTATTGCGATCGTGAAAAATTTCGACTTCTGGTTTTCAAAGGATAGACATGTTTTGTGTGTGAGAACAGACAAGCTCAAAAACTATAAACCGTACGAAACTAAAATAAGATATTTGGTGTATGCACATGCCCTTGATGTTTCAGCAAAAATTTAATTAAAATTAACTAATATAGGGGGCAATTTATTTAATAGATTTTCTCATTTTTACGTTTTTTTTTTCGATTTTCTCAAAAACGGCTCTTAACGATTTTGATCAAAATCGTTATATTTAATGAGAATTAAGTATTCCTTAATATCAGCTAAGTTTTAATAATATGAACAAAAACAAAATAAATAAAATAAAATTGTTTGGAATAAATTTTTTTTTTTTTTTACACTATTGATAAATTGCAAATATTTTTTTTTTTTTATAATAAGAGTGAAATTTATGTTTACAAAATTAAAATATTTTTTTCCGAGGTAAAATAATCATTGGAGGAACAAATGTTCCTCCCGCGCTCATTAATACAACAATCAATAGTTATGAAGCAGATTTAGTTTTTCGTGGTTATCACTAAAAAACAGAAAATATCGCAATTCGGACATTCTGAAAACTATAATATCTAATTCTAATACCAGTATAAAGAGTTCCTAAATTACTACCCTTGTCAGGTTGAAAGAAAAATATGTCAACGACCGGTAAATTTTAGCGATCGGCCGAAAAGCATTTGTGTCTGGTACCTCCGGAGAAGGGAGCGAGACCATGGGCGTACCCAGCGGGGGGGCAGGGGGGTGGGGGGGCAGCTCCCCCCCAATACCCAGCGGTGGGCAGGGAGGTGGGGGGGCAGCTCCCCCCCCCCCCTGGAAGGCTGGAAGCAATAATTTTTTAGGCTTTTAAGACTGGAAGCAATAATAGAATAAATTTTTTTCAAGCAAATAATTGTAATAACTTAGTTAATAAAGCACAGCTATAATTATACATAATTTTGGTTTCATTCTCCTTTTCCGCGGTGAGGTGTTACAACCTGAACGACCATAGCTTGCCCCCCCTAGTTTTAGCTTCCCCCCCCCTAGTTTTGATCCTGGGTACGCCCTTGAGCGATACTAAACGATTTCAACTTGTTAGCTCCATCTCTTTTATGGCTTTTAGCACTCTTCAATTTAATATTGTATAGTATCCGTTATTTTAGTTAACTATATTATTACAACATGGATTTCTCTCATACTTTTGGTATCTTTAATTGATCGTGGTGACCATAATCTGATAGTGACAAACAGGGATATGCCATGTAAATTACATAAAGTCTTATCAACATGCAATGATAGCGTTTTTTTCTTGCAGATTCTTTTACTTTGAGTGTAAAGATGTTTATTTAAGTACGTGGCGTTTTCCAGAGTGCGCTCTTTTAGTGACATCTATGTCAACATAAAACAAACTCACCAACAAACACTCACAGATGAGCATATCGTAACTTCAGTCATAGTGTTCAAAGAGGTCCTACAAATACTTCGTAAATACCATAAACATATGTTTCAAAAACTAAATAATCTACAATAGGTTAAATGATGGTTAGGATTTTCAGTTTACAATGATTTTATTAAGGTAAGCCAACGTTTCGATCCAACTTGTGGATCTTCATCAGGGCTAAAAGAAAACAAATATATGAGTATCTATGCTAGAGGGTGGCAATAAATGGATACATTACAGAACTGATAATAATATAAAAGATGGTGTATACTGTGAATATTAAAATAAGAGGCTGGTTAACAAGATAAAATAGAATCTGATATTTACCTACTGAGTCCAGGTGGATACAAAGAATGAAGGTAAAAATAAGGTAAGAGGTAGTGGTAGGGGGTTAGTTTGCAGACTTCAAAGGTTTATGAGGGGGAAATCCAACGCTTTTGAAGTGAAGGCACATGACAACTGACAACGTAGTTGTGTCTAGACTCAATAATAACATAAAAATGAGATAATACATAATGTAACAATGCATAAAAAGTTGGAAAATATACAGAAAGAAGCATACAATACAAAAAATAATAATAGTGCAAGAGGTACGGAGATAATTGCAGGTACCTATGAAATGAAAACTAGGATTTGAGGATGCGGAAGATGTTACAATAAGTGCATGAAATTATCTCTTTGTCTGTTTTGTGATTTACCAGGTTATTTTTTCCCAGATGGATGAAAATGGATGGAAGGAATGGTTGTGGGCAATGGCATGTTCTGCTAATTTAGATGTAGACGAATTACGCTGAAAATCCTGACCATCATTTAACCTATCGTAATTGAAGAACAGTTGATCATCTCTCTCCTCTACTAAATAATATACAGTTTAAACACATCTATTCTTTATTTCAACCCTGACCTATGCCCATGATAAACTAAATACACGTGTTTACTTTAATTAAGTAGAATTTAAAGAGGTAAGAGTGCGTATGCTTGGAAGGGGTCAGCTAGTTTTCGAATTAATTTCATCTTCAGGGTTGGGTAATTTACACGGTGTACAGAAAGAGTATTCGGGTTTTTGTTACTGTGAAATGATAAGAGTTTTTTTGGCCCAAGAACTTCAAGAGTTTAAAGGATATAACTCTAGAATATGGTTTCAGCAAGACGGGGCCACTTGCCATACTTCAGACTTATCAATTGCTACGGTAAACGAATTATTCCAAAACAAAGTGATTTCTCGTAGTGGCACAATTAGCTGGCCTCCCAGGAGTCCCGATCTCAGTCCTCTTGACTTCTTTCTGGGGGGATACTTGAAAAGTAGGGTATACGAAAAGAAACCGACGAATCTAACGCAATTGAAGCAAAATTTCGGCAATCTCAGGAACAGTGTGTCAACGCGTTTTTAGAAATCTGCGTTTGAGATTCGAGGAGTGCCAGCAGCGTTATGGTGGACACCTAGACAATATTGTTTTTTTCCAGTTTATTGTGTTTAAACAAAACGTAAACGTCCTACTTGATATTCTATATTTGAGATTTTATTCAACTTTCAAACCCCGAATAAAACTCTTTTTAGACACCCTATACATGGTCAAACCTTGAATAAATTGCACATGTAAGCTTAAAATAATTTTCAGCTTTTATAATTTAAAGTGACGATGGTGTATATGATAATTCTGAGAGGATGCCCCGAGGCAATGACTTTAGCTTCGCCCCTGACATTCCTCCCAACAATAGAGTTCGGCCATTGTCCACTCTCTTCACAAAGCCTCACCGTCTCTTCACACTTAGAAGATCCTGAGGTAATTTCTTCCGAGGATCATCGCAGGAACCTGTAAATTTCTTAACTTTTAGGGTTTTTTTTTGCTTTAGGTATTAATGATTATTAATGTAATATTGCTCAAAATAAACAGGGGCGGATTTCGCACGACTAAAAAAAGTCAGTACCTATCATTCTTATACAGGTATACTTCTTTGTTCACTCTTCATTTGTGCGAAACAGATTTTATATCTCAAACTCCAAATAGGTGATGTGATTTTCTTGACTTTCGGAACAGTTTCTTTGAAAAACTTAAAAAAATTATCTGTAAAGACATCCGAAAATCTAATCCAGGAAAACGAGAAATTATTGCGCATCTACTTACTATATGAATTTCAAGAACTCTAATTGAGGATCTGGGCTCAAAAAACCGAAAATAGGATTCAAAAAATCCTGAAAAGTATTACACTACTACAGCACAATTTGTAACGACATATTTTACACCAAGTAATATATATTTAAAAGGAAATTAAAATTGTAATACTATTGTAACACTTATGTGGGTTCAAGAATATTTATTAACAGAAATATGCAGTTATCACAATGCCAACGAATTAATAAAACTTAAATATATGAGCAGGTTACAAAATTGATAACGTTATAACACACAATCATATGACTTGAGCTTCACAGTCAAGACACAGACTTCAACTAACTCGTTCAGTCACTGCTCCTTATATATAATTGTAAATAGTCAGGCCTGGATTGTTCTAGACAATGTGGGCAGTTCTACGCCTTTGTGGACTAGGCGCGAAAGATCTAGACCCCAACAGTTCGTTCCAACCGCATATTTTGTTCCAACAAGCGGTCCGGGAGGTTACGCCATATCTATTTTTTTATTTGCTTATCGGTTTAACGTTACAATATTTTAACTTCCAGAAATGTGCTTACCGTGCATTACAATAAATCATTAAGTTTTGCAGTCTTTATACAGTATAATTTTCAACACGGTCTACTCAGAACAGACCAGATAATCCAGGTTCTACTGTATACAAGAATATTAAGCCTACGGTAGAAGGCATTGTAAATTCTCTGTTCTATAAAAGGCCTCGTAATTTACGCTACTTATAAACTTCATTAGTTTTACTCATGGGCATCTGTAACCTTAAATTATTTGGGGAAGGAGTTAGTATTCTCCGAGCAGTAGAATTCAAAAGGCCAGAACATGAAATAATAAAGCCTAAAAACAACTGTTGGGATATTTAATTCATCCTCAAAATAAAAGGGCTGACTTAATATAAATAATAGTACGTATGTAAAGCAATGACAAATGTCACCTGGAATGAGAGATCGGGAATCTTCGTAGATGTTCGGTCACTTCCGACACCCCACTACTTCAGTTCCTTATATTCACTATCAAGTCTACGTTAAGGATTAACTTAACCCTTTCAGTCACCAATTTTCGGGTTCCAAAATTGTGGACACCGATTTTGATGTCCGAAAAAAATTAGTTCAAAGTATTTTCAATGTCCAAACTCGATTTCTCATATCAGTTTATACCTCTTTGGAATACCTAGTGATGCTTTTTGGCGAAAAATTATCAGAAATATCAAGTAAACAAATTTTTTGTTTTGGTATCCCTAACAAAATCGGTGTCCACAATTGTGGACATGGTGACTGAAAGGGTTAAACTTCAACCCAGCCAAACTTGAAATAATAATGTCTTGCCAGAGACAATATCAGCAAGAAATTCCATAAAAAAAAAAAAAAAATTAAAATTCTATTCAAAACGATATACACCAACACTGCAAAATCCAATAGACGATCGGACCGATAATAACAATGTAAGAATGAACTCGACACAAAGCCGATCTTAACTGTTCGAGATTTAGCAGTCAACTTCGTTGATAATTTGAGTTATTCAGAGGCAAGATGGTTGTTTAAGCTTAGGGGCGAACTCTTATATATGAACTTCAGGCCATGGTTAGAAAAAAATCGATATTCCGAAACTTGCTCACTCTGTAATTCCAACTGCCGAGAAGACACTCATCACTTTCTAGGGGGATGTAGCATATTATCCGAATTGAGGCTTATTGATTTTGGGAAGCCTTCCTTCTCAAGGGGAGAAATTATTTTGTACCTAACTGGTCAACAAGACCCCCGCCTTTTATTATTACGCTGTGCTCGCCATGCTTGGAAATCAAGGTACAACTGGTTGTCTGATATATAAACAGTTTTCATTTTCTTGTTATTTTTTTTTATTTTTTATCTTATTTAATGTATGTATTTTTCCCCCCTTTAATCCTTGATCTCTGTAAAATATGAATCCCCTAAATTGTAAAATTGTAAAATATTACATCTTATGTCTGTAAAATATTACTCTGTAAAACAAAGGCAGCTAACTCTGACAGAAGGCTATTGCCATTGTCATTAATATTTTTCAAATTTTAATTGTATTTTATATTAATGTGTAAATAAATATTATTCATTCATTCATTAATTCATCCTCAAACAATGTATTTTAAAGGTACTTATTGTTTCTTAATACTATGTGGTCAATTTATGTCTCAGTTATAATATAAGGAGTTGCTGAGGCTTCATGTTGAAGGAAGTGGGCCGAAATTCCTAACTTGAATTTTATCAAAGTTCTCCTTCTGACTTCGTTGCTGCTCCATCAACTTCTATAAGCTTCATCGAGTCGATGGAAAGTAGGATCAAGCTGCTTGGCTTGAAAATGAAATGGAGAGCAATTCCGGAGATGCAAATTTGTTAAAGAATTCATAAAGCAATATAGTTCAAGCTGAAATTAAAATCTATATATTTCATCAAATATACAATACAACTGGCGATGCTTTTAAAAAAGTGACACGGCGCCTATTTGTGAAAATAAAGTATCAGATGCAGAAGTAGGATATAATCAATAATAGAGTATGCTGTAATAAACTAATATATTATGTATTGTAACGTTAAACAAAAACAAAAAATAAAACAAATGGTTTAGAATGGTTCTGTACTTATCGTTGGAAGGAAATAACAGCGGGTCATAGTAAATGTTTGAGACTACAATGTTCGAGAACCATCTAATCCGGGCCAGAACATTCTACGCCCGTCCTTTTACGGCTATATCGTCGCTGTGAAATCATACCAGCATATCTGAAAAACGTATATTTCTCACCAGAGCATTTTAAAGTTAGTGATATTTTGCATTTAACGTTTGCTTCACCTCAGTGCCACCTTATGCAAGAATAAAATTTAGACGAATACTGCTTATTAAAGTAGCTGTTAAGTAGGCGTATTGCCCAATAGATCTGTCTTCTGATAAAGAAATGGCTATTTCCACTTAAACGGATACCGGCACAACTCCATCTTACGGATTTCTATTTAACTATACGATACGCCGGATAGACATAAAAATAGAGGGAAAAAAAGAAATTTTTCGACATCAACAACTCAAAAGCTCAATTTTTGCACATAGGCCGGTTTGATTTAAGAGCGACAATATACGAGATAGGAGCGATGGGGCTGAAGAGTTAGCCTTGCTCCGAAGCTCAAGTCAGTGATTGAAGCTTGAGTCATTCAGTGATTCCTAGAGTAGTAAATTTTTGTAACCTGTTCAAATATTTGTTTTCATAATTTGTTTGGCTTTGAAAATTTGTTATTTTTGTTTTAATAACCATTGTTTAACCCTTCTTCTTAACCATTGTTTCTCATCACAGTAACCCTGTAACGAGTAAGGGTCTGGCCACACATGTCCGCACCGGATCCGCACCGCGGCATTAATATAGATTATGTTCAGAGTATTTTTAATTTAACTTACATATTACCTTTAGTTATGCCTAAATTGGCCTGTGTCTGACATGTGTGGCCTGACCCTTAGACATAACTAAAGGTAATATGTAAGTTAAATTAAAAATATTCTGAACATAACCTATATTAATGCTGCGGTGCGGATCCGGTGCGGACATGTGTGGCCAGACCCTAACTTTATTTCTACGCCTACCATCTTACGACATACGCGTATTTAATTACATATATACATAATGAATTAACATAACAATTTGTCATATAACATTCATGTATAGATATACAAACATGAGAATGAAAAATTATATCTATTTAAATATAAAGAAAGTATCAGAATTTAAGAATAAGAAAAAGTAAGTTCATGAATAGTAAATAATAATAATAATAATAGAATATAATAATCATGAATCAATCATAATAATAGAATGAATTTGACTGCTTAAACTCAGATAAATTTGTATTTTTATTAATCTTTACATTAGGGGGGCGTGACGTATATATATTAATGTACACAAACGGGACTAGCCTCTCTCTCTCTACTCGTGGAAGTAAAAATAATATCCACGACATATCATGAAAAGAAATTAGAACAGAATGAAGACAGAACATGGTGATAATGAAGAAGCCATATTCCCATTAGCAGAGATATGAAGAAAGACTAGTAAAAAGAAAAGCGCTACAGAAATGATACTATAACCGGAGTCAAACAATGAGTCAGTCACGAATGAGATCACATCTGCAACTTTATTTACAGTTTATACTTCCTCTGCCTATTTCTACCTCTTTGTAATGGCGGTTTATAGCTTTCCTCTGTTTGGCTTTAAGTTCTATTTCTGGGTAAGAGGCTTCGCCCTTATTTATATTCTCGAATTCGTCTATTTTTTTTATTTTACTACAAGAAACTGCATGCAGCTAAAATATTTTTCTGAACTTTACATAATAAAATAGTGAATAAACCTAAAAAAACTTGGTTATATTATTACATTCTTTTTGTTTATCTAGATGAGCCTAAATCCGAAGATGAGTGACACACGTGGATTTTAAGCTATTTTTAAATGAACGCCATTAGATGATTGTTATTTCAGCCTTCAACATCAGAACTCTTTTTCATGCAGGTTTTCTTCATCCAAATTTCTGTTGGATACGTCATCAACATCAGGGGTAGGGGCGGATTCAGCACGAAGTTTGGGGGGGGGTAATGACCCCCCATCTCATAATCATGTGGCTGACATCACCGGTTTTTAATCATGTTAACATGCCATCATATTATGGAGCACTTTTCACGTGAATTTCCTAAAACTATGTTTTCCTTTATCGATGTTTAAGGTGTTCAAACATCGAAGTTTTAAGCTCCCGATCAGTATATTAGGAACAACTTTTTTTAAAACTATTATTATACATTTTTATTATAATATTGATCATTTTACTTTTTTTCTTTAATTGAATTTTTGGTTTTTACAATAGCAAGATACTATTTGGTTCTTCACTGTTTTCAAACCAGATACAATGTGCTGAACGTTGAACTGTGATCTTTTTAATGAGTATGCGTAAATTTATTGCCTCTCCACATCAACGGTAATCCCCTCTTATTTATAGTGGTGAGGGCTTGTCCATCGCTTCTTATATTTACACTAAAATGGAACATCCCAGAAAGACCTAGATCATTCCAAAATATCAGATGACGTACTAATATATGAATGCAACGTTTCAAAAAAAGGTCTATAATTCTTTCAGTATAATAGAGATAATCAGCTGTTTTATTTAGTTAATTTTAAGGAAGTGCTAACAATTGAAGCGTGGAAAAATGCATACGGGTATAAAGTGCCTTAGGAAATTTTTACAGAAATGATGTGACAATAAGGGTCAACTACGTTCAGTGCTTATACCCATGCCATCTTTCACACGTCCAATGAACTCTTTTCTAACCACAAAACATTACTTATACACATTTCTGAAGAATGGCTTTGGCACATATAAAAATTTGGCAAAAAATTTGTTTTATTTTTTTGGCACTTAGACCCTTATGCATTTCCACGCTTCAATTGTCACAGGAACCAGCAGTTTACCTTAAACAATCTGCAAGTTGAAATAATTAATTTCCTGATAGTCCAATATTTCTTTTAAGCGGCCTTCTTCCATATTATAAACTAAATATTATTATTTCTCATATTCTAAGCTTTCCAACGATATATTATACATAATTATTATACTACCCATGTTAGTGTAAATTAAATGTTCTGTTTTAGAGATTAGATTTTTTTCTTCTATACATGATTTTTAAATTTATATCCATATACTTTTATATTTTATGTTTAGCTATTTTTTCTTACTGGGTGGTAATAAAGGACTGTTATTCACTCGAAATAAACAAAATTTAAGGTACTTTATAGGAAGATGTTTTCCTTAGCCCCTCAAGCCCTGTGAGAACTTTTCTATGACCATGAACCTACCTGCTCTAGAACAATACTTAATTATGATTAATCATGAGGGTTAATCAAAATGAAAAGAGACATTTTGGAGATGTCGTAAATAGACAAACATTCGTTTTGATATAGTTCTCCTTACAATATTGAAGAAATCTTTTCTGTCACATCGCGGGCATAACCTACCTCAAATACAGAATTTCAGTTACGTATGATAAATCATTTCCGTGCTAGTCTTTTCACTCACAAGTACATTTCGCGGGACTTGTTTATAAGGAATCAGGGTGACCTCAAATTTGGGTTGAAAAAAGTAAGTCGAAATTTGGCACGATCGTAATACTACTTTCCCTTATTATATATATAAATATTCAGGAAAGTGAATCATAGAAGAAAATATATAAGTAGATTGAGATCAAAGGTACAATGATTTTCTCCTAAATTTTTAACAATTTAGCATTAAAATAATTTGAACCTCTTAGTTTTACTAGTATGTTGTTCTTTGGAAAAATGTTTTAGTGATTGAACGGCTGTGTGTATAGGAGAGACATGTAAATTTAATTTTAGCAAGGAAGAAATGATCCCGGTTGGGATATAATCTCATATCCTAGATACGTTATCAGTTCCCCTACTGTCGGAGGCCAACGACATCAAACGACTCTGCGGCAGTATCACAAAGGCGTTGAAACGAAACAAAATATTCCTTTGAAACTAAATATACAACAGAGCTTCCATCATCCGAGCTATTGTCAGCGTCGACGGAAAATCGAAATAATAGAAAATTTATGGATCAGCTACTGATCATGAGTGAATCAATAGATATAGTGAAGTATCTTTTTCATATATAAAAATCTCATGTCCCAATGTTTGTCGGAAATAAAATCGGAAACTACTCAACCGATTTTAATGGAATTTGACTCAATGTGTATAGTTCTGCCCAACTTAATAAATAGGATAGTTTTTATATCGATTATTGGCCTCAATATTTCTTTTATTGCGAATCATTGCAAATACAGTAGGTCGTGTTTCAATTTATTAACATGGCTTCATATGTCGATTTCGTAACCTTGTTTTGTTTGTTTGTTTAAGGTCCATTTTTATGCTACTGAGGCTAATCGGACGATGCTACAGTGAGAGTTCTAAATTTTGCCTATCCAGGTATAATTAGGATAGGGATCTTTAACGAGTACCTGACTGAATAGGCTCGGGACCTCCATTTTACGTCCTATCCGAGGGACGGTATAGCTAAGGATTTTTTACTCCCATTAAAAAACCCTAGGGCCACCGCTGGAATCGAACCCGCGACCTTTAGTATTGTAGGTTGCCATGCTAACCACAACACCACAGGTGACCCCGATTTCATAACCTTTTTGTTGTTTCTCGGGGGTAAAATCAGAAACTACTCAACCGATTTTTATAAATTTTGCTCATTGCCTGTATTTTTGTCCAAATGAAAAAATTGGGATAGTTTTTTTATCTCGATTATTGGTTTCAAGGTTTCTTTTATTGCAAATTGAATGCTTATTATACTACAATTGAATGTCATTATTTGTAAGTTATATAAATTTCCTACAGATGGCGGTGTAAGTTGATTTATTGACACAAAACTTCATTTTCTTTCGAAATTTAATGAGGGTAAGCATAAATCTATTCTTTCCGGCTTGGAATAGGAAAATCCGTGTTTTTACCCTTCACTAATTGCCTGCATTCGATGCAATGTGTGGAATGTTGAATGAACAAGATACTTTGTTTATTCCGAGAAGCGAAATGAATTTTCGGGTTAACCGAATTTCGTTACGTGTTTAGTGAAAAAATATATCGTCTGAACCGTGTTTTAATTAGAACTTATGAGTAGAAAAAATTACAATTTTAATATTATACGATATGACAGCATATATTTCTAACCTAATTCAAGTTAAAGCATAGATTTCTGACTAAATAGGATCTTAAAGCCGATAAAATAAATAAATAAATCCGGAACTACTTGGGGTATCACCTGAAGCGTTTACATTCACATTTTTCGCTAACTTCCGGTAACAATGCTATTACAATCTTGATGACTCGGGCACTTTTACTTTTTTTGCTATCGATTGATCGTGTTTACTCTCGGTATCCTGTTTGCTCTTCCTTAGCATATCTTCTTACAATGGTTCCGTTTTACGCATGTTTTGCCACTTCTAATAATCTTCAATATCTTAATTTCATTCAAACAGTTTACCAAGAAATTCGTTCTAGAGAGCAGTTAATAAGTTTGCGAAATAGGCATTGCAAAGGTAAATGATTGTCACAAGATAGTTCCCGGGAAACCCCGTATAACCTACAAGGCGAGGAGGGGAGAAACAAAAAAAAAATAGTTTTAAACAATTACATAAACATATATTTTAACTTTTAAATATCAATAAGTATTATTTAAAAAATTTGATTTTGTGGCTTACAAGGTCAAAATACCTCGAACCCTTCCCCCAAGGGCGGATCAGGGGGTGGGGTCATGACCCATGTAACCAAGCCAAATATTTTGCTAACGGAAATACACGTTTTGGGGTCCCCTGAGTCCAAATAACCAAGTCCCGAGAAATGGTCTTTGTGTGTGAACAAACTAGCTCAAAAACTATAAACCGTAGGAACCTGAAATTTGGTATTTTTTCTCCTGTATAAGTCTATTTGATTTTTTTCATATTTAGCCTTTCTTATTTCAAGGCAAAACGAGAGCTATAAACAAAACAAAAGGTAATTTATAGGAAAACGAAAAAGGCCCCTTCCCCATTTAAGTCCCCACAGAACATTTTAATAATAATAAAGCTTACCTGATATTAAAGAAAACTTGATTCTCATCAAACATGAAGAATTTGATCAAAATCATTATAGCCGTTTTTGAGAAAATCGAATAAACGTAAAAATTGGAATAAAGTACCCCCTTCGTTTGATAAATTTTGATGAATTTTTTGCTGTCACGTCGCGGGCGTATACCTACATCAAATACCCAGTTTTATCTAAATCGCTGGAGCCGTTTTTGAGAAAATCGGAAAAAACCTTAAAATGGGCAGAAAGTTATGAAATAAAGTACCAGTTGGTAACTTGGGTTTCTAGCCAGTTGCAGACTGAATGGTGACTTGACTACGTACACGAGGCAACTCAACAGCAACCGAAATCTCCAGTTCGTTAAGTGTTGCCATGGATATCGAGCAATGTAGGAAAGTCGAGTGATATTTATTAATTATAAACTATCGTCTGTCATTAAAGGCGTACTGTGCATGCGTGGGATCTGTTTTATGAGTTGACGGAATATTTTTCTTTTTTTCTCCTGTATATGTTCACTTGATTTTTATCATATTTCATATTTAGCCATATCTTATTTTTGGGCGTGGGGGAAATTTTTCACGACCGCAATAGTTTCTTTTACTATATATTTCATATATAGGTAAGTGAAAGTAAAAATCAAGATCAGTTACGAGGTTGGACTTTACTTCAATCCACCATCAGATAGATCTATTATTACTTTTCTAAGGAGGCAAATCTATTTTTACAACTAAATCGGTTTTATCTCGATGATTTCAATTCCATTTATAATAGCCGCCATTTCCTTCCCTGTTCTCCCAGTCAGCCGCTGTTCCTCAAGGTAGTATCCTCGGTCCCATCTTCCACACGGTTTACGCAGCTGAAATCCCATACATAACACTGTAATTACCACGTATGCTGATTACACTTGTGTGCTATCAGTTGATAATGACCGTCTTATTGCACCCCGAAACTTCCTAGCTCATATCGCAAACCTTGAAAAGTGGAGTCGAAAATGCAGAATCACGTTCAGCCCAGAGAAATCCCACCGGATAACCTTTAATCTCCGTCTTAAACCTATGACCTCCTTCAGTATCCTGCAATAATTTTCCGCTAGTGTTGACCAGCTCCTTATAACTTTATCCGGACAGAACCTCTCAATTGGAATCCTCGTACAAGATTGGAACGACGAGAAAACGCTCAACGCTTCCGACTACTTCAGCACTTCCTTGACAAAAGCTCAAGACTGTTAATCTATTACAATAGACTCATAGGGGTCGCCTGTGGTGTAGTGGTTAGCATGGCAATCTACAATACAGAAGGTCGCGGGTTCGCGTCTCGCGGTGGCCCAAGGATTGTTTAAAGGGAGTAAAAAGATCCTTAGCCATGCCGTCTCTCGGATACGTAAAATGGATGTCCCAAGCTTGTGCGATATAAGGTGCTTGTTAAAGATCCCTAAAGATCCTATGTATACCTGGATAGGCAAAATTTAGGACTCCCACTGTAGCATTGTCCAATTTGCCATAGCATAAAGGGACGTAAACAAACAAACAATAGACTCATTTATGTGACAGTTATAAGACCACTTTTGGACTTAATCGAGCTTTGGGGCTCCACTAAACTATCTAATTCCTTCGCATCCAAACCTTACAATCTTAAATCCTACGCGAATACCTTAATCCTTTTTATTTATTATCCTTTTAACAAATAAAATAAACCACAAAGACGAATAATCCAGTCTTTTCATAATAAACTCCTGAACCATCCAAACAATCCTCGCTACCTTCTCGATTCCTGACAATCCCCCAAGCTGTCTCAAAAAGAAGGTGGCCTCGGGATCTTCACAGTTAGGTAATATAATTCATTCATTCTTATTTACGATATTACTAGCTGACCCATGCGAAACATCCGCACCCTAACCTACTTAAATCCCACTTAATTAAAGTACCTACACACCGTATATAGGTCTGGCCACACATGTCCGCACCGGATCCGCACCGTAGCAATAATACAGGTTATGTTCAGAATATTTTTAATTTAACTTACATATTACCTTTAGTTATGCCTAAAGTGGCCTGTGTCTGACATGTGTGGCTTGAACTTTAGGCATAACTAAAGGTAATATGTAAGTTAAATTAAAAATATTCTGAACATAACCTGTATTATTGCTACGGTGCGGATCCGGTGCGGACATGTGTGGCCAGACCCTATTTAGTATCGTATAGTGCGTATTTAGTTCGTCATGGGCATAGCTGAGGGTTGAAGTAAAGAATAGATGTGTTTTAATTGTAGATTATTTATTTTTTGGAACTTTTTCAAAAAATAAATGCTGTTGTCATAAACTCTTTGAACACTATGTTTGAAGTTACGATATGGCCATCAGTGATGGTTTGGTGGTGGGTTTGTTTTACATAGACGTATGTGTCACTGAAATAGCGCACCCTGGAAAACGCCACATACTTACATAAATACACATATATGTTTCGTGGAAAGCGAGTGCCACCATTTTCGCTGAGAATTGCAGTTTTTCGCTTACAACTCGTAAACGAAGGGGTTAATCGAAAAAATGCATATAACCGAAAATGTTTGCTTTGAAAACCTGAAAAGATTGACACTATTTGGAAACCATTTTTCTCGCCAACACCGTGGTTTTGCGCTTATAACTCGCCATGAGTGATTAATATATTTTCCGGTGTATCGGGAAAGGAAAGCTTTAAAATGATGCCTCATTCATGAAATTTGATGAAGTATTAAGGAAGTTATGACGTACCGACAAAAAAAAAAAAAAAAAAAAAGGATTTGAGAAATAATATCTAAGATTTTTCATTTATCAAGTCACATTTAATTAAGGTATTGTAACGATAAACCGATAAGCAAATAAAAAAAAAAAATTGGCGTAACCACCCGGACCGTTTGTTGGAACAAAATATGCGGTTGGAACGAACTGTTGGGGTCTAGATCTTTCGCGCCTAGTCCACAAAGGCGTAAAACTGCCCACATTGTTCTGGAACATTCCAGGCCTGACCTTTTACGATTATATATAAGGAGCAGTGACTGAACGAGTATAGTTGAAGTCTGTGTCTTGACTGTGTAGCTCAAGTCATATGATTGTGTGTAAAAACGTTATCATTTTTATAACCTGCTCAAGTGTTTAAGTTTTATTAATTCGTTGGCATTGATAACTGTATTTTTTTGTTTAATAAATATTTGTCACCCACATAAGTGTTACAGTATTATTGTTAATAGAGTTGTAAAGTTAAATAAATATATAATTTTAAAAAAAACAAAAAAAAAAACAGTCGCCATTCCGATGTTATTACTCGAAAAGCTCATTCAATCAGGAGTCCTGCTCAAGAAAGGTTTCCATTGAAAGCCTCTTGTTCTTTGGACAAATAACCTGGTACACGAAGTCGAATCATCTTTGAACGAGAAAAATTCTATTGTGACGAATTCAAACGAAATATTCCTCTGGAGCTCATAAGAATATTGTTTTTGTACGAATTCTTTTCCAATGTAACCTTCCTCGCCTTGCTACAGAAAACAGTTGAGAACCTTTTCCAATATCCCTCACCATCTCTTCTGCAATACTATTACGTTTTTACAACCACGTAATAAATCCGCGAGCTCATTCTTTGCTAGGAGAACATTCCACGCTTTATTTCTCGTGGCTGGGTCAGGCGCAACTTCCAGGTCAAGAATTTTCTGGATCATGTCGTTTGTAAAATGTTTTTTATGACTATAATATACAATGAGCTATGTACTCCTGAATATTATATACTAGCTGTATATCCCGGTTTCACCCGGAGAATTTCATTATTTAAAAACATAAAATCTATAAACTGAGACTTTTATCGACTCAAACGGTCGATATTGTATAAAACCATTGTAAAGCGAGATCAAAACGATTATTATAACAATAAAGAATACACCCAGAGATCAGCTGAAGTTATGCAATTTTAATATGGACAGGTGTTTGGATCTGGTACGAAAGAACCAATGAGCGAAATATGGAGAATTTAGGACAAACGGTAGGTATTTCTATAAATAACAAACAGAATTTGATTTTTTTATACATAGATTATAGCTGTATCCTGGTTTTTAACGGGGAATTTCATTTTTCTAAAGAAACGGTCGATTTCGTAAAAAAAAAAAAATTGTAAAGTGAGATGACTATGATGTTTATAACAATAAACAATATCAGCTGAAGATCGGCTCAAGTTATGCAATTTTCATATGAACAGGTGTTCACACCACCTGCAACAAGCAGACGATATCTCACTTGATCATGTGTTATATTCTAAATTTAATTAATATGTATTAGGACAAAAAATAAATTTTAACTAACTAGAAAACATGAATTATAATAATAAAAAATTGTAAATTATCTGATTTGACTATTTTAGAAAGAATAGGATGTAATAAATTCAAAGCATTATAGCTACTGAGCGACAGCAACGCTCATAAATATATAAAGTTAAATTGAAATAAAATATTTAATGGAAGAGAGAGAGGAAGGTAACTGGAGGAGGACAGCCACCTTCCTTTCGACCAACTCATCGAAATATTCGCAGCATCAGCAGAGAGCTCCCAACGCGGTCCGCTACCGTCTACTTATCGTCTCTCTCCCAATACTCCATTCTCCCTTCCGGTTAGTTTTAGAAAATATACTATACAAATTAACAAATAATAATCTCTATATATATAAAAGGCTTTGTCCTGACTGACAGAATCAACGCAGAGCAAAAACTACTAATGATAGAAACTTTAAGTTCGGAATTTAGATTTTAAACGCGATGAAGGTAACCACTAAGAAAGAAATTTCAAAAATGTAACCCCTGAGGGGCTTAAATGGTGAAATTGTCGTTTAACTTTAACGGAAATCTATTTTTGAGATTTTAAACCATATGTTTTTTATTTGAATATCGATTTAACATTACAATATTATTAAAATAGACATTTGCATAAAGTATGGCTACTTATTATTTAAATATTAGTCATGATCAAATTATGCACACTGCGATTCCATAATGGAGGATGGTGCGTGCTTATTTCGATCTCTTCTCCATAGATATAAGAGGCTTTGTCCTGACTGACAGAATCAACGCAGAGCAAAAACTACTAATGTTAGAAACTTGAAGTTCGGAGTTTAGATTTTTAATGCAATGTAGGTAACCACTAAGAAAGGAATTTCAAAAATGGGGGGGGGGGGGTTTAAATGGCGAATGGCATTTAATGTGGGCATTTAATATTTGGAGGGGGGGGGGTTCAATGGCGAAATTGTCCTTTAGCTCTAACGGACACCTATTTTTGCACTTTGAAAAAAATATCTAATTTGGACTCATTTTAAAGATCTGGATAAGACGAGTTTAACTCGAAAGCTCCTACGGGGCGTAGAAATCCATGTTTTAAATCCGAAAAATAAAGCGTTCATGGCGAGTAAGCAATTTTTTGTTTCGGCGGTTTTAGCAACTCTCTCCATTGCGCGTCTCCCTCTCTTCTACCGAGCCGGCAGCTTCCCCCTCCAACATTCCACCTACCGGAAGCTCCGATTCTACTAAATCTCCTTAACATCAGTTAACATATTATATTAAGTCAATACCAAGATAATGATCACAGAATTGATTTTAAAGGTTCGCGGGCAAAGCCGCGACGTGAATGCTAGTCATCATATATATATATATATATGTATAAATTTCGTGTTCCGATGTTTGTCGGAGGTAAAATCCGAAACTACTCAACCGAACTTTATAAAATTTAGCTCGTTGTCTGTAGTTTTGTCCAACTTAAAAGATATGATAGTTTTCATCTTGATTATTGACGACAATATTTATTTTATTGCGAATTAAATACTTATTACACTACAACTGAGTGTGATTATTTGTAAGTTCTATAAATTTTCAACATATGGCCCTGTAAGTTGACTTAATGACACAACACTTCATTTTCTTTCGATATTTAGGGAGGGTAAGCATAAATCTATTTTTTCCGGCTTGGAATAGGAAAATCCGTATTTTTCCCATGGCAAATAATGTGTCGCCTTTTCACGTGTGGGGAAAACATCGAATCGATTTGTTTTTGCAGAAGACAGGTTAACTAAAATCATTGTGCACTTATTAGTATAACCTCCTGATACGATATCTTATATCATCATGTGTTACTTATATCCTAAATTTAATTAATATGTATTATGGCAAAAAATTAATTTGGTACATTTTAGCTAACTGTCGATTGTGATTGTCCTAAACCCTGTAGTTATATTTTTTATTATATTCCTTATTATATTATTTACAAGCGTCATTTATTAACACATTATGGTCAAATATAAGATGTAAACAATAAAAACTTTAACCCATCTAAAATCTTTTCCAAACAATCCTATCTATTATTTGGAATGATATTTTGGGGTAAATTTCACCAAAATATACTTATTTACTTATCTAAAATTTGATACTTTTACATAATATAATATTTACTCAAGAAGGAAATATGTGCATTCCATTTTATTACTTTCACTTATCTATATATGAAATATATAGTAAGTGGAAGTATTGCGATCGTGAAAATTTTCGACTTCCGGTTTTCAACGGAAATACACGTCCCCTGAGTCAAAATAACCAAGTCCCGCGAAATGGTCTGTGTGTGTGTCTGTGTGTCTGTGTGTGTGTGTGTGTGTGTGTGAACAGACTAGCTCAAAAACTATAAACCGTGCAAACCTGAAATTGGGTATTTAGAGTATGTATATGCCCGCGATGTGACAGCAAAAATTTCATCAAATTTGCTCAAAGGGAGGGGGTACTTTATTTAATAACTTTTTAAGTTTTTTTCGATTTTCTCAAAAACGGCTCTAACGATTTTGATTAAACTGAGTATTTCATCTATTTATATGCCCGAGATATGACTGTAAAAATTTCATCAAAATTGATCAACCGGAGGGGGGACTTTACTTAATAAATTTTGTCTCATTTTCACGTGTTTTTTTTATTTACTCAAAAACGGTTTTAACGATTTTGATCAAACTTGGTATTTGATGTATTTATATACCCGAGATATGACTGTAAAAATTTCATCAAAATTGATCAACAGGAGGGGGGACTTTACTTAATAAATTTTGTATCATTCTTACGTGTTTATTTATTTACTCAAAAACGGTTTTAACGATTTTGATCAAACTGGGTATTTGATGTATGTATATGCCAAAGATTTGATAGCCAACATTTCATCGAAATTGGTCAAACGGAGGGGACACTTTTTTTTATAACTTTTTTACCAATTTTTACCTCTTTTTCGATTATCGCAAAAACGGCTTTAACGATTTTCATCAAATTCGGTGTGATTTGAGAAGTGATAATTAAAGAAACACATCAATTTCTGATCTAAGTAATTGGTAAGTGAAAGTTGTGTGTTGCGCGCACGCACCAGATTTTTTATTTATATATAAAATTCTCGTTTCACGATGTTTGTCGGGGATAAAATCAGAAACTACTCAACCGATCTTCATAAAATTTGGTTCATTGTGTGTAGTTTTGTCTAACTTAAAAGAGAGCACAGTTTTTATCTTGATTATTGACCACAATATTTATTTTATTGCAAATTAAATGCTTTTTATACTATAATTGAGTGTGATTATTTGTAAGTTCTACAAATTTCCAACAGATGGCGGTGTAAGTTTATTTATTGACACACTTCATTTTCTTTCGATATTTAGGGTGGGTCAGCAGGAAAATCCTCGTTTTCCCCACGCCCCCCCCCCACCCCCTGCCTCCCTCTTGCTCCAATACACCCTCATCCTCTTGGACTGCTCACTTCGCTCTTCCTCAGTCCATTCTCTCCCTCTTCTCTCCTTCCTACCCGCAAGAATCCCAACTCCTTTCAGTTTTTCCCTGAAAAACACTCTATCTAGACAATCTTCGTATCTTTGAATTTTAGATAAACAGATATATTTAGAACTAGCTGTATATCCCGGTTTCACCCGGGGAATTTCATTTTTCTAATAAACGTGAACAATTCTATGTTATAGCTGTACGAGTATGTCTCGGTATCACCCAGGAAATTTCATTTTTCTAATGAACCGGTCGATTTCGTAATAAACCATTGTAAAGCGAGATCATTACGATTTTTATAACAATAAAGAATATCAGCTGAAGATCGGCTGGAGTTATGCAATTTTAATATGGACAGGTGTTCGCACCTGGTATCAAAGAACCACTGAGCGAAATTTTGAGAATTTAGGACAAACGGTATGGATTTCTATAAAAAACAAACAGAATTTCATCTTTATATACATAGATTATAGCTGTATATCCCGGTTCCACACGGGGAATTCCATTTTTCTAAAGAAACGGTCGATTTCGTAAAAAAAAAAAAAAAAAAACATTGTAAAGTGAGATCATTATGATTTGTATAACAATAAAGATTATCAGCTGAAGATCGGCTGAAGTTATGCAATTTTAATATTGACAGGTGTTCGCACCTGGTATCAAAGAACCACTGAGCGAAATATGGAGAATTTAGGACAAACGGTATGGATTTCTATAAAGAACAAATAAACAAACAAACAGAATTTCAACTTTATTTATATAGATTTATTTTAATATACATTTGAATTCACATCTTGCTTTCTCATTACAGTAACCCTGTAACGAGTAACTTTATTTCTACGCGTACCGTCTTACGACATAACGCGTATTTAATTACATATGTACATAATCAATTGACATAATAATTTGTCGTATAACATTCATGTATAGAAATAAGTGTATAACATACAACATATAACATACATTTATGGATATATAAATAGAAGAATGAAAAACTATATCTAATAAAATATAAGTAATATATAAGTAAACTATAGTAAAGTATACAACTGTGTACAAACAAAGTATGTACAAGTATAGTAGTAAAGTATGCAACTATGAACCCATACTATCCATAAACTACCCATACAAAAATATACATGTAGACGTGCATGTATAAATAGAATACGTAAAATAATGTATACATAAACATATCCTAGAAATAGCAACAAACATAAACATCCAAAAAATGAACATAACATTGTACATAAGTATACAAACAATAAACATAGCAATAATCATAAACATAAACATACAATACATATATACATACAACACATACATACCATACATACACACGATAAACATAAACATACATACATAGAATAAACATGTATATAATGCGTGTATGGTTGCTTGTGTTATAGTTCGGTGAAGTCTATCCGGTCCACAAATGCATCAAAGTATGAAAAATATTTCCCTATTAGATCCTTCTTTGAAGGCGGCCATTTGTCACCGTTCAATAGTACCGCTGAGACCAGTTTGTGCCTGTACCTGTCCAGTTTAGAGCAATTAAAAATTAAATGATCGTAAGATTGCTCGCTTTTTCCATCGCATTTGCAAATTTTTTCGTCAGTTAGCTTGAATCTGAACAAATAACTTTTGGCTGCACCATGTCCTGTCAAAAATTGTGTTAGTTTGTGAGTTAGTTTTTTGAGTTCTGCTCTGTCGTTTAGTGTTTGTATGTACTCGTAGGTATACCGACCTTTCGTAGATGTTGCCTATTTTTCGTCCCAAGCCTGTTTGGTTGCTGTTTTCAAAAGCTGTTTGATTGCACTGATCGGTGCCTTGTTGAAGATAATCGGGAGAGTTGTGTCCCTTGCCGCAGCCTTAGGTGCTTCATCCGCTAGCTCGTTTCCTAGCACACCAGCGTGAGCTTTCACCCATTTAAAGGAAATAACCTTACCTTGGCTGTAGCAAGAGATCAACAATCGCCTGATTTCCTCAACAAGGTTTTCATGTATGTTTATATTTTTTAATTTGCTGATTGTGATTTGGCTGTCTGTATGAATACAATATGTCTTAATACTTGAGTTTTGAACGTATATTAGGGCTTGTAAGAGGGCGAACAGTTCTGCTTGGTTATTGGAACAGTTTGGTCCGAGCCTGAAGTATCCTGTGTGGATCAACTGGTCTCCTTCGAATATTACGATGGCTGCTCCTACTTTGTCTTGGTCCTTGCTGCCGTCTGTAAAAATTTTACCGAGCGGATTCCTTTCAGCATTTATCACATCTGGCTTTATAAGATCTTTTGGGTGTATCCAGAATTCGTAAGGGGTCCTATCGTCAATTTCAGTTAACGGGAAGTCCAAAATGTTTTGTTTCAGAACCCTTATTTTGACAACCTTGAATTCACATATGAAAAAATAAAAATTAGGAACAATGTCTCAAGGGAGCGAAACATTTTTGCAGAAGGGTGTTTTTAGCCGAAACCGAAACCGCGGATGAAACTAGGTGTTTAGGCCGAAAGCAAAACTTCGGTGGATACTCACAAAAAAATCGAAAATTCATATTGCATTTCACTGTTGCCATATTCATGAATAAATATCATTTTTAAAATATAGCCAACGACTTAAAAGAACGGGAAGAGGCTCAGAAAATGCTTCCTTATGAAAATTTCTTCAGTAGCATTAGCGAATTCGAAATGTTAATAATAATAATAGTAATAAAAATCTGGTGCGTGCGTGCAACACACAACTTTCACTTACCAACTTACTTAGATAAGAAATTAATGCGTTTTGTTAATGCCACTCCTCAAAGTTACTCATATTTCCAAATTCATTTCTTATTTTTGTTTTAATTTGCTCAGAACATTTGAATAATTTTTACCTGATATTAAGTAACACCTAATTTTAATTAAACATGACGAATATGATGAAAATCTTTAAAAGCGTTTTTGAGAAAATCGAAAAAAAAAATGTAAAAAGTTATTAAATAAAGTACCCCCTCCCTTTGACAAATTTTGATGAAATTTTTGCTGTCACATCGCGGGCATATACATTCACTAAATACCCACTTTCAGATTCGCACGGTTTATAGTTTTTGAGTTAGTCTGTTTACACGCACACACTCAGACCATTTCGCGGGACTTGGTTAATTGGACTCAGGGGACCCCAAAACTGTGTATTTCCGTTGAAAACCGGAAGTCGAAATTTTTCACGATCGCAATACTTCCACTTACTATATATTTCATATATAGGTAAGTAAAAGTAAAAATAATAAATTCTATATTTATTTGTTCTGGGACGCGTCCCTTAAGTACAAATTTAAGTAAAATACAGAGAGGGCTTAGAGCCTTGAAGTTTAAATAAACAAATTGAATTGATACTAATAATCACAAATAATTAGGAAACCTCTAGTTTAAATAAATAAAAAAACAAAAAAAAAAACACATTAAATATTCAATCGAGTGAAAAGAAGCTAGTTTCTATATCTTATAATATATACATATGTACACACTTCTTTACAGGTTGGTTATATAGTATTTATATTTTCTAAAAAAAAAAAAAAAACAACAAAAGAAAAAATTATGTAATAAAAAAAATGAAATAAGAGCTTCTAACGGTTTAAAAGGTAAATTATAATAGGAAACGTCAATTTACTTTTTAAGGAGACTGGATGGCTATGAAGTGATGATATAGAAGGGATTTAAAGGTGGAGAGGGTATTGGAATTACGGATGAAAGGAGGAATTGAATGCCATAGGGATGAGGACCTGATAATGAAAGATCTATCAAAAGCTGACGTTCGGTGGGCCGGTGTATATAGATCTCAAGACCTAGAGCGGGTATTGCGGGAATGGACGGAGGATTTGAACTGAGGAAGTTCAGAGATATATGAGGGACGACGGGAACGAATAACTTGGAAAAGGAAGGAGGCTAGGAAATACTTTCGGCGATAGGAAGGATATAACCACTTTAACTTTTTGTAATAAGGCGGTATGGAGACGTCTCTTGGGATCCCAAATATAAATCGGATGAAACAATTTATTTAACGTTTTAGTTTTGCCCGAGATCCCTCTAGAGAGAGAATAGAACGCGCTGTGAATAGAACATCACCAAAAAACCTTCGATGATTTTCAATATCGATTTTTTAAAGTGTTTTCGTACTCTCTATCATTAATTTATTACTATTAGTTCAGGTGGAGGTGTTAGGAGGGGGTTTAATTTTATTTTATGATTCGTCTGAAAATCTAAAAATTACAAAAAATTGGTAGCTAGGTATATCGCAAAATTATTATTCTCCATAAAAGTTATCGATTCTTCCATCGATTATGGATGACATTACTTGCTCTTCAATTTTTAAGAAGGGATACCTGTCCTTCGAAGGGAAGATAACATGTAAACGGAAGTGCGTATGTCACTGCCTGGCTTAAAGCTTCCCTCCCAGAGTGCGTGGGCAGTTTCCGCCTGATAGCGCCCTTTTGATAAAATGTTCCGGCTGCAGAACATGGAGCGTGGTCCTATGTCTTCGATTGAAATCATTCAGCGACAAATGTACTTTTATAAAAAAAAAATGTAAATACTTTAAAATATTTAACATAACATTAACAGCATTATATGATGAACACTTATACATTAACCACTAATTTGGGAAAGTTAAAGTAATTAAAAACCACCCAAAAATATTAAAATCTCTTCATCCATAAAATTTTCATTCACGAAAAAACATATATCTTTCCCTTACCAACTTACTTAAATTAGAAATCGAGGTACCAACATAGTATTGAACTATGTCGTAAAACTTATTTCAAAATACCAAGAGAACCAAACATAATTTTTTGTTTTTTTGGGCCAAGTTACCCCCCAGGGCTCAAGTAACCCGTGTTTACGGTACATGTTCGTGAACATTTTACGCTTGTTGGGAAGAATAGGAATGTACTAATTCAGGCTAAATAATAAAATGGACTAGAGAGTTAGGCTTGCTCTGAAGATGGAATAATATGGTAATATTTTTGTGTTACTGTGTTGTTGCAAGTTGATAATTTTTGTAACTTTCTTGACTATTTGAGCGTTATTGTTGTTCTGACATTTTTCATTTGCATTTTCGTTTAATTAAAATTATTTTAACCCAACACGGACCAAATGGACCTGTTTACAAGGTTAAGTTGTTTGATCACTTTTGGAATGAAAATGTTTAGTTCACAATTTACCGGTTAACAACTTAACCTTTAATTTTTTCAAGTTGGCAATTCGTGAGATTAGTCATTGATAACAAAAATGAGTCGATGAGAGCTGTTATACAATTTTTTCTTCTAGTTGTATCAGATTATTTTCAGTCAAATAATTATTGTATTATGAAACTCAAAGAAGCTTACTTTTAGTTACATCCAGTTACTTTTAGTAAACAGTTACTTTCAACAATCTGTAGTGCTTATAACAGTTTCTTATAAACAGTGATAACCTTAATTTGTAATTTCTGTGATAATAAAAATGTTTCTTTTGAAATTTGCTCAAGAAATGTCTGACAAAAAAAAGGGATTTCAGTTTTTGCAAGAAAATGAAATATTACATAGAACAAGGGTGTGTTCTATTATAAATATATTCTTGTTATTCTCTTCTAGGCCATTATTTGCAAATGCAGGTTATTTACAGGTTATAAATATTGTCATCAAAATAAGGGTAAAGGTACTGAAGAGCGGCTGATGGGCGTGGCCTGTTTTGGGAGGTTATGTGACCGTCATGTTATCGAACTCCCATCGCCTTTATTTCAGTTAAAAAGTGCCTTGATTGGCTTTAACAGATTCTAGCTTTCGACTCCCGCTCGCTGTGCTCGCTCTTCAGAGATAAATAAACCCCCAAAAAGGTCATTTTCAGTGGAGATCGGGCTTCTACAGTACTTATTTTGGCAGTACTAGTGCCAAAATAAGTGTTCAAAAGAAGTAATTGTTTACAAAATGTAACCGGATGTCGCGTCATGAAATTAACTGGATGTGGTCTTCGCAAACATACCCAAAAATCTCGAGTAAACGTATACGGGAGGAAAAAAGGAAAATCAATCCGACGCTCATAAAACACGTTGAGCCCACGGAGTTATTTTTTTTATAACTGAAGGTTTCTGTTCATGGGAAAGAATTGTCAAAGTATTTTGGACACATACATATTTAATTCAAACTACTTGTTTCCATGGTAACTGAATGAAGTTTTCAACAGCTAATTATAGAATTATAAAATCAGACGGGATTGGGTGTTATGCTTGCATTATCATAAGTGCATTATCATAAAACTTTTATTTAATAATAATAAAAAAAATTGGTATACTATAGAGAGCAAATACAAACATAATAAAGTAAATGCATGTGGGAAAATGTATGAATTTGAGGAACGGTGTTTACATATTCATCAAACCACGTCGATTTCAGATTTGAAACAACAACAACAAGGCATTCCAGTTTTTGCGAAAAATGGAACAAGGGGGTGTTCTATTATAAATAAATATTCATAGCTGAAATATATTCTTGTTATTCCCATCTATGCCATTATTTGCAAATACAGGTTATATACAGGTTATAAATAATGTTGTCAAAATAAGGGTAAGGGTACTGAAGAGCGGCTGACGGGCGTGGCCTGTTTTTGAGAGGTTATGTGACCGTGATGTTATCAAACTCAAATCGCCTTTATTTCACTTAAAAAGTGCCTTGATTGGCTTTAATAGATTCTAGCTTTAGACTCCTGCTCGCTCTTCAGAGATAAATAAACCCCCAAAAAGGTCCTTTTCAGTGGAGATCGGGCCTTAATTTGAAGCCGCACTTCAGTACTAGTGCCAAAATAAGTGTTTAAAAAAAGTAACTGTTTACTAAATGTAACTGGATGTCGCGTCATGAAAGTAACAGGATTTGGTCTTTGCAAACAGACCTGAAGCTTCTAGTTATCATTGCAGTCAAAGCATTTCTTTTTTTTTTTTATAATTCTTATCAAACTGCGTAGTGAGCCGCAATGTAATCGGGGAGGCGTTGGTAGGCCTAGGCCGAGTAGCCAATGACTACGCAACAAGGAACCGGATGGCAGCGGCACAGGACCGGGACACGTGGAGATTGCTCCCGAAGGAAGTCGGCACCCAACAACAGTTACACATGATTTGAAGTGTTTGTTTCTTTATCAATGCCCTGGTCAAGACATTGTACGGTACTTGTGTATCTTAGCGGAGCCATGCTGTAATCTGAATTGTTACCTTTTCTAAGATCACTTGCGTATTTAACTACGTCTATGTCACAATAAGTTGTGTTTAATCGTTGTTTTTTTAAAGTCACTTTATGCCACCAAGGCTTATCGGACGATACAGTGGGAGTCCTAAATTTTCCCTATCCATGTATAATTAGGATAGGTATCTTTCACGAATACCTGACACCGTACAGGTTGGTGACCTCCATTTACGTCCTATCCGAGGAACGGCATAGCCAAGTATTTTATACTTCCTTTAAAAGATCCCAAGACCACGGACGCGAACCAGCGAGCGACCTTTAGTATTTTATTGTATTAGTATTTTAACCATCACACCACACGTGACGCCAATTTATCGTTGTTTATTTTTATTTTTATTTTTTTTTAAAATATTTTATTGACTTTATAGTAACAATAGCGGTTTTAGAAATTTTTCTCCTTGGAAGAATATGCTGCCTAATATTATCAACATTTTTAAATAATTTCTTCCAGGTAGAGTTTCTGAAAATGATCATGTTATGTCAATTGTCTTCATTGAAAACCCTACATAAATGAATTCATGTGCCGGAGATAGTAGAGAGAAGAGGTTGTTTTGAATAGGATAAAATAAATTTTATCAACAAAAAATTGATATAACAACAATTTAAAACTTGCAATAAGCAATGTGTTCCTGTGCAGGAGTAATAATTAATTTAGATGGTCTCTGGCCACCGCCTTCGAAGTCGTCGGGGTGGGCTGTAAGGGTTGTTTAAGTTTTTTAAATTATCTGTCAGTGGGTTATTGTTGTAGGCAAGTCTTTGGTGAAAGTTAATGTAATCATCTTAGGCTCTTACAAAAACTGTCGTCCGTATGTATAATATCATTGCTGACATAAATGGCACGTCTACTATATTTTGTAACACTTGCCATTAAAAAAATTATGAAACAAAAGAAAATATTTTACTTTATTCCGAATCCCATGAATAACAACACGAAGCTAGGCTTTATCAGTGAGTGTAGTGTCAGATCATAAACTTCATAGTGGAAGCAGTACGCGATGGTTCCACAAAGATAAGTAGGTAGGTACCCATTGTACAATACATCGTTTAAGTAAGACCTTGTGAAGTTAACATAACGCATAGTAAAAAAAAATCTGGTACGATTCCTCCAACACAAAACATTCACTTAGCAACTTACTTAGATTTAAAATTGACGTGGTTTGATAAATATGTAAACGTCATTCCCCAAATTCACACATTTTTCCACATGCATTTACTTTATTTTGTTTGTATTTCCTCTCTAAAATACACCAATTTTTTTTATTATTATTAAATAAAAGTTTTCCCTCATGATAATTCAAGCATAATATTCCATCGCGTCTGATTTTATAATTCTATAATTAGCTGTTGAAAACTTCATTTAGTTACCATGGAAACAAATAGTTTGAATTAACCAAAACCAAAACACCTTGACAATTCTTTCCCATGAACAGAAACCTTCGGTTATAAACAATGGTCGATTATTAATGGCGTACTGAGCATGCTCAACTGCGTGGGCTCAACGTGTTTTATGAGTTGTCGGATTCCTTTTCCTTTTTTTCTCCCGTATATTTTTACTCGATTTTTTGCGAAGACCACATCCAGTTACTTTCATGACGCGACATCCAGTTACTTTTAGTAAACAGTTACTTCTTTTAAACACTTATTTTGGCACTAGTACTGAAGTGCGGCTTCAAGTTAAAGCCCTATCTCCACTGAAAAGGACCCTTTTGGGGGTTTATTTATCTCTGAAGAGCGAGCGCAGCGAGCGGGAGTCGAAAGCTAGAATCTGCTAAAGCCAATCAAGGCACTTTTTGACTGAAATAAAGGCGATAAAAGTTCGATAACATGGCGGTCACATAACCTCTCAAAACACGCCACGCCCATCAGCCGCTCTTCAGTACCTTTACCCTTATTTTGATAACAATATTTATAACCTTAAATAACCTGCAAATAATGGCCTAGATGAGAATGACAAGAATATATTTCAGCTATGAATGTTTATTTATAATAGAAAACACCCATGTTCTATTTAATATTTCATGTTTTTGCAAAAACAGAATGCCTTGTTTTTGTCAGATTTCTTGAGCTAATTCCAAAAGACCCATTTTTATTCTAATTCCAAAAGACCCATTTTTATTATCACTGAAATATTAATTACATTTTATTAATTATATTTTGTTAATTACAAATTAAGGTTATCAGTGTTTATAACCACTACAGATTGTTGAATGTAACTGTTTACTAAATGTAACTGCATGTCGCGTCGTGAAAGTAACTAACTGTCTTCACAAGCAGACCCATTTTTTTTTTCATATTTATCCATTTCTTATTGTTAGGCCTATGGAGAGACAGTTAATTTCTCCATATAAAGAAAACCAAAGTTACTTTATAGAAAAACAAAAAAAATTCCTTTGCCATTTTAGCCCCTCAGAACATTTTTATGATGATAATACTTACCTGATGTTAAATAATACTTGATTCTCTTTAAACATGACGAGTTTGGTCAAAATCGATAAAGCCGTTTTTCAGAAATTCGAAAAAAAAAAAAATTGATGCAACATTTATTAGATAAAGTGCCCCCTCCGTTTGACCAATTTTGAAGAATTTTGGGTTCTCAACACTCGCGTGCATAAAAATACACCAACTACCAAACTTCGTACAGTTTATAGTTTTTGAGCTAGTCTGTTCACATATCCACAGACCATTTTGCGAGACTTGGTTAATTGGATACAGGGGAAGCTAAAACGTGTAAAATTCTTAAAAATTCATTAGATAAAATGCCCCCTCCGTTTGACCAATTTCGATGGAATTTTTGCAGTTATATCTCGTGGATACATATATACAGGATATTTTAGGATCGTACGGTTTATATTTTGTGAGCAATTCTGTTCACATACACATACTCATACAAGCACACACGCACACAAAGACCATTTCGCAGGACTTTGGACTTAGGGGACACCAAAACGTAAATTTCCGTTGAAAACCAAATTTCACAATCGCAATACTTTCCCTTACTATATATTTCATATATAGGTCAGTGAAAATAAATAGAAATTTTAACGATTCACATAGATTTCAGAAGATTCTTTGGTGGGATGTGAAATATGTGCATTCTTGGTAAAATATGATGATTTTGAACGTTAACATTTCAATATTTAAAAAATCATGAATAAATGTTAATACCAACCTCGTAGCTGTACATAGATGGATCTATGTAAATTGGTTGGCACCAATGCATATTTTTTGCTGAGTCGCACGCATTATTGTACTAAAACGGTTCGAAGATAACGGACCAGAGAAGGCAAATGTCGCAGTCTTCTGCCGTCAAGAAATATACGTAGGTACTTGGGCTAAAGCTACTGTTATGTTACTCTTGAGCGCAGCAAATTTCGGGAGGTTATGTTACCGTGGTTTAAGGGGACTCTCTTCGTGTCATTTTCAGTTAAGAGGGACTTTGATTAGCTTTATTAAATCCCAGCTATCGACTTCCGCTCACCACGCTCGCTCTCCAGAGATAAATAAATCCACAAAACGGGTAATTTTCAGCTGAGTTCGGGGTCCACAGATACGGCGGCATTAAGGCCACACCGAAGTAAAATAGAAGTACTGGAATGTCTATTTCGTTAATTCTAGCTGACCCGGTGCGAAGCATTTGCACTTCAACTTACTCAAATCCCACTTAATTAAAGTAGGTACACACCGTATATTTAGCATCGTATAGGGCGTATTTAGATATATACTAGCTAGGGTGCCCGGCTTCGCTCCGGTAGTTGTGTGGTAGTTTTAATAACAGAAATACATTAAAATTAAAGGAACTATAGAAAAAAATTAGCACCTTCTTGAAAATTCGGTTTTAACTTTGTATCAATATTCTGCAGACTTGAGATCTGCAGAGTCCGCCCAAATAAGTAACCCTGTATAATTTACTGGGGGTTGAAAATGGTAAATGAACAATTAATTTTGCTGCAGCTTTTTCGAGTTATGCATCGTTTTTGATGGTTTCTGTGATTCTGAATCCTATAAGCCCATTCCAAGTAGTCAGAAGATAATAAGCTATTAGATTTTAGTTGAAAAATCTGGTATCTCAGTTAAAAAAATTATATTTCGAGTAAAACTTAAGCGCCGACTACTGTGATGGTCCTATTTGATCCAGAAGTATAGAAACTACAGAAGATTCATAGAACCTTTTTTTTAAGACCTTTCTTCCATTTCAACCTCCCTTAAGATATCCCCCCGTAATTTGAACGGTTTCTGCATATTTCGAATCTTACTACTATTACAAAGTGAAAACCAAAATTTCTTGAAGGCACAATTTTTTCATCATATTTCTTTTTATCTTGAGCTATGAGGGATGATAAAATCTTAAATGCTGTTATTGGAGTGAGTCGTTTTGTCAACTGGAATGCTCATCATACGTAGTAACCAAACCAACTTCTTTTTCATAAATACAATAAGAATACTTCAAACTTTTTATTTTCGATTTATATTTAGTCAATTCATCTCTTTTTTTATGTCTAATTTTATTCGCTCACTGTACTATCAAGAAATGTTCACTCATATTGCATTAAATTTACTTAAGTATATATTATAAATAGATTAAATGTAATGTGCTGGGCATATATTAGCCTGCTTATGAGGAAACTATTTTTTTAAGGAATCCAGTCGGTTTTCCAATTGATTACAGAGATGTAAAATCATTATTTTATTTTGAAAGGAAAGGAGAAACTAATTATTTTCGCTTGATTTTTAGTAATTTAAAAAGAACAGCTGAACAAATATATAACCTTAAAGAATTGAACTGAATGAATGAACAATAAACATCGAGTGAAACGCACCCTAGCGCTTCCTGGTAATCTGGAGCTCGAACTAAATCTTTCATTCATAAACTCGTATCTCAATCTCAGAGAGGCTAATTAAATGGTGCGAGAGGCTTAAAATTCAAGTCCTTTTCTCTTAAATTTTACACCCTTAAGAGAAAAACGGAAACCTTCTTCTCCGTTAGAGGTTATATGGCTAAACGACGACATAACTTCCTTAATCCTACGTGGAGTCGTTTTTGGGCCTTTTCGGCATGCACATTGTACACTTTATAATATATATTGATTTACTTATATGGGTATATAGAGCGTCATGGGCATAGGCGAGGGTTGAAGTAAAGAATAGATGTGTTTAAATTGTAGATTATTTATTTTTGAAATATTAGTTTAATGTATTTACATAGTATTTACGTGTTTACAGGACCTCTTTAAACACTATGTTTGAAGTTAAAATATGGTTATTTCTTAGTGTTTGTGATCTATGACTTTGTTTTATACAGACAGGGATGCCACTAAAATCGCGTATTTTGCTTGTGAATCACAAACGACGACGACAATTGGAAAATTTTATACTACCAAAAATTTTCGTCTCGACAAACTGAACAAAATGTCACCTTGGAAAAAGCTCTGCGACTATTTTCAGAAAGTTCAGTTCTATTTAGGAGTTAATCGATAAAATGTATATGACCGAAAATGTTCTTGAAAACATGAAAAGATTGACACCATTTAGAAACCTCTACTACCAAACCTTTATTACCAAAACCGCGGGTTTTCGCTTACAACTCGTAATTGAAAAAAATACAAATCACAAAATGAGTGATTTGTATATTTTTCCGGTGTAGCGGTAAAGGAAAGCTTTAAAATGATGCCTCATTCATGAAATTTGATAAAGTACTAAGGAAGTTACGGCGTACCGACAAAAAAAGGCTTTGAAAAATAATATAGTATATAATGCTAGTGTCTGGCCCACTTTTCATTAATAATAAAATAATACCTACAACTTAATTACTAGGTAAGGTGTGTGTAAATATGAATATCCAGATTTAATTATAATTAACCAACGAGGTTCTAATTCTCATCGATAAATCGATTTTCTTGGCTCTTTCTGGGACGAACTTTCGATGATTCGTAAGCAGTCCCCTCTGTTTTATCACATCATTCATTTTTATTCATCAAAAACCCTTTAGACCAATTTTTTTTATTTTCTCCTATATGTTGAGTCGAAATTGAGTAAACTGAGAGGGCACTTTATATAAATTTTACCACATTTTTTACAATTTTCTCAAAAAATCGCTCTATTGATTTGGATTATAATCTTAATTTTTAATGAAAATTTGGCGTTCTTTAATATCATGTAGGTTCTGTCATCATAGAAATTTTCTAATGGAGCTTAAATGGCGAAGCACCTTTGTTTCTGGTGGAGAAATAACTATCTTCCAATATGCCTAGGGGAAAAAAATTGCCCAATATGAAATATGAAGAATTTGATTTACATGCATAGGAGAAAAAAACAAGTAGGGTAAACCATACAGTTATTGACACCCTTAAGACTACATTTCTGTGGTGAAATTAAAAAAAATACTTTTTATGAAGGGATCAAATTGAAACTTGCTATAGCTCCTCATGATCTATCCTTATTTAAGATACATAGATAGACTCAGGAGGTTTTTTTGGGTCAAAAGTTCAATAGTTTTACAATATGGTAATATTTATTGTTAAAAGTGCTAAAACTTATTGAAACCCTGTGGATTTAATTGTGAAATCTTCCCTATGGTTAATTTGTTAAAGTCTCACTTCATAGATAACTTAGAGGACTGTTCAAACATTAGATTCATGTATACCTTGAAATAAAATTAGGATGTAGCAGTGTTGCCCATGTATATAATATATAATTTTGCTGTTTTATAGATTACTTCTTTTTAAAAGTTCTTTACATTTAATAACATTCTATTTATAAAATATAATTAATTATGTTATTAGAAAATATCAAGTAAAAATTGTGTAAATATCTTTTCTCTGAATTTGTGCAACCATACGGCAACACTGTCAATTATTTATAAATTATAAAAATCATCTGTTTTAATTAGCGTGTGTTGAAAATTGTGTGTTTGAACATATGAAAATCGTTAACCTTATGTGGAATAAATAAAATAGTTATTTCCAATAAATGTGTTGTTCCTTGGTGTACTAAGAATTTATTGATTGGTACAAAGTACCAAAAGGACTTACGTATTTCTTTAAGTTAAAGTTGGGGTGTCAATAACTGTACTGAGTGTCAATAACTGTATGGTTTATCAATGTTTCCTCAAGATTCGTATTTAAATTTAAGTTAATGAGTACAGTTAGATGAGGGCTAGATTTATCACGAAATTTTGTGGATCATGACTCCACTGTTTCATAACCACATGGCTGATAGCACCTTTTTTTTAATGAGATTAAGACATTGTATTAAGAAGGGCTGCAATCTAAACTACTTAAAGTTAGATTGTTTTTTGGGGTCAGCTGTGCTGTAGTGGTTAGCGTAGCAACTTACAATAGATCGTATACTTAGCATAGCAATTAAAGGTCACCGGTTAGCGTCGTGCGTCGTCCCTAGGATTTTTTAAAGAGAGAAAAAGTCCATGGCTATGCCGTCTCTCGAATGGAATAAAATGGAGATCCCGAGCCTGTACGATGTCAGGTCCTCGTTAAAGATCCCTAGCATAGGCGAAATTTAGGACTCCCACTGTAGCATCGTCCGATTAGCCTTAGTAGCATAAAGAGACGTAAAACAAATAAACAACTGACATAATACGATAATATAAGATATCCTTTATTTTTTTTATTTTTTTTTTTGTCCTCCCCTTCTTCGCCGGTTAGGCTATACAGGGTTTCCCGGGCCTGGGGAATGGGTGGGAGGATTGATACAGAGTTTTATGTTATGTTGTTGTTATGTTTTATGCAGCTGTTAAATTAATATCTTGAGGCTTTTATTTCAGGCAATCTTCTGATATGGTATAAACTTTGTGTAGGAGTGAACCGGGGAGGTGGTGATGTCAACCGCAAAAAGATGTCTAGAACTATAGTTACAGTGTATAACATTTATAACAAGTACAAGTCCCGAGCCTGTACGATGTCAGGTACTCGTTAAAGGTCCCTATCCTAATTATACCTGGATAGGCGAAATTTAGGATTCTCACTGTAGCTCGTCCGATTAGCCTTAGTATCCTAAAGTGACGTTAAACAAACAAAAGTTAGTTTAAGGCATAGCTACTATATAATTAGGTTAATAGTTTAAAAATTGAAAAGACAAAATTTTTGGCATCAAGGTAATATATATGGGTGATTTTAAAATTATGGTGATATTTGGCTGTTATATTTTTTGGAATTTCAAAGTCATCTTTTCTTATGTTTCTGGTTGCAGATGGCTTGGTCACATGCTCCTTACCATTGAAGTGAAGTTTGCACACACTTATATTGATAGTTTTCGAGACGAGGGGACAAAAAGAGCATTGTTATTGATTTTAGTGAATGTTATCCTGTCTTTAGGCGCTTGAAAATTAGATAGCAGTGTTCGTAACCAATGAGGTAATAAATAGAAAACAAAATTTAAAACTCCTTCAGGCGGTTGTCAATTTATCCGGTTGTGACACAAATACCACCATAATTTTAGAATCAACCATATGCATAATATATCGTTGGAAAGCTGAGAACTTCAGAAAGAACAATATTCAGTTTATAAAGTTCTAAAATGATATATACGCACGAAAAATACATAATTTCCACTTCTATGTATTAGGTCCCGACACACTTAAATCACTCAGCAACAGCCTTCAGCTGACTGCTGGCCTACCCTCTATTGTTTCAGTAAGTAAATGGGCTGAGCACTATTTTTAGTCTCCTCTAGCAGCGAGCGCAGGTGACTGCAGTCATGAGTTATGTTTAAATATCTATATAAATATTGGGTTCTTTAGGCAGCACATAATATTTTTATGTTATCAACTTTGAAACAAAACAGAAAGTATAGAACTCCAAACACTAGGATCTGAATTCATTGTTTTTACTTTTTGACCGTTTATACTTTACTGGAAGACTTTTTAAATTTCTTTTTGGTCTTTTATTATTCCAATTTTATACAACAGTCAAAAATCCAATTACACTTCTTTCTTTGTGTAAGGTGAGGTGGCCAAAGAAAGAAGTGTAATTTGACATATGTAATTATTATTTATTGACGAGATTTTAATGAATTGATGTATTTTATGGTTATAATATATGTATTGTACACTTGAAGATGAGGCAATGAGCCTCGAAACGTTATGAGGTTTTTAATGTAATGAAAAAATATATATATCACAAAGGAAGATTGGATTTTTCACTGTTGTATAAAATTGGAATAATAATTGTTTTTACTGAACTGTCAGGTTTAGATTGTGGCTTTCTTATCACTGCAACCATGGCAACGAGATTATGTCAATAAGTAACCTTTGTAATACAAAGTAAAATCAAACAAATAAAATTAAAGTTTATTACTGATTAAATACCAAAAAGGTAGTCGTTGTAATATTATCGGACGCGGAAGGATGATGCCGTCCAGTAGTCATGTTTTATTACACAGGGCCGGTATCGGACCTCGGAGTCCGATTCTAAAAACCAACAGAATTTCAGCTATTAGCAACAGTTTCTGCACTAAAATGCAATAATCTCATTAAAAATCGACTAAATTGAGTGTTTGAACATTCGGACATTTTCATGTGAAAATCTGGGAAATGTAAGACATCGGACGCCGGGGACCGATGCCGCACCTAACGTGTTAAGGTGCATAGGACGGTCAGACAGACATACAGACTGTCCGTAGTACGCCGGTACGGCAAGGTTCGGGGGATTATATGTTCGACGGTGAGGTTCGCACAGTGCAAAGGCTCCTTTTAAAAATACATTTGAACTAATTATAAAAATCGATAAATCGAATCAATTCAGATCTTGATGTTGATTTCAAATTTAAATTACTACAAATTGAATATCTAATGCCTCCTACATATGATTAATAGGTACGTTTCAAAAGAAAATCCCAAGTCTGATCTGAACAAAATGAAGTAACCGGTTTGAGGATTCGCTTTGTGTAAATCGATCAAATGTGTGTAAACAAAGCTCCTATATTTTCAATATTATCTATTTAATTGATTGTAATAGCCCCTTGCGGTCAAAAAGCGAAGCATCGTTCAAAAATTAAACCGTGTAAAGAAGCTACATCCTAACAATTCCTTCAGAAAAATTAAACCATGATGAACTTAAGTGGTTGACTTATTTTTACTTTCACTTACCTGTATATGAAATATATAGTAAGGGAAGGTATTGCGATCATGAAAAATTTCGACTTCCGGTTTTCAACGGAATTACACGTTTTAGGGTACCCTGAGTCCAAATAACCAAGTCCCGCGTATTGGTGTTTGTGAACAGACTAGCTCAAAAACTATAAACCGTACGAACCTGAAATCGTGTATTTGGTATAAGTATGTGCCCGTGATGTGACAGCCAAAATATCATCAAAATTGGTTAATCGGAGGGGGTAATTTATTTCATTACTTTTTACGTACGTTTTAGATATTCTCAAAAAACGGCGCTAACGATTTTGATTTAACTGGGTATTTGATTTATTTATATGCCATAGATACGACTGCAAAAGTTTAATCAAAATGGATCAATCGGCAGGGGCACTTTATTTCGTAACTTTTTCCCATTTTTACGTTTTATTCGATTTTCTCAAAGATACCTTTAACGATTTTGATTAAACTCGCCATGTTTAATGAGAATCAAGTATTTTTTAAAATCAGGTAATCTTTAGCATTATTAAAATGTTCTTCTTACTTTGTTTTCCTATAAAGTACCTATGTTTTTGTTTATATGGAGAAATTATCATTCTCTCGTTTCGCCTAATAATAAGGAATGGCTAAATACGAAATATGAAAAGAGTCAAGTAAATATGTACAAGAGAAAAAAGAAAAATATTCCTTCAACTAATAAAACACGTTGAGCACATGGGGTCACCTATGGTGTTGTGGTTAGCATGGCAACCTACAAAACTAAAGGTCGCGGGTTCGATTCCAGCGGTGGCCCTAGGATTTTTTAAGGGAGTAAAAAATCCTTAGCTATGCCGTCCCTCGGATAGGACGTAAAATGAAGGTCCCGAGCCTGTACGATGTCAAGTACTCGTTAAAGATCCCTATCCTAATTATACCTGGATAGGCAAAATTTAGGACTCCCATTGTAGCATCGTCCGATTAGCCTTAGTAGCATATAAATGGACGTTAAACAAACAATCAAACAATCACGTTGAGCACACGCGCGCCCATGCGCATTACGCCAACAATGACCGACCATTGTTTATAATAAAAGATGTTCTGTTCATTTAATAGAAATTATTTGTTTTATGGTAATTATATATTGTTTTCAACAACTACATAGAGATTTATAAAATCAGACGTATTATCACAAGTTAAAACCTCTATTGAATAATAAACAAAATTACTGTACTTTAGAGAGGAAATACAAACAAAAGTAAGTAAATGAATGTGGAAAAAAGTGTGACTTTGAGGAATGGCATTTAACAAAACACGTCAATTTCTTTGAATTTGAGACGCAACACACGCTTGAATTGCGTGTGTTGCGCTCATCGCACCAGATTTTTCGATTTTGTATACATACTATGAAGAGAATTAAATGAATAAACTTATGCGAACAGCTTATCGATTGACGATGGAAGATTGCGGAGGCACGCCATAGCCTGATAAGTCAGCTGATAAGCAGCTACTACCGCGAAAAGAAGACGTTTTATTGGCCATATCGGTTGAGGGGGGGGGGGATACCTCAACGAGACTATCCTTTATCTCTGCTTGCACTACTTATTCGATTTATAGAGTCACTATTATATAAGGGCAATCATTCCATTAGGGTAAAATCGCTTGTAACAGGATTATTACAAACCTGGACGGTTTGTCTCTCATTTAGCATTTTCAAATATGTTATAATAATTATTAACTAACACTTAATTTCTAATCTGAGTAAGTTAGTAAGAGAAAGTTGTATGTTGCGCGGATCGCACCAGATTTTTGTTAATGTAATAAGCCATTTTGTAAATTTACTGTTGTCAGTATGATATTAATACTCTATTTACAATATGAACCATCGATATATCATGTTATAAATATTATTTTTACTTTCACTTACCTATATATGAAATATATAGTAAGTGGAAGTATTGCGATCGTAAAACATTTCGATTTTCAACGGAAATACACGTTTTGGGGTCCCCTGAGTCGAAAAAACCATGTCCCACGAAATGGTCTGTGTGTGTGTGTATGTGAACAGACTAGCTCCAAAACTATAAACCGTGCGAACCTGAAATTTGGTATTTAGTGTATGTATATGCCCGCGATGTGACAGCATAAATTTCATCGAAATTTGCCGAAAGGGAGGGGGTACTTTATTTAATAACGTTTTACGTTTTTTCGATGTTCTCAAAAACGGCTCGAACGATTTTGATTAAACTGAGTATTTGATGTACTAATATGCCCTAGATATGACTATAAACATTTCATCAAAATTGATCAACCGGAGGGGGCACTTTACTTCATAAATTTTATATCATTTTCTCATGGTTTTTATTATTTACTCAAAAAAGGCATTAACGATTTTGATCAAATTCGTCGTGATTAATGAAAATTAATTGTTCTTTAATACCAGGTAAGCTTTATTGTATTATAATGTTCTGAGGGGGCTTAAATGGGGAAGGGGCTTTTTTTGTCTTTCTATAAAGTACCTTTGTATGTGTTTTTAAGGAGAAATTATCTGTCTCTCGTTTCGCCTAAGTATAAGAAATGGCTAAATATGAAATTTTAATTACTCAAAAATGGCTTTAACGATTTTGATCAAACTGGGTATTTGACGTATGTATATGTTAAAGGTGTGATAGCCCGCATTTCATCAAAATTGCTCAAATGGAGGGGGCACTTTATTTCTTAACTATTTTTGCAATTTTTACCTTTTTTTCGATTTTCTCAGAAACGGCTTTAACGATTTTCATCAAATTCGTCATGTTTAATGAAAATTAGGTGTTCTTTAATATCAGGTAAGCTTTATCATTATTAAAATGTTCTGGGGGGCTTAAATGGGGTAGGGGCCTTTTTTGTTTGTTTGTTTTTGTTTCCTATGAAGTATCTTTGTTTTTGTTTATATGAAGAAATAAACTGTCTCTCATTACGCCTAAAAATAAAAAATGGGTAAATATGAGATATGATAAAAACCAAGTAAACATATAGAGGAGAAAAAAAGAAAAATATTAAGTCAACTCATAAAACACGTTGAGCCCACGCAGGACGCTTTTAATGACAGGCCATTGTTCATAATTAATGCCCTTCTGTTGATTTAATGGAAATTATTTGTTTCATAGTAACTAAATGAAATATTCAACAAGTAAATAGAGAATTATAAAATCAGACGACTTGGAGTAGTATGCTGGCATTGCCGAATTATCACAAGTAAATACTTTTGATGAATAAAAAAAAAAAATTGTATTTTTTTTTTCTTTTTGAGCAAATCAAAACAAAAATAAGAAATGAATGTGGAAAAATGTACAACTTTGAGAAGTGGCAATTAACAAAACACATTAATTTCTAATCTAAGTAAGTTGGCAAGTGAAAGTTGTGTGTTGCACGCATCGCACCAGATTTTTGTAAATGTAGTGAGCGGTTTTGTAAATTTACTGTTGCCAGTATTGCCGTGGATCGTCAGTATGATGTATTGCTCTATTTACAATATTAACTATCGATATATCATGTTAAATATTATTTTTTAACGAAGGAATCATATTGGCTATAACAACAGCTGGAGTGATGTACTATCGAATGATGTCAGCGACAGATCAGCCGCTGCTAATTGCACAGCACTAACACAGCAGGGCCAGCCCTCATGATATACCAGCCAGCTATTTGCATCTCTGATCTCATTCCTCTGTGTACAGCATCCAACCTCCGTGGAGCCACTAATGGCATAAACAGAATAATGTCGGAGCTCTGAATATAATCTAGATTTCCTGATAACCCCGACCAGGCTACGCTAATCCAAAGACCACATTTGGTGGATTCCAGTTCATGTATATAAATAGCTCTCCCTTACTGGCTATACTATAAAATAAGCATAGAGCTATGGCCTTTACTTGGAGGAAAAAAAAATAGAAATTAGGGTGCGGTGCGCGCATCTCATAAGAAATAAGACTTTTTTTTTTAAATGACACACTTAATTGCTACCAGAAAGAGAACACAAAACTTTTAGGAAACTGGGTACCTTCGTCTGTACTTCATACAATGTTTTACCAAAATGGCCCCTCTATACTCATTTACGGCGATTCTTTTGATTTTTTTTATTATTAAAATATAAATAATTTTTGAAAGAGAGAGTAGATGGAAATAATAATCGAGTTGCTTGACGAATTATCGTAAATAAGAATCGATGGAATCGTTTCATAATAACAGTCGACGAATAATTGGAACTTAATTCTCATGAAGAAATCGTTTGTTTGTTTGTTTAATGTCCATTTTTATGCTTCTATGGCTAATCGGACGATGCTACAATGGGAGTCCTAAATTTTGCCTCTCCAGGTATAATTAGGATAGGGTTCTTTAACGAGTACCTTAACATAGTAAGGGTTCGGGACCTCCATTTTACGTCCTATACGAGGAACGGCATAGCCAAGGATTTTTTACTCCCTTTAAAAAATCCCAGGGCCACCGCTGGAATCAAAGCCGCGATCTTTAGTATTGTAGGTTGCCATGCTAACCACTACACCACAGGAATCCCGGAAGAGATCGTTAATATTTCACTATATGTAAAAAGATCTTTTTTAAAATATTTATTTCTTGTTTTTAAAAATGCATAAATGAAGTAAACAAGAACTTCTTTCTAGAACAGACCAAATATATATTTTATTAAAAGGATTATATATATACATATATATATAATCTTTTCTCTTCAAAAATATATATATTTTAACTTAAGAGGTTACCTTTATTTTCAGAAACCACGGAGGGTTTTATGGAATAGCTTCAAATTAGCTAATATATTAAACACCGCTATTAATCCAACAATCTTGAAAATTTTCATCCCAAGCTTGCCTTTCTTAACAAAGGAAGAGACCCAGAAAATCTAGTAATACATTACAGTTTGTTCAAACAAGCTAGGTTGTGGACTAATTATTGCGCATGTTCTAACTAAATTCGAACTAAACTGTGGGTATCGGGAAGGGTGTGATCGAAAGATCTTGTTATTGACGTCGGCCGCCATATTGGATCGCCTAATCCGACGATGCTACAGTGGGAGTCCTAAATTTCGCCTATCCAGGTATAATTAGGTTAGGAATCTTTAAAGAGTTGAACGACCTCCATTTTACGTCCTATTCGAGGGACGGCATAGCTAAGGATTTTTTACTCTTCGCAAAAAATACTAGGGCCTCCGCGAGGCGCGAACCCGCGACCTTAAGTATTGTAGGTTGCTATGCTAACCACTACACTTCAGTTGACCACTGGGTATAGAGTATAGTATTAACTGTAACTCTATACTATGCGTGTAGTAACTTATATCATATTGATTTAAGTAATTTATTATTTGATATTACAACTTTCATAATTCTTCTGCATTCTATTATTCGTAGGATGTATTTCGAAGAAAAGATGAAGTGTTTTATACTCCAGCATAGATGATATGTTTTATGAAACATCACATGTTTTATTGCTGGCCGACGAGCCGTATACCATAAGCTGGTATATCGCCTGCTGAACTTCAATTCGCTTCAAGGCCTCCGCAGGTGCTATAACACATTCTCGGCCGCGGGGCATGCCTTCATGATAGCTGTAATATACCGGGCACCTCTGATCTTTGAAACATGTTACTTCACCAGATTAAGAAGGCTTAGATCACAGCTTCGAAGTTATAAGTAGAATCATAACAGAAAAGAGTTTATGGGTCATTATCTGAAGATGCGTAGGTTTCACTTCCTAAAATTTCATTATTGTAATGTCATAATTTCGGGCCGAAAAAATTGATATGTACTCAGTGGCATATTACCTTCACTTTTTAAATAGTGAGCAGACAGGAGAACCTATAATTGTTGTTATAATTAATTGTGTTATAACATTATCATTACTAAGAACTTCTTACCGTTTCCCCCTTACTTGCTATTTTTTCTTTCAAGTGCAATTACTTTGATAAATACCGAGCTGACATTCCACAACAGATCTAACTGACCCTAACTCAGTTTCCAACATGTCTTGGAATGCCTGTTATGAGAGTAGTAAACTGTCATTTCTTATGAAATATCTCAAGCTATTACTGAAGTCAACATGTGAAGTTAACAGAAACGAATGAGATTTTAGTTAAGGCGAATAGTAAAAAATTATAATAAAAAAAATAAAAAAACCTGTACCACTGGAACCCATATATCACATATATACATCAAAGGAATAATTTTAATTATGGGCAACTCATAGTTTATTTGCTGTTCACAGACCATTTTCTGGGACTTGCTTAATTGAGCTCAAGGGAACCCAAAACGTGTATTCCTACTGAAAACCTAAAGTCGGAATTTTTCATGACCGCAATAGTTTACCATAGTATATAATTCATTTATAGGTAAGTGAAGGTAAAACTATTAAATTTTGTACATGCAGATGATTGGCGGTATAATTACTTAAGAGGAGATGGGTGGGAATGTTGAACCAAAAGCGTACAAAGAAGTATAAACTATTCTTCACAGCAAAATCTCAAACCTGTATCGTGAGTTATTATCAACAGTAAAAGAAATATACAAATTGGGTAAAAATTTATATAATTCTATTATCCCTACTTGTACATGAGCTCCAAGTCCAATAACCAATTGTTAGTCAATTATATCCCATTCTGCAGCATCCTCAACTCATGTGATATTAAATATAAAATGTGTGATTTATGAAAGTTGGTTTCAGTAAAAAAATAAGGACTGATGTGCTGATATATAAAAAAAAGCCTGTACCTCTACAACCAATGAAGGGGCTTGGGTTCAGTACTGTACGAGTACGAAAGCACTGTTTCTTGGTTCCCAGTCGTGCAAGGAGGTGATTTCACCGTGATCACGCTCAACAGCCATTTTTTCCCCTTCAATTCTTTAATTAACAGTACCCACATTTTAGAGGCTGGGTTTGCCCCAGGAGGGTCCCTCGGCCCAGGAGACGAACTTTGGCAGTATTTTAAACATATCCTGCCAAGCCAGATTCAACATAATACAATGAACGAACAATTATTAATTTCATAAACTTAACTTTATATACACAATTTTTTTTCTTTTTAATTTGGCAGAAAAATTACTTACTGATCCTCGGAACTCGAAATTACCAGCTGTCAAAAAGATAAAACCAATTCAAAATATATATATATATATTTTTTTTAAATACTAGCCTTTTGTATACATTATATGTATACAATCTTAGTGGTACTTATTTATTATCTCAGAGATAAAGAAATAACATAAATGAACAACTACTCTGAATTGGAATCACTTTGAGAGAGTTAGCGAAAACAAAAATTGGCGTTGGAGACTTTAACGCATGGACAGGAGGGTACGTTCGTATTGTTCGTGTAATAGTAAATTGGTATTAATCGATTGTCAAGAACAAACATACTTCTAAAGAATATTTACTTATACGACTATTTATCCACGAATTATACCCTTCAATTTCCCAGGCAAATTAAAAAAAAAAAAAAAAAATAGGGGAATAAAACAGAAAATATCGGGAAAAAAATGTTAAATATAATAAAATAAAATTAGAATTACAAAACCATATAACAAATATGAAAGATAAAATTGAGAAACTATACGAAATAGAATGCAAAAAATGTAACAACAGATGCATCGGTGAGACCGCCAAAAATTTAAAAAACGAATAACGCAACATAAAAAAAAATTGTAAAAATGTAAAAGTTATTGTTAAATTCACACTTTAATTTTGATTACTGAAAAAGTTTAGTTGAAAAAGTTTTAAGGTGAACCTTAAACTTTTTGAAGAAAAACTTTTATCATACAGAAATTTAATAACTTTTATTGAGTAAACTTTTTTCAAATTGTGGCGGCAGCGGGTTTTCAAAATTGAAAATAAACCAAATCTGCCCGCCGGATATAGCGCCAGTAAAATTAGAAAAAAAATTAATTTTTAATAAGTTAAGCAAGGAATAAAAAAAATCTAATTGCAGCTGACTATACTAATCAAAGACTTTAATAACATAGATATCCAGGGGGGGGCTGTGGGGGCTGTAGCCCCTCCCTTTGGAAAATTTTTCGCCGTTTAAAGATAGAATTTGACTTTCCTTATAGTAATTCCGGGAGAGATGCCGCACATTTTCTAAAACTAAATTTCACAGTCCCATAATGCACGTAAAACTAAATTAAGCATTTAGTAAAGTCCATAGTAACATATTTTAACATATGCAATAAGCATAAACAATTCATAAAACACAGGTTTGGGTTTTAAAAATATTTTTGTAAATTGCTACAAAGCGGCAACTCTCCCGTATGTTGCGGGTGATATGCCGCACCCATAAGGGTGTTATGCCGCATGTAGTAAAATTGTCTTAAACTTATTTATTTAGGACGTTAAGTAATACAAAAAGTATATATGAACAAGACATTTATAATATATTTACATTGTTTCCTTTTTTCGATTTTTTCGACAGTCCACGCAAAAAGTATCAAAAATGGTACAATCTTCGTGAACCCACGATTTGCAGATTGCACAACACAACCAGTCACACTTTTTTTTTGTTCCATGGTAGAACTCTTCACATTCTTTACATGAATCCAATGATCCCTTTTTATTTTATTTTTTATTTTTCTTCGAAACAGATTCGTCTTCGTCATCTTCAAAAATAATGTCTTCTTCTGATTCAGAAGAACTGAAATCAAGTTTCTTTTTCAAAGTTAGATTTTTAGGTTTGCACTTGGTATTAAGTTTTTGCTGATTTGATACAAACAAAATTTAGGACCCAAATAATTGTATTACAAGCCATATTAATAAAAACATTCAGTGTGCGGCTTGTGTCCCTTATGAAAAAAGGTGTGGCATGTATACCGGATTTCATCGCGGCATCTATCCCATTCTGTCAGGGTGAGACGCCGCACCGCATAGCTCTCTTGTCTAGAAAGCCAAGATGGTGTGGCTGGTCAGAAAATGTAGCTAGTGAAGTAACCTGTTGCTACAAATCTTAAAAACTCTAATCCATTGAAAGGTTTCGTAACAGTTACAAGGTTAAGGATAGGTAAAATATATTTCTGGGGTAAAAAAATGTACTCAACTCACTTTCATCAAGTATAAAACTAATAAAAACAACAGCAACATAAACTAAAACACAATACGTCTTCACTGGGCACTGCTGCTACCTACCACGAACTGAGCCGGGCGCATTCTAGTGGCTGCTATCAAAACTAACAGGGGTGCGGCGTCTATACCGGACGCGGCAACTCTCCCGGGTTTACCCTAATGTAAGGATGCATGTTAAAGAACAAATAATCTGCAGAACAAGTAGAATTTTAGTTGTGGGAAAGGAACATAAACGCAAAAAAGCTGATTAGCAGATCCAAATGAAGGGCTGTGCGGCTGCAGCCCCCCCCCTTTACGATGCAGCCCCCCCCCCTTACTATCGGCTGGATCCGCCCATGCTATATACACAATATTATAAAAATAATGAATAATGAAAACATAAATAAATACACATAAACTTAAAATTGAACTTCAAAAAAAAAAAATAATTTAAAACTCCTAACATTAATTAAAATAAATTGAACTGTTGTAAATTGTGAGAAAGAAAACATAACAAAAAATTAATATTTGCAATTACAAAAGGGATATTTTTTATTGCCTTTGTTTGAATAAAAAATTAAATAACGAATTTTGAATAATGAAATAGACATTCATCCTCATATGTAATATGTAAATTAATTTACATGTATTACAAGTTAGGTATGTTGTGGAATTGTTCCAGTACCACTGATTAATTCGATGATTAAATGTTGATAGTTACACATTCGGTGTGAGATGTGTTGCATGAAGAATGACCCAAATGTGGGCATAAATTGCGATCTCTTCACGAGAAGAATAAAACAACCGTACTCCACCACTGCAAATGCGCCGTACTGCCCTGGCATTAGATAAGGACGCGTCTTTAATACTTAATTTAAAAACACGGCATCTGTCATTGTATATATAAACGTAGGCATCTTACAGCCGTAAATATATACATGAAATTAAAATAAAAATATTATTAACACTTGTTTATAATAAATTAAATATAATTTAAAAATCTAATTTTTCACATGTTGGCCAAAACACAAATACTTTTAAAAAGAAACTTATTTGAAAAAGTAAATGACTTTTTCGACCCCTGGGTTTCACATGTTATTATTGGGAAATCAATCAGTTAAGCTTGTTGTGATTGGCCATCTTCTGATAGCCATTTTACCATCTATAACTATTTTTAGATGTTAATCTGCAGCCATATGCTGATTTGTTTTTCTTTATTTAAAAATCAGAGAACTAATCTCGACGAGCTAATTTAAATTATAAGTTTCTAGGTGGCTCTAAAATGACTCTAGGGCCACAGCCTCCGCTATCAGCTAGACCAATTAGATCACGGCACAGGTGACTGAGCGGATATAGATGGCCGCGTGCGAAGTTGGTGTAGGTGGGGCGGGCGGATCCTGTAGGCCGTGGCTATCGCTTCCTCTGCCTCCGCTATCGCGGCTCTGCTTTCCGCTCCACTTCTCCCCGCCCAATTCCTCATTTAAAAAGATTTCGTCAGTTTCAGGAAGTTCCGGAAAGTGGAAATAGTAAGATAAATCAATTGGCGAAAAGCAAATGTAGGCCTTTTTTAACTGAACAGGACGCGATGGGAGTTCGCTTATATTACGTTTTACCTTTTTACTGCATTAATGCCAATGCATCCTAAATTTTTTTTATTTATTTATAATATTCGATTTTCTTGATTTAGTGTTGGAGCATCCCTCGGCCAATGCCTTTATAATCTTCGTTGGACGGGTACCTAAGAGGAAGACCATAAAAGTGGGTTTGGATGTTATGAGTTTAGCAGTGAAATATGATGCATTGATCGTGAATCTATGGTCTTACTGTCGGAATGTCAGAGTCTTTGTCTAATGTATTGCTAAAAATATAGTAAGGAGCGTTTACAATGTTTCAAAGAATTATCGACTATGTGGTTTGAATTTTTTTTATATGCACCTGTTATGCGGAACCCCGTAAACCCCCCCCCCCTGTTTCTGCTCCGCAGGTCCGAACCGGATGGTCTTATATATTAGTGTTGGTCAACGTCAATTTATACTAGGTACGAATGCTACAGTGGGAGTCCTAATATTTGCCTATCCATGTCTAAAAAGTGCGAAACTTGTTTGTATCCTCTATTCAGTTAATTTTTTTTTTTAGTTTTTTATGTACTTTCCAAATGAGTCTTTTGTCCAAATACAGTCGACTCCGTTGTATTGGGCCATAAAAGGAAAATTTGTTTTGTCCCAATAGGGCGGAGGACCCAATAAAGCGCAGATCATGAATCCACCTGTAAATGCAAATAAAAAATGCCTAAATACGCCAAATCACTGGGCTATGGTAAAAGTGTGGTTTTAATGCCGTGAATTGGACCTCTTTGGGGGAAAACCAAGTCAATAAGTACATTTAGGCGTATGTAATCTAGTCGATCAAAATAATACGATTAATTTAACTGTTAAAATGTATTTTGCTTAAATAGATGTTTTTAAATACGAAATATACTAAATGAAACAAATTAAAATGACTACTCGTATTTGTTTATAATCTAAAATTATACTTATAAAGACAAAATTTTGAAATAAGAAATTTACTCGTCATTTTAATTAGCGCATTTAGGGCGTCTCCACGATTCCTTTTTGAAAAAAAAAAAAGTGACTAAATTCTTAAATGCGGTTTCTTGCTTCTGGTTAAGAAACAGGCGTGGTCTTAGATACTTAGGTTATTCGATTGACACCGGGGCTCATAGTTTTTTTACAATTCTGTTTATTGGAAACGTTAGAGTTGCGGAAAGTTTCAGCCTGATTAGCCGATGTTTTGTCCCAATAAAGCGGTGATTTTTTTTCCGATTCCGTTTAATTAAAAATGGCTCAATTAAGTGGTGGTCCCAATTATCCGATGGCCCAATTAAACGGAGTTGACTGTATGATCCACTTAGGTAACGTACATAGGTTTTAGAAGGCACTGAAGCGTTATTAATTTTTATAAGGTGGACTCGTTGGCTATCTCAGAGAGAAGCTTGTATGGTTCGAATTTCCGTGGAAAATAAGAATAAAAATTAATGCAACTAAGTCGAAGCATGTAAGCTTCACTTCATACTTTACTTATGAATTCGAGTGGAAATTTGAGCAGATAAAAATTGATTTGCTTATTTGAGACGGACAAATATTTGGACTGATTCCTAAGAACTAAATGAGAACAAAATGTTTTGTTATCCCACGATCGTATGACAGTCGATTAGGTGCGGTAGTTAACAAGAAGGCGACTCGACAAGTGGTCATTAAGAGGACAATAGACAGAGCTGCCGCAACAGCTACTCTCAATTGTCAAGCAAATGTTGATGTTATGATATTAATACCGAGACAGTAAATGCCACAATTTCGCACGATTTTTAAGGTAATCTTCTAAGCTATAAAAACCCTGCTGTAGTACATCTTAAAGTGGTATATGACTTTCAACTGGAACCTACGGAAACGGAAGCGATCAACAAGTCTTGCCTGAGCCTGAAGTAAGACCTCCTGATGAAGCACATGATCTCTCTGGCCCTAGTCAGTTAAATCGCAACCATGGAGAAGATGGGAACCACACAACAACAAAAATCTACCGCTAAGAATCAGCTCGAGGACAAAAGTCGATGTCGATGTTTTTAGTTGACCTTATTTTTGTTAGTTTTAACGTCCCTTTACGCCACTAGGGCTAATCGGACGACACTACAATCCTAATAGACACTAAATTTTAATGTCTATCCAGGTAAAATTAGGGGAGGGATCTTTAACATGGCATCCACAAGTTCGGGACCTTTCTCGACCCACAACCTTTCCCCTGCCATAATATGGATCTGCCAATCAGCCATTTTACCTTCAAGTTCCTTTACCACAACTCACATTCTACTTGTTCTGCATATTATTTGTTCTTTAGTTTACTTCCTTACTTTTACTGAAGTCTATCTTTAGATGGCTAAAAATTTTCAAGGGGGGGGGGGGCTGTAACCAAACACAGCCCTCCTACTGGATCTGCTATTGATTCCGGTATTTGTTTAATATATAATTTGTTTTATTTGTTCAAAGTACCTTTATGCTGCCAACGCTAATCGGACGATGATACAGTGGGAGTCCTAAATTTTGCCTATCCAGGTATGATTAAAAGAAAGATCTTTAACGAGTACATGACATCCATTTTACGTCCTATCCGAGGGACGGCATTGCCAAGGATTTTTTTACTCCCTTTAAAAACTCGTGGGACGCGAACCCCCGACCTTTAGTATTGTAGTTTGCTATGCTAACCACTACACCAAAGGTAACCCCCAGAACTTATTTTTTATTTTAATGAAAATCATTGTTTAAAAAAAAACAAAAAACTTCTTAGCATATTCAGTAAATTTAAGTTTGAAAGGGCCGAATACAAACTTAAGAACGAGACAATAGTTGACAACTAACAACCAATCAGAGAGCTTTTATGTTATCCGCCTATCAGTTTTCATTTATAAAATCACTGACACTGAAAATATAATTTGTTAAAAGGGAATAGTCGTGTTTATTTATTTTTTCAAGTTTTACATTAGGTTAAATATTCTTAATAAGACGCCTCTAAAAAGTACCGTTTTCATAAAAATAAAAATAAAATAAGACAACTTACAACATCGATCGAAGAAAAAACAACCTATGTTACTCAAAACATCGATGCTTTGGAGGTATCGGCATCGATATCGCTTACATATTTGAACACTGCTTAGATCAGATAACCTGAGAAAAAATGTGTGTTATTAGATTGCAGGTCAACTACTAACTAGAATTAATATACTGTTTGTTCAATTCCAATGTAAATCGTTCAGCATGTTATAAATAAAGTATGATTTCAGTTTATGTAGTAATATCTCTACATACTTAATATAACATTACTACAATAATACCTCATCCTTTCGCACGTTCTTGTTTTTGTAAAATGTATGTATTATGTGTTTCTATTATTATTTATAGGTAAAACTTTGACTTTTATATTATTCAACTTTAAAGAAGCATGATTGAAAAAAATTAAAAAGAGGTAATTTATGCCTACTGACCATATCACTTATGAACTTATTTAGATTAGAAATCTACGTGTAATAATAACTTATCACATCGCGGGTATAAACATACATCAAATACCCAGTTTGATCAAAATAGTTACAGCCGTTTTTGTGTAATAAAAAAAAAAAAAAAAACACATGAAAATGAGACGAAATTTATTAAATAAAGTGCCTCCTCCGTTTGACCAAGTTTGATGAAATTTCAGCTATCGAATTGCGGGCATGCATATACATCAAATACCTAGTTTTCACGATCGCAATACTTTCCCTTGCTCTACATTTCATACCTATATAGGTAAGTGAAAGTAAAAAAAAAATATCTCAGAGGTTAGAATAATAACTTCAACTTTGAATAACCAGTCAATTGCTTTGGGAAAGAATGACTTAGAAGCCTAAGGGTACTTAATCACTGTCTAATAGTAAAATTTTAGAAGAAAAAAAAAATAATATAGTCCAGGCCATTCTGTAGAAACAGAGGAGACGAAGTGGCTGGGAATGGCAGGAAGTGGCATGCCACATCTGGCAGAGGGCCCTTCCCAGAACTCAGATCCAGCCCACTTCTCAGTCATTAGCTCGTCAAATAACATTTAGTTCAAATACAATTCTAAACGAAAAAAGCTGGTGCGATGCGCGCTACACGCAACTTTCACTTACCAACTTACTTAAGTTAGAAATAGACGTGTTTCGATAATATGTAAACGCCATTCCTAAACTTCACACATTTTCCTACATTTATATGCTTAGGTATATTGGTATATCTCCATAAATTATAGAATATGAGTGTATTGCAAAACTTGAAAGTTCTCAGTACTTTTCGATTCATTATTGCTAATTTATTTTTTTAAGGGACCTAATTTCATCATAAGTCTAGTTTTTTTTTTTTTACTGCTTGCTTGTTTATTACTGCGAATAGCTTTTTTTAAATATATCGTGAAGGTGAATGGATAGAAGGTGCATTTACGTCTCGTAGTAAAGTGAGGGGGCACCCATTTTGATCAAAATCGTTAAAGCCGTTTTTGAGTAAATAAAAAAAAACACGTGAAAGGAGACATTTATTCAGTAAAATGCCCCCTCTAATTGATCAATTTTAATGAAATTTTAACTGTCACATTGCGGGCATATACATACATCAAATACCGAGTTTAATCAAAATCGTTAAAGCCCTTTTTGAGTAAATTAAAAAAAAACACGTGAAAATGAGACAACATTTAATAAATAAAGTGCCCCCTCCAATTGATCAATTTTGATGAAATTTTTGCTGTCACATTGCGGGCACATACATACACCAAATACCCAATTTCAGGTTCGTACGATTTATAGCTTTTAAGCTAGTCTGTTCACACACACACACAAACCATTTCGCGGGACTTGGTCATTTGGACTCAGGGGACCCCAAAACGTGTATTTCCGTTGAAAACCGGAAGTCGAAATTTTTCACGATCGCAATACTTTCCCTTACTATATATATTTCATATATAGGTAAGTGATAGTAAAAAGTGACGCGAAAGTCATTCATAACCATTCAATTTAATTCGCTGACGCTTCAACATACAGTGTGGAACAAAATTACGTGCCGTTCACAAATTCAAATTATTGGAAAAGTGAAAAATCAAAACAAAAAAGTTTCTACTTTTGCATTAAGAAATTTCCTTAACTTTAATCATTTTCTCTGATATATATTCCTACTTAGTGTACGTCTTTCATGAATCGATAACTCTATGTTCATTCGATAGTTCTGAAAAATAACTTTAAATAACTGTTTTTTTTGGTCATGTAGGGTTTCTCCTGATTATGGAAGGCAAACGATTGTTATAAACTATACAAGTTGGAAATTGCAATACTGCTTAACTATAAAAAAAAAAATCTTTCCGTTTTATTTTATTTTGAACTCATTGCTTGCCGAGTCATCAAATTCAAGAGATACCCGACAAACCCACAGCTGATCCATCGGCTTTTACAGATAGTTCAAATAATTGTTGTCAAGAGGTAATCGACAAATCCTGGGCATTGGAAAATATCTTCCTGTAACCAAAGCAGTTAGGTTAGTACGTTTTGGCATAACATTTTGTTTGGCCTGTCACTGTCAAACTACCTATAGAATATTTGAATGAAGTACTATAAATTTGAATCTTGCCCATTCAATTTTCAACCTTATACGTTTATACCTATAGTTATTTATTATACAAGTGACGAAAGTAGACCATTTTACAACTCGAGTGAAACGTTTACCCACACGAGTGAGTGTGGTAATTTCACGAGAGTTGTAAATTATACTTTTTTCACGAGTGTAATATTAATTTTTTTCTGTAATCGTGTAATACATGATCAGATCTAACCAGAATATGAACAAAATTAGGATGTTGTGAAGATTATGGTATGTTGTTGGTAGGTTATAAGCATGGTTGTGAAGTAGTGCAGGTTATAAACAAGGAAGGTAATTATTATTATACTTAAATTTTAAAATATATTGATTATTTCCACCAATAATTCATTCACATTTCAATTTATTTTGTTAAAATAAATTCTTACAATGTTAAAAAACATTTAAAAGCATTTAATTTCCAACTTCAAATTATTTTTTAATTTATACTTATTACTAATTAAGAAGGCAATTCGCTTTCTTCACTTGTGAAGAAAGTAATCACTTTCTTCACTCATTTCAGTTTAGTAATGTTACCATTATTCAACGATTACAGAAAAAAGTTATTTTTCATTTATAACACAATTGACGTAAGCTTTTAAGTGTTTTATATAGTAATTTCCAAAATATAAGGTTTGTAACAATCGTTTGTTTTCCATAATCAGGAGAAAACCTACATGTCAAAAAAAAACACATTTATTTTTCAAACCAATCTAATGAACATAGATTTATAAAGTCATGAAAAATTTATTCTAAGTAGGAATATGTCGGAGAAAATAATTTAAGTAAAGAAATCTCTTAATGCAAAAGTGAATTTTTTTTTTTCACTTTTACAATAATTTGAAGCACCAGGGGATTAGATAAAATATTCATGAAAATAACTACTTAGACAGGTAGGCTGGCAAAATTTATCTTTTATTTTAAAATATGGAAGATAGTGGTTTAATTAGTTCAAAATGGTTAATATTTCAAAATCCGAAGTCTTAGAAGGAAGTACCCACTACGAATAATTTCACGTTTTGATTTGTATTTCCACACAGGGTTTAGTAATGTTGTGACTGAGAAGTTTGTTTCATGCTAAATATGATGCTCCGCAACTTTTATCTAAAACATTTTTCATTTAAACTAGATGTTTTTGAGTTATAGGCATTGGAACACGGTTTCCACCAAAATCGTAAAAATTACAGATGTTTGATGTACCGAACCCGGCTAAACCACTAAACCGATTTAAAATTCAAATATATCATTTTATTTGCAATAGTTTAGCCTCTTAGATTAAGAAGGAAGTAATATTTTGTGATCTCTATTTGCCGAATTATATGCGAGTAAAAAAAAAAAATCCCAAAAAAGTTAGACCACAGGGCGCTAAAATATGTTCACGTTTTATTTACTTTGTCTTTACAGGAGTGGACTAATTTTAAAATTAATGAGATCGTTTTACACGGAATTCTATATCCTACAACTATTATACGTAACATTTTTTATTTGGAGTAACCCTCTTTAAATTGTAGGCTTTGGAACATGAGCGTATTTCATTTTTCCGCCAAAGTGGCTAAATTGACAATCGGTTTAGCAAAAAGACACCCGATTTTAACTGTGAGGACCTTAGTCGACGCGAAATTTAATGCTCTTTTATTTTAGAAAAGACACAATTTCTTCTGCGACAAATCGATTTCGAGTTATTAGCGAAAAATTGAAAAAAGTTCGAAAATGTCGATTTTGTTCACCTATAAAATTTGATGGCAACCGATCTGAGGTGGCAGACGTTCACATTAGTTGTCTATGAAATGAATACTTTCAGCCTATATGATGAACAATTTTCTTCAAATCGGGCACGTTTTTGGCCTTGAGCTCCCGGACTATATAGAATAAGTGAATGAAAAACCATAAATTTGAATCTTGCCCATTTTAACCTATTTATATTTATAATTTCAGGTATTTTTCATTTATTATACAGTGTATGTAAGCTTTTAAGTGTTTTGTATAGTATGATCCAAAATATAAGGTTTGTAACAATATTTTGTCTTCCATAATCAGGAGAAACCCTACTTGTCCAAAAAAAAAAAAAAAAAAAAAATTATTTTTCAGACCTATCTAATGAACATAGACTTATAAAATCATGAAAAATGTATTCTAACCAAAAACGTGTGTCGAAGAAAATAATTGAATTTAAGGAATTGTTTACTTTTAAAACATTCAGTTCTTGAGACTATATTGTTCAACAGACCCATTATTTATTTAGACTATATTATTTATAGGACCCAAATCTATATTATCTATAGATTTGGGTCCTGTAAATAGTGCTGGAGGGTGTAGCATAGTGAATTGGACTTTGCTCACCCTTAGTGCTTTGGGTGTCTTGGGGTTGGGGGACATTGGTTGAGATTAGTATCTGCCCTCTGTGACTTCAAATGATTTGTCTGCCTGTTTTGCTGAACTGAAGATGGCTCATGAGAGCCGAAACGTCTTATAAATAAAAAAATGTATTGTTGAGACTAATTTGGTCCCCATCTTGGTACCATGTTAAGGAATTTTCTTAATGCAATAGTAGAAACATTTTTTTTTACTTTAACAATAATTTGAATTTGTGGACATGTAGGGTTACTCAATTATCTTTAAAGCGGACCTTACACGATTAATAATTTTGTCAATATCAATATATTGTCAATACTGTCGTTTAGTCTTGAGGGCCCACCGTCAATATCGCCGTCAATACTCAAATTTTCACCTTACAGGATCAATATTATTGACAATACCATACTGTATTGTCAATATTATTGATCGTGTAAGGTCCGCTTAAGGTAATTTTTTCAATAAACTGAAGATAGTTCGAAATAGAGAAAATGTTCCATTTAAATTTTTTGATAATATGTATTGTATTGCTGGAAAGTTTCCAGTGAAAACCAAATAAACCCAATTATCAAGCGATACCTAAACATAATAAAATGCAATGTTAATAGATACAGGAATAGCTCTATTATTAAATTCTAAAATATAAAATCAAAAAGTTACAAAGAAGTTTTTTTGTAGTTAAGGATATGAAGTTGTTTTTTTTATTAAATATTGTAGAACAAAAGTAGGGGAAATGGTTTCGCCCGGTTTTAAACCTGAATGACCTCAAACTTCTCTATACATATACAAATTCCCGATTTAGGTTCAGTCTAAATTTGGGATACATTTAGCGAGAGGAAACCTGATAAGCCGCTAGACTGATCCTACCACTTTCGTATCGGCATTAACCCTCCTCGGTACTTTTGTATTGTTAAAACAACTAAAATATTATTATAATGATACAAGGAGGAAGATTTTTTTCTACATTTCAGTGAACCTCATGCATTTTTACTTTCACTTCACAACGTAATATATGCATATAATATATCATATATTATATATCAGAAGCATATAATATATCTGTACATCGAAGCATGATTATATTTGTGTCAGTTTTTTCACTGGCAGTTACTTCTTGCAACGTTCTAAAAAATATGAACTTTTATTGTTTGTCTGACATTTTGAATTATTATTTTTCGTAAATAAAAATTATTTAAACCCAAATTAGTGTTGCATTATATTCCGTTCGATTCCATTCAGAGGTTCAAATCAAATTGTTTATTAAATACTTACACTTACCTATATATATAAAATATATAGTAAGGGAAAGTATTGCGATCGATATAACCAAGTCCCGCGAAATGCTCTGTGTTTGTGTGTGTGTGAACAGCCTAGCTCAAAAACTAGAAATCGTGCGAACCTGAAATTAGGTATTTGTATATGTACCTAGAAGCCCGCGATGTGACAGCAAAAATTTCATCAAAATTGGTCAAATGGAGGGGGTACTTTATTTCATAACTTTTTAGGTTTTTTTCGATTTCCTCAAAAATGGCTTTAACGATTTTGATTAAACTCGGTATTTGATGTATTTATATGCCCGCGATGTGACAGTCAAAGTTTATCAATTAGAGGGGGCACTTTACTTAATAAATGTTGTCTCATATTTACGTTGTTTTTTCGATTTTCTTAAAAATAGCTTTAACGATTTTGATTAAACTCGTAATTTTTCATGAGAATTAATGATTGTATAATATTAAGTAAGCTTTATCATTATTAATATGTTCTGAGGGGGCATAAGTGGGGTAGGGGCCTTTTTTGATATCCTATAAAGTACCTTTGATTTTGTTTATATGGAGAAATTATCTGTCTCTCGTTTCGCCTAAAAATCAAAAAATATGAAATGTGAAAAAAATCAAGTAAACATATAGAGGAGAAAAAAAGTAAAATATTCAGTCGACTCATAAAACACGTTGAGCCTACGCATGTGCAGTACGCCTTTACTTATGAGTGTTTATAATTAAAGATGTTCTTTTCATTTATTGGAAATTGTTTGTTTAATGGTAAATTAATTAAGTTTTCAACAAGTACATAGACAATTATAAAATCAGTCGACTTGGAGTATTATGCTTGCATTGCCGAATTATCGCAAGTAAAAACTTTTATTTAATATTAAAAAAATTGAGTGTACTTTAGAGAGCAAATACAAACAAAAATAAGTAAATGAATGTGGAAAAATGCGTGACTTTGAGAAATGGCATTTAACAAAACACGTCAATTTCAAATCAAAGTAAGTTGGTAAGTGAAAGTTGTCTGTTGCGCGCATCGCACCAGATTTTTTGTTTTTTGACAGATCTAATTCAAGATAAATTTTAAGATTTTGTAAGCACAGAACCATTGTCGTTGTAATTGCCTTTACTTTAATAAAAGGAATGCCTTTAGTTGTGAAGCAACTAAGAAAATTTTATTGTTGTAGTTAAAAACACATTTATGATTATGGGTTCATATAAGGTATTTCAATTTCCATAAATATGAAGAGGAAGGTAGCTATTATTGGTCAGGTTATAAACAATGCGGGTAACAGTTGATTACAAGGTGATAATAGAGAAAAGCTGTTAATTTAAATTTCATTACTTTACATTGCACGACTATTAAAGTTTGAAAAGCAGTGCTATAAAATCAGGTTTTTCATTATTAATAGTAGATATACATATTTATACCGACTATAGCTTTGGTGTTCAGTTTCATTCTATAGTAATATTACTGTAGTAATACTAAGGGCGAATTATTAAATAAAAATAAAAATAATAAAGCCATTTAATGGCTCGACAACCAGCATTCAGGATGAGTGCAACCTATGTAATTATAGAGTTAAAGAAGATATTTATCATTTTCTAGCAGTGTGCCCAATAATTGCCCCATATCGCCTTCCAGTTTATGGAGAAAGAGTTGTATCATTTACTCTCATTATATCAACATTAGCACCAGTAAAACTATGACAGTGAATTAAAAAGACTAGAAAATGTGTAATATGCCATAAAATGTAATCAATATATATTATAAAGCAAAGTGTACAATGTGCGTGCCGAAAAGGCTCAAAAACGACTCCACGTAGGATTATGGAAGTTATGTCTTCGTTTAGCCATATGACTCCTTACGGAGAAGAAGGTTTCCGTTTTTCTCTTAAAAGTGTAAAATTGAAGAGATAAGGACTGGAATTTGAAGCCTCTCGCACCATTTAATTAACCTCTCTGAGATTGAGATACGAGTTTATGAATGAAAAATTTAGTTCGAGCTCCAGGCTACCAGGAAGCGCTAGGGTGCGTTTCACTCAATGTTTATTGTCCATTCATTCAGTATGTAATCCTTCTATATTTTTTCAGCTGTTCTTTTTAAATTACTAAAAAAGTAAGAGAAAATAATTATTTTGTGTTTCAAAATAAAATAAGTACTTTACATCTCAGCAATCAATTAGAAAACCTACTGGATTCCTTAAAAAATTAGTTTTCTCATAAGAAGGCTAATATATGATCAGCACATTACATTTAATCTATTTATAATATATACTTAAGTAAATTTAATGCAATATGAGTGAACATTTCTTAGTAGTACAGTGAGCGAATAAAATTAGACATAAAAAATAGATGAATTGACTAAATATAAATCTTAAATAAAAAGTTTGAAGTGTTCTTACTGTATTTATGAAAAAGAAGTTAGTTTGGTTACTACGTATGATGAGCATTCCAGTTGACAAAACGACTAAATCCAATAACAGCATTCAAGATTTTATCATCCCTCATAGTTTAAGATAAAAAGAAATATGATGAAAAAATTGTGCCTTCAAGAAATTTTGGTTTTCACGTTGTAATAGTGATAAGATTCAAGATATGCAGAAACCGTTCAAATTACGTGGGGATATCTTAAGGGAGGTTGAAATGAAAGAAAAATCTTATAAAAAAGTTTCTATGAATCTTCGGTAGTTTCTATACTTCTGGATCAAATAGGACCACCATACAGGGTTCCTTATTTGGGCGGACTCTGCAGATCTCAAGTCTGCAGAACATTGATACCAAGTTAAAACGAAAGTTTCAAGAAGGTGCTAATTTTTTTCAATATTTCCTTTAATTTTAAAGTTTTACTGTTATTAAAACTAGCACACAACTACCGGAGCGAAGCCGGGCACCCTAGCTATAAGAAATAAGGATAGGCATAAGTATTTATATACTGTTTTAAAAAATATATAAGACGACATATGGCTAACGTGGAAAAAGAAGTTACATAGGATAAAATAACCCCAGAGGATGAGCCAATAGCTCGAAACGTTGGGAAACAAATAAACTTTTATATACGGAAGAGACTCCATCATTAAAAAATACTATCATTCTTTTTGTAACTAAACTCTTATTGTACTTATATACACTTTGTATAATTTTTTATATTTTGTCAAATAAACTTATTATTATTATATGTATTAGAATTTAAGAAATATTTATGTATTTATTTTAAGAAATATGTAGTCCTTGTAAAATCCTTTCGTATAATTAGCCATTTCTTGTCACCAGGGAAACCAAGATACAGTTATTTACTCGAAATAAACATAATTAATGGTACTTTACAATGAGGATAAGACCCATTTCATATTGAAGAATCCTGCATTAAGATTAAACATGATAAGTTTAATTGAAATCGTTAGTGCCGTTTTTGAGAAATCGTGAAGAGAAAATTCTGGTGCGATGTGCGCAACACACAACTTTCACTTACCAACTTACTTAGATTAGAAATTGACGTGTTTTGTTAAATATGTAAACGCTATTTCTCAAATTCACACATTTTTTCACATTCATTTACTTTTTTTTTGTAATTGCTCTTTACAGTACACTAATATTTTTTATTTAAAGTTTTTCCCTTCTTGTGATAATTCGCCAATGCAAGCATATTACTCAATCGAGGCCCATTATATAATTTTATATTTATTTATAATTGCAGTTATAATTTAAATTAAATGTGTATGTGTTTAAAACACGTTGTCTGTATTAAATGCGCATACGTGAGCTCAACGTGTTTTATGATTTGTCGGAATATTTTTCTACTGTATATGTTTACACAATGCTTTTCATATTTAGCCATTTCATATTTTTAGGCGTAATGAGAAAGGTTAATTTCTCCATATAACCAAAAACAAAGGTACTTTATAGAAAAACAAAATTCCCTATTTAAGCCCCCTGAGAAAGAATACTTGATTCTAATTAAGCATGACGAGTTTAATTAAAATCTTTATAGGCGTTTTTGAGAAAATTGATAAATACTTAAAAATTGGACAAAATTTATTAAATAAAGTGACCCCTCCGGTTAACCAATTTTGATGAAATTTTCGCTGTCACAACACGGGCATATACATATCCTAAATACCCAACTACAGGTTCGTAAAGTCTATAGTTTTTGAGCTAGTCTGGCCACATTCACACACAAAGACCGATTCGCGGGACTGGTTATTTGGGCCAGGGGACCCCAAAACACGTATTTCCGTTGAAAATCTGAAGTCCAAATCTTTCGCGATCGCAATACTTTTCCTTATATTTCACAAAATAGATAAATGAAAGTAAAAAAAAGGATTTGATATCTCACCATTTATTATTTGAATATAATAACAATAGCGCCTAAAAATAAGAAATGGCTGAACATGAAATATGAAAAACATTGAGTAAACATATACAGTAGAAAAATAGAAAAATATTCCGAAAACTCTTAAAACACGTAGAGCTCACGTATGCGCGTTTAATGAAAGACAACGTGTTTTGAAACATACACATTTAATTGAAATTATAACTGAAATTAAAAATAATGCTTGCATTGGCGGCAATTATCAGAAGTAAGTAACAACTTTTTGTCGATCTTCCTAAAAACAACATGAAATACGTACATATAAAAAAAACTCAAAATAAGTTTTAGTTGATTGAAATTTACAAGATCATGTTTTTCTTTTGGTGTGATCTATCAGCTGTTGCTCCTTGGGAGCTCCGCAGCTGCATCAATTAGTAGCATTTCACGCTCCTCGTCTTTTTATTCCGACGTTCTATTTTTATCCAAAGAGGAACATGTAAGCTTGTTATTAGTCGATCCAAAGTTAATAGCCGCATTTTCATTCGTTTAAAAGTGCTCGTATTTTTTTCCAGAAAAAAATTTACGACATGGACATAAATCTTTGTAAATCGCTAGAAAAAAAAACTTCACGAGATCTTCTATGAAAAATTGTTACATAGGCGATTCAATAAAATAATAATTATTTCGACCGGTTTCAGCGACATCATCGTTTACATAAAATTCGTTATCTTAAAAGTTAAATCTTTATAATACAATGGAAATGATGTTCGTTGGTAACCATTTCACGTGAGAATGGCTGGACGGATGAGGCTGACTTTTTTTTTTTTTAAATGTTCCTAAGGGCCTATTCACACTATCGGTTTCGCGTTTTCATATTTCATTAACTTATTTGAAGGTGAACATTTTACAGAAACAAGAAAGGGTTGTATAACAGAGCTAATATATCCAATACGTAGTCAAATATCGATGTTAAAAATATCTTTGTTTTTCACAAAACTTGATTAAAAAAAATTTTTTTTTTTTTTTAAACATCGAAGTTGGGAACATTTTAGTTTCTGTCAAAACATCGCTGTTAAAAACATGTTTGTTTTTATCAAAACATCTATGTTTAAAAAAATATTTAAATATTTGTTGGTTATCTTTGGTACAAGCATATTTCCTTTCAAGCTTGCATTTACTGAGTCTAAACATTGTGTTATGAGGTTCAATTTTAAGTGTTAGATTTTTCTTTAAAGGAGGGGGAGAGCGGGGTTGGTTGGCGTCGGGAGAAGGTTGGCCATCGGATTATAGTTTCCGTCACACCTGTTGTGAAGGCCCACCATTGTCCCATGTGACCCGCTCGACCTCGGGAGTCTTGTCCTGAGTTTTCAATCCGATGCTAACAGTGTAGATGTGAGTGTGCTTCATTGGTCGATTTTACAACATGTAAGTAATTTTCAGTCAATTTAGTTTAAAGGTATGGAAAAACATTTAGCTCCGATTCTGTTCACATAGCTCCAAACTCCTTTGAAAAACCTAACCTTTCGATTGGCCAGTTTCTTGTTTGATTGTTCTCCCCTGTCCTGGCAGCCGTCTTTCATATGAACTCTCCTGTGGGGTTAGTTGGCTCTCTTCAACTTTTTTTTTGGCGCAGTAGCAATTCACAAAAGCAAGGTAAACATAATCAAAGGTGAAACTAACAATTGTCTTTAGTTCCAGCGAGGAAGATGAGAGCAATTTTTCTTATGCAGAAAGTGACGACAGTCTAAACTTCTATCTTCTTCTATTGTCATTCTATTTTCCCTTAAAAGCTGTTAAAACCGATTCAGAATTATTGTACCATTATAGTTTAGATTTTAATAACAATAATATCTGTCAGGCAGTACTTGAATGAGATGGCTAAACAACCTTCTAGGCCAACCAGCCCCACATAGGGGGTTAATTAGCATACTCTGGATTGATGAATTCTTCAATTTTCTATGATCTTAGAATTAAATATTATGTTGTGAAAAAAAATACTTGAAGTACTCTAGAACTAGTAGTTCACAGTGGTATTGACCCCATTGGGAATATATTAACAGGAACGACTCAAGAATCAAAAAACTGAAAACTGTTGCCAACCAACCCCGCTCTCCCCTACTCTTTCAATAAAAAAAAGAGGTCAACTAATTAAAACATCGATGGCAACATCGACACACAACCATCGATGTTTCAGAAACAAACTCCTGCGGACGCCATTTGCTTCCGTAGCAATTTATATTGCTACAAATATCTGACACTCTTGGTAATATAATTTAAAAAAAAAAAAATCTCTCAAACTTTGATTCCCACCTGACAGCAATCTAGTACAGCAATTCGCACAATCAGCGAAATGGATGCCTGCAGCAACGCATTTATACGAGTATGTAAGGCAATTAGGGTATTATCGAAGGAAAGTGCCCAGCAGCACCTCTCTTTCCGGGATTGATAATTCAAGAGATGAGGTCTCCCATCCAGCTTTTTTTTAACCGCCTTCTAAAGGGGCATGTCATTAATCAGACTGTTGTTATGTCCTTGTAATTTAACAAAAAAACGTGAATAAACTGTTCGTATGAGTTGTACGATTGTCGGTTTTGTAAGCCTGTATGCAGTGTTTGGTTACTTACGTACCTGGGAGCGTCCGTAATTAATCTCAAAATTTTGGATCGAAAAGTTTGTAATTTTTGTAAGTGCGTCTTTTTAGGTGACCCGAAAATCTGTGAGGCGTATGTCAAAATGGATTCAACTAAGTAGGTGTATTTATTCAGGTAATTATTTATAATCAGGGATCGAAAATATAAGTTAACTTTTATTTTAAAAGTTAAACTTATATATTTCTTTTTATCCTTTTTCATTACAAAAACTTTTTGATAAAGTTATCTAAAAACTTTTATTCAAATAACTTTTTGCATGAAAGTTCATTTCAAAATATTATTCTGAAACTTATTCATAAAAAGATTTTAGTAAAAGAAAATAATTTCGGAAATGTAAAAATTTATTTTATTAGGTTACAATTTTTAATATTTCGTAAATATGTGTATTATTTTTAAACTACAAAATTATGTTTAAAAATACCATGGAATCAGTACAGTTAAGAATCATGGATTGTACGATAATTTTAGTGAAAATAAAAAAAGGGGAAAAAATACACTTAGGGTCTGGCCACACATGTCCGCACCGGATCCGCACCGCAGCAATAATATAGGTTATGTTGAAAATATTTTTAATTTAACTTACATATTACCTTTAGTTATGCCTAAAGTGGCCTGTGTCTGACATGTGTGGCTTGAACTTTAGGCATAACTAAAGGTAATATGTAAATTAAATTAAAAATATTCTGAACATAACCTGTATTATTGCTACGGTGCGGATCCGGTGCGGACATGTGTGGCCAGACCTTTAATCTGATCAATATCACTAACGTAAAAAACGGGATAAAAAATTATTTCGCTTTGGTGAGCTCGGAAAAGCAATTAATACAATTATATGAACTGTAAAATAAAAAAATGAAATAAATCTTTAATGCAACTTACCAAGCTTACGCTGTACGCTGATTCTGAATTTTGAGCAAGGGTGAAATGAGGATAATCGGGTAAAAGGCATTGAAAGGAGATTCTAGGATAATGGAAATTTTCTCCTGTTGCTCGTCCTTCTTGAATTTTGCGGCCAACGGCAAACAATGATGATTGAAGAGAAAAATTATGAATTTCATACCCAGGAGGCAGAAAATCGTAATAAATTGACACCGAAGAGGTACCAAAAAAACCATCGGCGGACTCCCAATTGTGATCACACACGACGATGAGGCTGCTTACAATTCCACATTCAGAGAGCAAGTGACCAAAAAAAAAAAATGGCTAAGCTCGGCATTCTAATCCCTTATAAATGCCATCATGATGCCACTGATAACCAATTGTTAGCCCAGCGATTGCTATCTCCGTGACACTTAAGGTGGAAAATTCAAATTGAAATGTAAAAAAAAAGAATTATGTATTATGAAATAAAATAAAAAAATACCGAACATAGATATATAATGTATAATATCGTTACTCAATACAGAAATATTTAGATTATTATTCAACAATTATCATTTAATTTAACAAGTAATACAATTTAAAAACATTTTAATTTACACATCAAGAATAAATTTCAAAGTATCCCCTATTGGAAGCTGCAATCTTTTAACATTCCTTTGCTTATTTTTACTGATATGGGTTTTAATTTGACCTTGCTACACTTAAAGTCACTATTACATTCATATAATCATCATCATAAAAACACTTTTATGGAATATACATAAATGGTTTTTGAAATTCGTTAAAAAATTACCTTTAATTGTTCTTGCACAACAGTTTTTGAAACTCAACTCAGAATCACTCGGTCTTTTCTACGCACCATCGTAATTCGTGAACCGTTTACCCACTGGTAACAACTAAAATCAAAACGAAATGGTCTGGAGAGATGAGATAATGACTTAACACTGGACTTATTTTGATTCGAGAAGAATGAAATAATAGGATAAGAATAAATATACCTTTAACTAATCCTGTTATAGGATTATGCCTAAAAATAAACAACAGTATAAGTAAACAATCTCTTTTCCTATGATAAAAACTTTTATGATCAAAACCTAAGGCGAAGAAGTTATTGTTAAACTCTCACTTTACTTTAATTTTATTTGCCCCATATGTTTAGGTGAACCTTGAACTTTTTGTAGGAAAACTTATATCAAAAAGTTATCGGAAAACTGTTATTGATAAAACTTTTAAAATGAAACTTATTTAAAAAAATTAATGACTCTTTCGACCCCTGTTTTTAATTATAATTTTTTGAGAAATGTTGTACTAAACTGAAGAATTTGGTGGCAGTTTTTTTGTTTTTTTTTTCTTTGAGGAATGTAGTTAGTAAGAGTGCGTGGTTGCGAATGTTTGAGACCGCTGGGAGAAGTTGTGGCCGGGCCCAGACAAACCTAATGAACTCGCCTCGATCGTAAAATTTTAATAGCGGAACGTTTGTTAGGGAATACCAGCCTACCTCGCTGGCGGGTACGTGTGCTCAATATCCAACCTACCTCGCTGGCGGCCCTTCGGTTACGAGTGTTCATATCCAACCTACGTCACTATACGCGTTCCCTTTCTCTCGCTCTTCGCGAATCGTTAAATAGGCAATAATTCTTTGATAAAGGCGAAATGAAAGGGTTCTAAAATTATCGAAATAATTACACTGTGCTATGAGTTGTTTTTTTCTCAATTAATAATTGTTTAGTGATCAAATTACTAGCACACGTAAGATGTAGGTAGCAATTTTATTCGAGGCAGCGCACACAGGGGTATTTGGCCCTAAAAGCTGGCCAAAACCCATTTTTTGAAGTTTGAAATTTCTAGTAAATAATGACTCGAAGTTGAAGTAGAGGACCTGTGGGATCATGCAACATGATTCTTATCTCTTCCAGGCCCTTAATCCGGCGGCTATTCTAATTCAAATCTGACCTTATCCTTTAACCTGTCTGTGCTCATAAGTATTGTTCTACAAAATATATTAATTTTCTTTGTTCTTACTGAAGTATCGGCGTTATCATATGATGGATAGTTCGAGGCAAGGTTTGTACTTGTTATCCAGATAGTTATAATTTTTTTGTATTCAATACTAGTATCAATATCTTTTTGTTTTTTTGGTAGGTATATTTTAGAGCTAAAAATTAAATTTGAAGGTTAAAAAGTTATACTTCTGGACATTTCTGGGCAACGAAATATTTTTTATGATAATGTATAATTATCGTAGATTATGTTTCTTGAAAAACATTCTGCGAATAGCTGCGATTGGGAGACTTATAATTTTTTATTACTAAAATATCAATTTCATTAAATAATAAAAAAAATTCAATTTTGTTATATTTTCATTTATTTGTATTTAAGGGTCTTTTGGAAGAATAACTGTAACCGAATGGAATTATTTGACATATTTTTATAGTCAAAACATTAGCTTTTAAAAAAAATAAGGAATTTTTGGTGTCTTTTATCATTGGGAAATATTGTAATAACCTAGAATATGAGAAAGAGCTAAAACAAAATTATCCATTTTGAGGCATGATTTCCAAGTGAGATAGAATGCTTCTTCAAGGAAAAGAAATGTTTTTGAAACAGCAACAAGAAATGGCTAATTCGGACGATATCAATTAAAAGCTCAAGATCTGGTGGACGCTCTGAAAAATCATTTTTTACTTTAAAATTTACAACGGATTTATCAATGGTATGCTATGACACCATATGTTCACAAAATTTTAAGAGATGGTTTTGAAGTGATAAAAAGCCCTCTGCTTCATATTGGTCTTTTATCTGAGGAAGCAGCAGAAACTCGAAATAACCATTTCCGGGTTTATAGAGAAAATAAGACCAGAAAATTTTACCGGATAGAGTGCAATCTGGATTTAATTAATAGATTGATATTTACATCAGATTCAGTTATCACAGGTATGAGAAGTTCAAGAAAAAAGGTATCAGGTTTTGTAAGGAAACTTTAGAAATGTTGCCACCCCCAACCAACTAAACCGATAGTGGTGATTCCGAAAGTTCATTAAGTTCACCTATTTTACACTATTTTCATTTTTTTTAAAAATACTAGTAATAGATAAATGATAATAAATCTATTTAGTTACAAGCATATTTCATGGGTGCAATGCATAAAGAGAAAATAATATGAACATAAATTGTAAACCCATGGATGCCTATTTCACAGTCGGTGGATTTATGTAAAAATTTATTTTATGAGGTGAAGACACTCATACAGTATTACTATTTCTACATAAAATGAGCTATATTTAGTCATTTTGGAAGTCCACTAATTGAAATTGAATTGTATTTATTACATTTACAATGGTTTACAACGTCCTTATCTACTAATAATAATATGTATAATTATTATACATATAATAATTTATTATATTAAATATTAAGTTATAATTTTAAATTAGGGCCTTCATTACTCATGAAATGTAAAAAAAAAAAAAGTGCGTCCCCCCTCAGAAAATTTCTGGATCCGCCACTGATTGCCATCTCATGTTTCAGAGACATATAGGTGCTTCTCAAATCACAGGCCATTATGGAATCCCAAAGAGATTCATTAGCAACCATTCGTAATGATTTGTATTTGAAAGGTAATTTTACTTTTTCACTAAGAAAAGTCTTCGCAGGAAGTATGCGCTATGAATAATTTCACGTCTATGTTTGTATTCCTACACCGCAGAAAGCTTGCATGGTCGTACCCAGCGGGGGGGTAGGGGGAGGCAGCTGCCCCCCCCTGGAAGGCTGGAAGCAATAATTTTTTAGGCTTTTAAGACTGGAAGCAATAATAGAATACATTTTTTTCAAGCAAATAATTGTAATAACTTAGTTGATAAAGCACTGCTATAATTATACATAAGTTTGGTTTAATTCACCTTTTCCGCGGTAAGGTGTTACAACCTGAACGACCATAGCTTGCCCCCCCCCTAGTTTTTAGCTTGCCCCCCCTAGTTTTGATCCTGGGTACGCCCTTGGGAGCTTGTTTAATGGAAAATTTTATGCAATACAACCTTCTTTGGGGGAAATTTTTCATTCAGGTTAGACGTTTTCGAGTTACGGGAGTTTCTACCAAAGTGTTAAAAATTAGCAATATTAGTTGTTCGATATTGGCTAAACGACTAAATCGATTTTAAAAGTACTTCAACATCCAAGGAGACATCGATACAGCCACAGAGTACTATAAACACTTTCACAGGGGGTCACCTGTGGTGTGTTAGCATGCCAACCTACTACACTATACCATACTAAAGGTCGCGGGTTGGTGGGCCGGGATAGCCGAGCGTGTAATAGCGCGACACGCTTTAGCACGCTCGAGCCGAACGGTGGCGGTTCGAATCCGCCCTGGGATGGTTGACTTTTATTTCGTGGAGGCCCCACGGAATAAATCTCGACCAACCCACCATGGTTAGAAAAGGTTGGTTACACCTCTAGAGTAACACCTGTATGCTACACATGGCCAGGTAGGGGTACCAAACTAAAAAAAAAAAGGTCGCGGGTTCGCATCCTGAGGGGGCCCTAGGATTTTTTAATAGGAGTAAAAAATCCTTGGCTATGCCGCCCATCGGATAGGACGTAATTTTAATCCTATTTAATCTAATACTAACTGCTTTTGACAAGAGGTATCTTAAGTGGCATTCCAACTAATGCTAAATATAACTGGTCCTAACAATAAATAGTTACAAATAGGAACAACGTTTCATGATCAGTATATTTTCTCTACTAAGGAGTTAATCGAAAGGTGTGAAAGTAGATTTATTCCATGGGACTGCAACAAAATAAATTAAATCCCGTCCGGGTTCGAAATTCGTCGTGGAAGATTCCAACACACATACCCCTGAAGAAAAGAACACAATACCAACCTAACCTAAAAGAACCACCAGATCAACGTTCTATGAGAATAATTCCTTCAAATTATACTGCTTGTTGCTGTTCTACTATTTTCTTAAACTAGAAATAATAGTCCTTTTACTACTTGGAAAATTGGGATCACCTGTGGTGAAGTAGTTAGCATAGCAACTCGCAATACTAAAGGTCATGGGTTCGCGTTAGGGGGTTAGCCCTAGGGTTTTTTAAAGGGTGTAAAAAATCCTTGGCTATGCCGTCTCTCAGATAGGACGTAAAATGGATGTCCCGAGCCTGTACGATGTCAGGTACTCGTTAAAGATCCCTATCCTAATTATACCTGGATAGGCAAAATTTATGACGCCCACTGCAGCATCGTCCGATTAGCCTTAGCAGCATAAAGGGACGTTAAACGAACAAAAACTTTCACGAAAAAATTTCCACCCGGTCGATTTTTGGGGCAGCCAAGGCCAAGAGACTTACTACAATAATTCGAACGGGATCAATAGCAGATCCAGTAGGAGGGACGTGTTTGATTGCAGCCCCCCCCCCCCCTTGGAAAATTGTTAGCCATTTAAAGATAGACTTTAACTTCAGTAAATTTAAGGAAGTAAGATAAGGAACAAGTAATATGCAGAACAAGTAGAATTTTAGGTGTGGTAAAAAAACAAAAACAAAACAAAAAACAGCTGATTGGCAGATCCATATGGCAGGGGAAAGGCTGTGGATAGAGTGCAGCTGCAACCCCTCTTTACAGCCTGCTGGACCCGCCCATGATCTGATCGGGATGGATGCAAACATTTGCGTATCATAAACATTTTGCAGATGAAATATGCAAAACTTGGGACAATCTTTGTTATTAACATTTAAACAAGAAAGGTTAAGATTTGACACCTTACCCGATTAGACATTGCTAATTCGGCGACATGGCTAACGTCAGAGCATAGATTGGCGCTAATCGAACCAGCTGCCCTTGATCCCACCAATAAATATCCATTCCGTCCTATTAGTTCTCCCATCAAGAAAGTTGCTATTAAACTCTTGTTGGGGGGGGGGGGGGGGGCGTCTTCAATAATACTGGCAGTATATCACATACAGTTCGATCACTATCTCTAGTGTCTAGACGTGCCTCCTACCCCACCTTCCATACATGTTTGGAATACTCAAATTGTTGGTCGGTTGGTTGGTGATATTTAGAGGCGTTAAACCATAGTGCAGTCATCAACCCTATATTACAGGGTGAAAATCACTACAATTTTACTAAAGGATAATAAATCTTCAGAGTCTAGAAGTCAAATTTTTTATATTAATTTTAGTTCTATTAGACTTCTCAAGAGCTTTTTGACAGTATTTTCCTCGTCCGCCAGAGCCGCCTTCACATCTGCTGGCACACCGTTTCGAGACAGCGCTCCTCTGTATGCAGGGCATTCCTCGATCATGTACTTTACACTTACTAATATACCGCATGTAGAGCATCTTGGTGGTGGTTCCGATCCGTCAGGACCACCTCCTCGCGACGGCTGCTGCGGCAAGAGCTACCTCATGCTTTCACGCTATTTTTAATTACTCTCAATTTACTAGATGCAATTTCTTCCCACATCGTTTGCCATCCTCGTAATATTGTATCTTTCAGGGGACGCACCAGATCTGAGGGCGACAACAGGGCACATCCTCGGCCAGGTAGGCTCTTAGCTTCTTTTGCTGCCTTGTCCACAAGCTCGTTCCCGGTGATGCCGGTATGCCCGGGCACCAATATAAAGTGGACATTTTTCCTTTTTCCCTGAGCATCGCTATATATTCTTGGATTCTTACACCGACAGGGTTGTCAGAGTACAATAGGTCGAGACCGCGTAACGCACTCAAAAAAAAAAAAAGTACAAATCACGATATTTTCATTTGAAGCTGCCATGGTAAAGATCGATGTAAGGATCGAAACGTTTGCATTTCAAAATAAAAAATGTTTAACTGAAAATCCTAACTTTCAATCATCCTATAGAAATTATAACACGATTTATCAGACTTAAGAAAGGGAACAATAAAAGTTTTAAGGAATATTATTTATTAAAATCAATGTAACTATAATTATCGATTAACTTTATTATAATAAACTGGTGATTAATTGAATTGAAATATTTTAAATTTTAATATTTAAATGTTTATAACTTTGTATTTGTATACTGCACTAACCTAGTCAAATGTTAAAGACGTATTTATATTAATAATCAATTTAGATCAATACTTGTAATTTTCTAGATGAATGAATTGAAAGGCAAATAAACTTTCGAGGAAGATGTTAAAACTTCGTTATATAAATATATGATTTCGATATTATTAAAGATGGTGGTGACTGGTTTGGACATAACTTATAAATTTGAACGGAGAAAGAATTCTTCCCCTAAAATGTGCATGCTGAACTGAAGATCGGAGACTTTCGGTAGGGTAGGGCGTGATCGAAACATCTTGTTTTGTTTTTTTAATCCAGCAGCAATAAAATAGCATCTAATACGATGTGTGCCGAACATAATTGAGCACTTCTGGATTCTTCATGTTCCACATATCACCTGTCAGCTGATCTAGCGATGTAGTGGTTGTCATTTTATTTCAGTTTTTCAAATTAAATCGTAAGTAACTAAAATTATCAATAGAATAGAAGTTTTTTATCAATCAATATCATTGCATCGTATTACTTCGGATAAACAACTCCAAGATAGCGACCGGCGTGAGTAAACAACAAGGTATTCCGATCACACCCTACCAGATATCCACAAATCAGTTCGTGTTTACCGAGAGCTCCCGAGATCCGATGTCGGCTTTATCCACATTTTTGAAAGAGAATTCATTCGCTGTTTACTTTATTAGGTTAGATCCGATCTAAAAAAAATCTGATATCTAATAAATCATGTACGATTTGTTCTTTTTCCATAATGGAGACATATTATTTAAAAACATCATCAAATAATTTTCAAAAATATTCTTTTTGGTTATTTAAATACATGTTTCTTGAACTGGCAATATAAAATATAAAGATTTAATAACAATATAATATAAACATTTAATTAAATTAATCTTGAGCAGAGTCAATATCGTAACTAATGAAGGCCTACTGAATTAGGATTATTGCTAGTTGAAACTTATTTAAATAAATTGATTCTATTTAATTACTCATCAGTGGATTATAATAAAGTTAGCCGATAATTATAGTTAAATTGATTTTAATAGATACGATTTCTTAAACCTTTTGTTCCCTTTCTTCAATCTAATAAATCATATACAGGGTGTTTCGGAATTGCACGGCACTATTTTAGGTACGTGTTCTCTAACACAAAATAAACAAAAAAGTTCATATTAACATGTATCTCAAACTCATTTATTAAACAGATATCAAAGGTTAAAGATTTATTATTACTATTTATTTATTATTATTACAACATTTAGAGTAAATGTTCAAAGGCGCCTCCGTTTTGTTGAATGCAACATTCAGCACGACGAATCCATGCTTCTCTGGCTCTTCGTATAGCATCAGGATGGTGGTTGATAGTTACTGCGGCTTCCACGATCCGATTTCTTAGCTCTTCTTGCGTGTCAACTGCCGCAGAATAAACCATAGACTTCATCCAGCCCCACACAAAATAATCTAATGGCGTTAAATCCGGAGATCGGGGTGGCCATTTAACAGGTCCGTTTCGACCAACCCATCGGTCTCCATAAGTTCCATTTAAATAATCAGTGACACTATGAGAAAAGTGAGCTGGAGCACCGTCATGCATAAACCACAGCCTTTGCCTAATGCCTAGCGGAATATCATGCAGATTATTTTGCAAAAAATGCAAGTAAGATATACCTGACAGCCTAGGTGGCAAAAAGAAGGGGCCGATGATTTTGTCGCTTAGAAGACCACACCAGACATTTAAAGAGAATGTTTGTTGGTAATGTCCAACAGCAGTCGTATGAGGGTTTTCTTCGGCCCAAGTATGGGTATTTCGAAAATTAAGAATCCCGTTTCTTGTAAAGCAAGATTCATCAGTAACCAAAATGCAGTTCAGGAAGTTAGGATCTCGTGTGCATTGTCGGATTAACCACTGGGAGAAATTTCTGCGCTTGTTATAATCTTGTGGTAACAAATCTTGCCTACTTGATACGTGAAATGGATATAATTGTTGTTCGCGTAAAGTTCGCCATACGCTTGTAGAGGAAACATCGAAACGACGTGACAATCTTCTGGTACTAGTAGTAGGAGATAACTGAACAGCATCGAGTATTTCTTCTTCTACGTTTGCAGTTCGTCGAAATCGTTGTCGACCGGCGTTCACTCGTATAGGTTTTAGCGTACCATTATCCCTAAGACGTCTTTCAATGGCCTCAAACGTTTTACGATTTGGTATTCTTCGGTTAGGAAATTTTTCACGATATCTTCGAACAGCAGCAGCACCGTTTGTATGTACCTCGCCATAAGTTAAAAGCATGTCTGTTTGTTCATCAAAAGTGAATAAATTTGTGGTATCTCCCATGATAATCATAAATTGAACTGTGTCACAAGATTCACTCACACTAAAACACACAGAACTAGACAAACAGATGAGCAACTACTGTCATTGCTTATCGTTCATTTGTTTATCAGGTGATTAAAACCTTTTATTTAGTATTAAACACGTTAAACGTTGTACAGTCAGTCTTAATGCAGTAAATAAATAATAAATCTTTAACCTTTGATATCTGTTTAATAAATGAGTTTGAGATATATGTTAATATGAACTTTTTTGTTTATTTTGTGTTAGAGAACACCTACCTAAAATAGTGCCGTGCAATTCCGAAACACCCTGTATAATATGTTCTTTTTCCTATGGAGTTATATCATTTAAAATCATCATCAAATCATTTTAAAAATTATCCTTCTTGGTTATTTAAATACATTTTTCTTGAAATAACAAAAAGATGATAATCTTGTAGTTAGGCATACTCGGATGCTTATATTATTAATTTATTTGTACCTTTTACATTTAACTTTATGTGCATTTAACGTGAACCCATTTAAACAGGACAATAATATATTTTTAAAAAGCAAACAAATAAACTACTACATCTGCTCGTGAACTGTTGGTAAACCCGAACTGATTTGTGAATATCGGTAGGGTGTGATCGGAATACCTTGTTGTTTACTCACGCTGGCCGCCATATTGGAGTTGCTAATCCGAAGTACAATAATACCCATTGCATTTAATTTGATATTATTGATTTATAAAGCAGAGATAAAAATAACAAACTCTGCGACAGTTAAAGAAGCAGTGGACATTGTACTTTTGTAGCTAGGGGCAATCTAAAAGCAATGCCTGGATGATATCGTCGCCTGCTGATCGTGTGCTGACTCCAACATTAATACAGTACTCTGCTCCGAGGGTCTATTGTTCATGAGGATTCAGGAATTTTTCCGTTTGCAATTTTCCGTTTAATTTAGTAGGTTTTATTTTAATCCTATTTAATCTAATATTGTCTACTTTTATTATAGATATCTTAACCCTTAACTACTCACGTCGGGTCATATTGACCCATACTAAGTTTCATTTCATTCTAATTACACCTTTTTGGCATTGAATGATCAGCAAACTTTGACATATCCTTTGTTTTGGCTCCAGTTACATCTTGGCAGTGTCTGAAAAATAATGGAGGTGTTTATTTTGTCTAAATCGATATTTTGACCATTTTTTTTCTGTCCGATGCGGGGACTAAATTTGTATAAAACCCCTCATTTCTTATCTGTTTTAACTGCAAAGATTGTTCGAATTTAAATCAAAAGAAATTATGTTAATAATAGTAATTTTAAGGAGTTTCTTTATTTACCTATAATTTAACATGTTATTCATATTTTAAGACATTCATTTATTGTATACATAAACAAATATATTTTATTTATTCATGGTCATTGGTTCAATAATTAAGTTATAATTTTTAAACTGTTCAATTAGAAGATAAAAGATTCGACCTCGGCCGGGAATCGAACCCAGGTTCACACCTGAAACCAGGTTCAGGACCTGGGTTCGATTCCCAGCCGTGGTCGAAGCTTTTATCTTCTAATTAAACAGTTTATAAACAAATATATATTTTCAGGCCTCCACCTGTTGTTTAAAACTAATATCTTACACCCTAAGGTTGTTTTTTTTTTGTTCTGGGTCATATTGACCCGAGATAAGTAACATTGATTCAGGTGAGTAGTTAAGGGTTAACTGGATATTTCAACTAAGGCTAAATATTACTGGTTCCAACACAAACAGTTACAGATAGGAACAACGTTTTGCGAACAGTAACGTTTATTTTCTCAACCAAGGAGTTAATCTAACGGTGTAAAAGTAGATTTATTCCATGGGACCGCAACAAAATAAATTAAAACCCTTAAAATTCGAAATGCACCAGGGAAGATTCCAACACACATGCCCCTAAAGAAAAAACTTACCTATACAAAAAGAACACGATACAAACCTAACCTAACCTAAAAGAACCACCAGATCGACGTTCCATGAGAATATTCCTTTCAAATTCCATTGCTTGTCCCAATATTTTCTTAAACTAGAAATAATAGTTGTTTTAATACTTGGAAAATTAGTGTCACCTAATATATAGTTGTTGGCATAGCAATCTACAATACTAAAAGCCGCGGGTTTGCGTCCCGAGGTGGCCCTCGGGCCCTAAAGGGTATAAAAAATCCTTGGCTGTGCCGTCTCTCAGATAGGATGTAAAATGGATGTCCCGAGCCTGTACCATGTACTATACTATCCTAATTATTCCTAGATAGGCAAATTTAGGACTCCCACTGTAGCATCGTCCGATTAGCCTTAGTGGCAAAAAGTGACGTTAAACTAACAAACAGTCTTTGAAAATTGTTCATATTGTAACGTGAAACACAAAACGTATGATTTAAAAGAGTTCTAGACTTGTTGGAACAAACTGTAGTAGTTCATGTTGGTGATGGTTCGAGAATCTTCTACGCTTTTAGGGAACCTTCTAGACTGTTTTAATTCAGACTAAATATAAGGAGCAATGGATTGGAGAGTTTGTGTGAAGCTCCATTCATATGGTTACTTTTGTGTTACTGTGTCGCGTTACAAGTTGATACTTTTTGTAACTTAAAGGGTTATTTGAGTGTTTATTGCCAGTCTGACATTGTGAAGTGTTATTTTCTTCTATTAAAAATATTTAAATCCTCTTTCCTGTTACTATAATATTTAAAGCTGTTTCCTCATTCACAACTAATCGAAATATGGTTTTCAGAGTATATTTTTCCATGTTGGGCACAATAATAAAAAATAGAAACCTATTAGGAAACGTATCTTGTATCGAAACACATTTCCTTAGGTATCGATGTATCGATTTCGGTATATCCTCGATGAAGGGCTATAACGGACTAGTACCATTAGTTAAGGGTGGCGGGATGGCCGCGTGGGCAAAGCGTTAGAAAATACGCGTTGCCCATGGCAACATATTGGCCTGAGAACCGAAAGATAGCATCAATCCCCCAACCTATCCCCTGGCCCGGAAAACCCCGTATAGCATAACAGGCGAGGAAGGGGAGGACCAATAAAAAAAGAAAAAAGTACCACTAGTTAATGAAAATTTACGTATGCGAGAGCTAACTTGAACGCGAGGGCAACGAGTTCGCGATAGTGGTGGTTCCTGGTGGGGTCGGAGAAAATCCTCCCACCCCCCCCCCCCACCCTAATCTATAGTATTACCTAATAAAGATTTTTGGACTAATTACCTATGCGAGAGGTAATTAGTCACGAAAAAAAAAAAACGGTATTAATTACGGTTTGAAAATTTAAGTTCGCGAGGACTAACTAAAGCTCGCATTGACAAAGTTGGTCGCGGTAGTCAGGGGAGGGGGAAAAGTGTGTTACAATATTATGAAAATTAATTTTTTGCCTAAACCAGATTATCTAAATCACATTATGTTCTCTAATAATAACTGAGTTGATATAAGGGCCGGGGATAGCCGAGCGTGTTGGAGCGCGGCTCGCTTTAACACGCTCGAGCCGAACGGTGGCGGTTCGAATCCGCCCTGGGATGGTTGACTTTTATTTCGTGGAGGCCCCACGGAATAAATCTCGACCTACCCACCATGGTTAGGATAGGTTGGTTACACCTGTAGAGTAACCCCCCGTATGCCACACATCGCCAGGTAGGGGTACCGAACAAAAAAAAAAAAAAAAAAAAAAAAAAACTGAGTTGATATAACAGCTTGAACCCTCATGGTCCAACAACTCTTGGACTTGAAATTCGGCAACATAGGGAGGTTATTGAGGAGGTGAATCTTTATTCCCTCGATAGGAAACATATGTTATAAAAATTAATGCATCTTTTTCCAATAAAATATGAGACCCCAGTAGTTAAAAAAAGCTTGTTCGGAATATAAAGACAAAAATACCTGGGAAAGACCTCCTCGAAACCCGAAGGTGTAATGGCTGTAAAGTTCTACTTAAGCCACTTCTCGTAGCTTAAGTACAACCTACCCACATTCAACAAAAAATTTGGGGGGATTACCCTCTTGTCCCATATCACATTACTGACAGCACTGTTTTATAAAGAGATTATTAAGAAGGTAAAATATTATTACCTTGTATTAAGAAGGACTGCGATTTAAAACACCTAAAGAGTTATGTTTAGGACATAGTAACTACCTAATTGCATTATTCGCTTACAAATACAAAATAAGCCAAAATATTTGAGGGTGGGGGTAATGAATCCTGTGACCCCCCCCCTAAATCCGCTCTTGAGATGGATACAGATATAAATGCCTGTAGTCCATTGCTTCTTATATTCAGTCCGAAATCGAACATTCGAGAACGGCGTAGAAGAATCTTGTACAATTTAGAACATGTACTAAAAGAGTTACGTAACAGTCCCAAAAAAAAAAGTCTTGAACTCTTCAAAACATACAAAAGCATATGATTTTGTTTCACTATAGTATGAGGCGTTTGGTTTCAAAACCGGTTACAAGCATTTTTTCCAAAATCATCCGTTTTTTTTCAAGTTTTTAATGTTAGAAATAATGTGTTAGACGCGTTTTTTTTAAAACGACGTCTAGATCTCCGAAAATCAATACTTAAAGATTCCATTTCTTATCAAAAGCGGTTCCATCCAAGCTTCCAAGAAAACCTTCAATTTTTCGAAATCCCAAACGGTATCCACGTTTCAAACAGTTTGATGATGTTGATACTCTATTAAGAAAAACTTTATGGAGAAGACTAGAGATCAATAGGTACCCTAGAATTCTACAAAGTTGTAATAGACAGTACAATGTCACCTATCCGAGAAAATATGCATGATACCAATGTGACACCAATGTGGGTCAACATCAAGATTTAAATGAAAATTTGTATATTTAAAAAATAAAAACTGTGTATATATTGTTCATATTAAATAAAGAGATTTGTTTTTAAAAAATGTCTATTCATAATTTAACCAAAACTTGATATTTTCTTATCGAAGTCAGGTACATCCAACATGTTAAACATATACATAATACATATTTTTTAATGTTAAATGAGATTTAAAAAAGAATATGAGATAAACAGTTGTCAACAATTTTTGTTTGAAGGTAATTGTTAGCAAAACGACGAAAAAGAACAAACAAAAGTTTGTTAAATCGATTAATTTTTTAAATTGATCCTTTTTTGATCAGTCCTGAAAAATTGTTGAAAATGTACGTAGCCGGTTTCGAAACCAAACGCATCATATATAAATAAACCTATGGCGAAGACGGTTCAATAAGTTTACGTAGAAGTATAAAATCACATAAAAATGAAATATAAAGAAATAAGAGCACCTTATCGTCATCTTGTCCATTAAAATAAGTTATGCCCCACATTATCTTTCTATAATGAAAAAACTATTTATTGCCCTCATGTCGGTTCCTAGAGTTCTCTTATCGAGTGAGATGAGGTAACGCTTGATGACCGCACGCACACATTTATAAATATATCGGAAATGTGACAACGTATTTCCCTTTCCTATTGCTTATGCCTATCACTCTTTAAAATATCTCTAAGATATCGCAATAAATAAAAATAAAATTATAAAGAATGAAAATTCACTATCAATGGAAGCCAAGCGCGCGCATATCGTATTCAGAGATTCAACAGCAAGATTCAAGAAACTACAATCAAATTGTACATTCGTCTAAGTGTTTAAAAAAAAAAAAAAACTCTGGTGCGTTATGCGCCACACAACTTTTACTTATCAATTTACTTGGATTAGAAAACGACGTGTTTTGATAACCATACGCTAAGAACGTGTTCAGTCCATTTGTTGTGAATATTGTTTTATAGCGCATTATAGTAAACCATTTCGAGTACTACATATCTGTCTAGTTTACACGAAAACAGCGGGTTCAGTTCTTGAGATATTTACAATTCTTTTTGGACTAACAAATAATGTATTTTATTTTATTTAACATTACCATTATTTAAAAATATACATACATACACTGTTTATTCCCATTGACTTCGAGTTACTAGGTTGTGTTCTATACAAGATTTAACCTCTCTTTTTGCTCTCCTGTAAAATTTGCAAAATGTGACTGAACACCTTCTTAGCGTGTGGTCTTCATATGTAAACGACATTCCTCATATCGAAAAATAAAACCATTCATTCATTATTGCCACAAAGAAAGATTCAAGATGCAGAATATAATGCTTAGTGTACATGTTAATTATAGATCAAATGATTTAATGAAACGAAAATTTTTATAGGTTACTCTAGGTAAAACTGCTACTAGAAAATCCAGGGTTAGTAACACATTTTCCACATTAATTTACTTGTTTTTATTTTCTCTCTAAAGGACACTATTTTTTTTAATTCTAAAATAGAAGGGGTCTGTTTGTAAAGACCACGTCCAGTCATAACGCAACATCCAGTTACTTTTAGTAAACAGTTACTTCTTTTAAACACTTATTTTGGCACTAGTACTGAAGTGCGGCTTCAAATTAAGGCCCGATCTCCACTGAAAAGGACCCTTTTGAGGGTTTATTCATCTCTGAAGAGCGAGCAGGAGTCGAAAGCTTGAATCTGTTAAAGCCAATCAAGGCACTTTTTAACTGAAATAAAGGCGATGGGAGTTGGATAACATGACGGTCACATAACCTCTCAAAACAGGCCACGCCCATCAGCCGCTCTTCAGTACCTTTACCCTTATTTTGATAACAATATTTATAACCTGTATTTGCAAATAATGGCCTAGATGGGAATAACAAGAATATATTTCAGCTATGAATATTTATTTATAATAGAACACACCCTTGTTCTATGTAATATTTCATTTTCTTGCAAAGACTGAAATGCCTTGTTTTTGTCAGAAATTTCTCGAGCTAATTTCAAAAGACCCATTTTTATTATCTTATAATTTTTAAAACTTAATTATTCAACCAATGACCATGAATAAATAACATCATTTTTATTATCACTGAAATTACAAATTAAGGTTATCACTGTTTATAACCTCTACAGATTGTTGAAAGTAACTGTTTACTAAAAGTAACTGGATGTCGCGTCGTGAAGGTAACTGATTGTGGTCTTCGCAAACAGACCCAATAAAAGTTTTTGCTTTTATTTTACAATAATAATAACTCGGCTAATTCCATCAATAGTGGAGTTTTTTTATATACATATAATTTGATTGTTAGTTCTTTTTTACTGCGAATTGCTTTTGCACATATTTCCTCAAGATGAACCGATAGGTGCACGGGCGTCACCGCCGGGGGGGACAGGGGGGACGCGTCCCCCCCAATATTTCGGCAGGAGGGGACCCAATGTAAGAAATTAAATAAAAATGCGATTTCACAAATTTATCCGAGTTTAAGCAATAAAATATAAATATAAAATATTAGTTAATTTCAGCACACTCTGTTGTTAAAAGCTAGTCAGGCATATTGTATATTTGATGAATTATATATTTTTTATTTCAGCCCGAACTGTTTTGTTTACTTTCCATCAATTTGATGAAGCTTGTAGCAGTTAATGGAAAGCAATGAAATTAGTGGGATCAGAATCAGAAGAAAAACTTGGATAAAATTCAATCAAGAAATCTTGGCCCACATCCTTAAACATTAAGCCTTAACAATTCCCTATTTTAATGTATAACTGTGGCATAAATTGACAAGTTTTAAAAGACTATAAATGATAAATGGAGGATGAATTAAATGTCAGAACAGTTGTTTTTAGGACTTATTATTTCAACTTTTAGCCCCTCGAATTTCTACCTATCCTATCTAGGAAAAAATTGAGCCGTCCCCCCCCCCCCCCCCACAATAATTTGGTTCTGGTGACGCCCATGGATAGGGGGACTTAAAAATCGCAGAAAAATTAAAACTGAATTTTCAAATTTTTGTCTCTTATGCCTTACCAGAAACAGGAAACGATTACTACTCATATAAAAACGGTTTGTATTGCATTCAGAAATGTATTATGGAATTTAAATTTGTAAACTAAAATATAGTTAATTATAGATTATCTTTTACCATATTTTTTTCACACCTTAAACTGCTTTAAATAATTTGAGCATCAAGTGTTTACTCTCTAAATTGTTCACGATCGCAATACTTTCCCTTACTATATATTTTTCATATGTAGGTAAGTGAAAGTAATAAAGTTTAGTTCTTTAATAATCATTTCTGATACAAGGATTACGAGGATATTACGTTGTTCAACATTATTTTTAGTGTTAGCTGTATGATATTACACATGTAACGATATAAAACTAAAAAAAAAACTATTTTCCATTCCGGTTAAACTATCTATGTACACATCTACTTGGGTAAAACAGTTCAGAACTGATAAGAGATATGAACATTATAAAAAATGGTGACCTTTCGAGTTCCGGCGCTCGGGGATCTTAAAAAAACTCCTCATTAATTCCCGGCACTTATCCCTGGCCCAAGAAAAAAAAAAAAACCGTATAGCAGAACCATCTAAGAACGGGAGTAAGAAACAGTTTATGTTTCTATATCTTTGTATACATATAAATAAAATCTCGTAATATAAATACATATAATATAAAAATCTCGTGTTAAAATGTTTGTTAGGGGTAAAATCACAAACTACTCGACCGATCTTTATAAAATTTGGCTCATTGTGGGAAGGCTTGTCCAAATTAAAAGATAGAATAGTTTTTACCTCGATTATTGACCACAATATTTCTTTTATTGCAAATTAAATGCTTATTATATTACGAATGACTTTGATTATTAGTAAGTTCTATAAATTTCTAACAGATTCACGTGATAGCTGATTTATTGACACAACACAACACAAGTGTAAGCTTAAATCTATTTTTTCCGTTAACATTTCATCAAAATTGGTCAAACGGAGGGGGCACTTTATTTCATAACTTTTTTCCAATTTTTAACTTTTTTTCGATTATCTAAAAAACGGCTTTAATGATTTTGATCAAATTCGTCATGTTTGATGAAAATAAGGTGTTTTTTATTATCAGGTAAGCTTTATCATTATTAAAATGTTCTGAGGGGGCTTAAATAAAGTACCTACCTTTGTTTTTGTTTACAGATATGGAGAAATTAACTGTCTCTCGTTACGCCTAAAAATAAGAAATGGCTAAGCGAAAAATCAAGTAAACATATAGAGGACAAAAAAAGAAAAATATTCCGTTATCTGATAAAACACGATGAGCCTACGCAGGCGCAATACTCCTGTATTTATTAGTGTTTATAATTAAAGATGTTCTGTTCATTTAATGGAAATTATTTGTTTCATGGTAACTAAATGAAGTTTTTCAACAACTACAGAGAATTATAAAATCAGATGGCTTGAAGTATTACGCTTGCATTGCTGAATCATGTAAAATCTTTCATTTAGCAATAAAGAATTTAAGCAATAATCGAAAAATTGGAAAAAGCGTTATGAAATAAAGTGCCCCCGCCAGTTGATCAATTTTGATGAAATTTTTACGGTCATATCTCAGGCATATTAATACATCAAATACTCAGTTTAATCAAAATCGTTAGAGCCGTTTTTGAGTAAATAAAAAAACACGTGAAAATGATACAAAATTTATTAAGTAAAGTCCCCCCTCCGGTTGATCAATTTTGATGAAATTTTTACGAATTTTGATGAAATACTCAGTTTAATCAAAATCGTTAGAGCCGTTTTTGAGAAAATAAAAAAAAAACGTAAAAAGTTATTAAATAAAGTACCCTCTCTTTGACCAATTTTGATGAAATTTTTGCTGTCACATCGCGGGCATATACGTACACTAAATACCTAATTTCAGGTTCCCACGGTTTATAGTTTTTGAGCTAGTCTGTTCACACACACACACAGACCATTTCGTGGGACTTGGTTATTTGGACTCAGGGGACCCCAAAACGTGTATTTCCGTTGAAAACCGGAAGTCGAAATTTTTCACGATCGCAATACTTCCACATACTATATCTATATAAATAAAGTTGAAATTCTGTTTGTTTGTTCTTTATAGAAATCCATACCGTTTGTCCTAAATTCTCCAAATTTCGCTCAGTGGTTCTTTGATACCAGGTGCGAACACCTATCCACATTAAAATTGCATAACTTCAGCCAATCTCTGGGTATATTCCTTAAGGAGTTTTGGAATTTTTAAACCATATGTTTTTTTTTTTAACAATACAATACGTTTATTTACATGTATGGTGAATTTATTTTTTAAAAAGAATTTATAGAATTGTTCATGTTTATCAGAAAAATGAAATTCCCCGGGTGAAACCGGGATATACAGCTAGTATTTCATATATAGGTAAGTGAAATTAATAAGTAAATGAAAGAGGAAAAATGTGTGACTTTGTGGAATGGCAATTAACAAAACTCGTCAATTTCTAATCTAAGTAAGCTGGTAAGTGAAAATTGTGTGTTGCGAGCATTGCACCAGATTTTTTCTAATTTAGCCCCGATGATGACCAAAAATTTGGGTCGAAACGTCGGCTATAATAAAATATGTAAATCTCACATATTCGAGCTATTTATTTTGACCGCGCCCCCAACCATTTCCTTTTCATTACATCTACAGTCAACTATCTTCCAGCATTCTGTACCATTTATACACACTTAAGCCATAAAACTCAACTATAAATAGTATAATTTAAAGACAATTGATTCATTCCTTTTTTTAGCTTCAATTATTATCCTCCATCTTTTTACCAGCCGTAAGGCACCCCGACGAAGAGAAGCGTTCTTGTTGGGAAGATAAGGATCTTAATCTACTTCAAAGGAAGCTCTGTCCGGTTTGACCCCGTTATGCCCAACGCACTTCTTTCTTACATAGTCATATTATTTATTCCTTGTGTAAATATGTAGTTCTCGTTTTGTTATTTTAATAAGTTATCATTTATTTATTTTGATTACTACTATCTGTTATATAATAATAATATAAACTATAATATATTTCATGGAATTTTAGCCATTGTAACAACTTTTACCCTCAGGGGTAACGGTATCTTAAGTTGACAGTGCTACAATAGTTGACATTTTGTACAAAAAGTGTGAATAATAAGATTCAGGAGTGGTTATTTTGTTTCAAAATTTAGCGGTAATTTGCTAAGTTATACTGTGCTGCCATCGGCATTAGTTCGATGAAAACTCAAGCTTATTTGTGAACGGTTGTAATGGCGAATTTTCTAGTGGCCTGAAAACTTGGTTTCTGCCACCCTTTTTCATTAGGGTGGAAATCAAGTTAAATAAGCTTTTTAGTTGGTTTATTTGATTTCAATTATGTTTTAATTACTTTTATGGTATTCATAAAAATCTCGTGTCACGATGTTTGTAAAATCACAAACTAATCGACCGATCTTTATAAAATTTGGCTCATGGTGTGTAGTTTTGTCCAAATTTAAATACAGGATAGTTTTTACCTCGATTATTGGCCTCAATATTTCTTTTATTGCAAATTAAATGCTTACAATACTACGAATGACTTTGATTATCAGTAAGTTCTATAAATTTCTAAAAGATGGCGAGATGTTTTATGTTTTAGAGAGAAAAAAACATAGGAATCAAGGAGTTTACTCATCTAATTTATTTATTTTAAAATTGTTGTCCGAATTTATATCCTTCTTGAAAAAAGCTTCTGTTAAAGTATGTTTACAATGCAATTAACAAGGAGTGTGAGGTTCGTGATATCTCAATCTCGGGCTGGGCCCCCCCTGATTAGACCGCCTCCCTCCCCCCACGAAAACAACCATTCTAAAATTAATCCTCTACCTCCGTGTAGATGTTGTAAAGGCTTAGAGCTGTCAGGGAGGAGATTGGAAGCCAATGAAGAATGGCTCCTGTTTACTGGCCCTAACCTCTCCATTACCAGCTACAACTTTTACCACGAGTTCCGATCTTGAAGGTCGGTTCGGAAGAAGAAGAAAACATAACTCGACCGATTCAATACCAAATTCATTGTTCACACGGTAACATTTATGAAACGAAGTTTGGACCTAAACGTAGATTCGCTATTTGACTTGTCAAAGAGGGGCGACAACAGTCGACCGAATAATCCTCTACACTGTGTCGAACCTCACCCTGGAACAAACTATCCCGAATACTGTTCGGCTCATGGGCATTTGCAGCACCAAATTATTGGGGGGGGGGGGGGCTTAATATTCTCCTAGTTAGGGTAAATTGAAATTCGAGAGGCTTAAAGTTGAAATAACAACGCCTAAAAACAACTGTTAAGTCGGGGCCACCTGTGGTGTAGTGGTTATCATAGAAACCCACAATACTAAAGGTCGCGAGTTCGCGTCCCGAGGTGGCCGTAGGATTTTTTAATGTTTTTTAATAAATGTAAAATGTTTTTCTCATGGTCAGCTTTAGGTTGCATGCTCTAGAGTAGGTTCACCTAAAGACCTAATTGTATATGCCCCAGAGGGTAAAACTAAAAATATGCTATATCCTAAAGCTTTTGAATAATAATCTATCAGTACTAGTGTTGTATTTTTCCTATATAGAACCGTTCACGTTCCAGCGGTGGCCCTAGGATTTTTTAATGGGAGTAAAAAGTCCTTAGCTATGCCGTCCCTCGGATAGGACGTAAAATGGAGGTCCCGAGCCTGTACGATGTCAGGTACTCGTTAAAGATCCCTATCCTAATTATACCTGGATAGGCAAAATTTAGGACTCCCACTGTAGCATCGTCCGATTAGCCTAAGTAGCATAAAAATGGACGTTAAACAAACAAACAAACAAACAAACCGTTCACGTTTATTAGAAAAATGAAATTCTCCGGAGGAAACCTGGATATACAGCTAGTATTTTATATTTCTACTTTATTAAATTTGATTGGTTAAACTCGAAATTATTTGATAAATCATAATTTTAATTATTTTTTTACATTTGGGGGAGGGGACGCGCCCCCCTGTTCCCCTACGGTGGTCCGTGGTTCGGCTAAAGGTCTGGCCACACATGTCCGCACCGGATCCGCACCGTAGCATTAATACAGGTTATGTTCAGAATATTTTTAATTTAACTTAAATATTACCTTTAGTTATGCCTAAAGTGGCCTGTGTCTGAAATGTGTGGCCTGACCTTTAGGCATAACTAAAGGTAATATGTAAGTTAAATTAAATATATTCTGAACATAATCTATATTAGTGCTGCGGTGCGGACATGTGTGGCCAGACCCTAAAGGTGCCTTTACACCTTACGAACTTTACCTTCGAACACCACCCTCGAACAACCTTCGTGAAGCCTTCACGTCGACTGTTCGGGTGTTCTGGGAACTTCATCTGTTCGCCTGGGTTCGGGGGTAGCGCTAGTGTCACTTTTGATTTGGGTTTTTCCTAAGTGACAGGAGTTGTTCTTGATACTAGTGTAATTTGTGAAACGTTGTAAATCGTCTCCTATTTTTTTATTTTTCAGATAATATAAAATATATTGATAATGGAGATTTTTTCTTTAGCATAAGCTAGCTTTGGGTGCGTCAGCCATATTGGTTCGCTTAACCTCATGTGAAGTATAAATGGCTGTTCGCTTCACGTCGGTACGGCAAGGTTCGAAGGAGAACTTGTTCGAAGGTGAGTTTCGTAAGGTGTAAAGGCACCTTAATATAAATAAGATTGGAACTTGTAGCGGTACTTTGTCTGTAAGGCCACTTCGGGGACAGCGCTACTTTTGAGTTAGTTATGATAAGCTTCTAAAACTTCTTTTAGCATTTCTCTGACGTTGTTTATAACCATAATAAGTTAGAGCAAAAGTCAGAACAGCCGCTAGTTCCGAGTCATAATAATAGTTATTCGTAATAATAGTTATTTACATGACTAGTACAGAAAGTGGCTTTGTACAGTACGAGGTCTGGTTTGACGAGCGAGGCGCAGCCGAGATCGGTAATTAGACCGAGTACTGCAGGGACACTTTCTGTACAAGTGATGTAAATTATTTTACATTATACTGAAAAATAAAATAAAATATATTTTGAAAGAATTATATTTTGGTTAACATTTAATAAAACGTGTTAGGTTAACAAATAATGAATGAAAATCATATGGTAGGAGCTATTGATGAATCGTAAAAACTCTACATATTTATATTTATATTAAATGTAAAATTAGTAATATTACTGATATTGAATCCTTTAAATGTAATTAAATGTCATATTTGGAGTTAAAATACTTTTTATTATTCATATTATATTGTAGCAGTGTTGCCCATATATGTCGATGTAGCAGTGTTGCCCATGTATATCGATGTAGCAGTGTTGCCCATGTATATCGATGTAGCAGTGTTGACCATGTATATAAATTTTGTTGTTTTGTAGATTGCTTCTTTTTAAAAGTTCTTTATATTTAATAACATTATATTTATAAAATATTATTAACTATGTTATTGGAAAATAACTAGTTTAATATTAATATAAAGTAAAAAATTGTAAATTTTTTTTTCTTTCTTAATTTCTGCAACCATATGGCAACACTGTCAATGATCTTTTAAATTATAAGAATCATCTGTTTTAATTAGTGTGTGTTGAAAAATATCTGTGTGAACACAAGAAAATCGTTAACCTTTTGTGGAATAAATAAAATAGTAATTACCAATAAATGTGTACTATGATACTATGATTCTTGGTGTACTAAGAATTTATTGATTGGTGCAATTAGAAGTACCAAAATATAATGGATCGTCTCTAATAGATCATGACCTATTCTTTATTCCTATAGTTTATTATATTCAAACTCGTATCTGTGTCCTGATTTGGAAGTTCTGCGGTACCTTCATTTCATTGATCAAATGAATGGGATGGGAATATCGACAGCACTAACTTCAGATATATTTAAATTAAAGTGATAAAAAGGTTAGTAAGCTTTTTAAGAGTTTTATTAACATGTGTTTTCTTTACTGTACTAGTACAGTAAAGAAAACAGATGTTTCCTTGACACTACTAGTAGTGTAATGGACCATTTTCTAGGCTAGACAACAGTCTAGAAGTAATTACTTTCATAAGCAGTATAATGTAAAAATCATTGTATTTAGGTGCATAGGTGCGGTTTAGACATCATTGTTAGCTCGACTTCACGTTTCAGTATAAATAGCTGTTTGTACTACGCCGATACGGCAAGGTTCGGAGGATCATCTGTTTGTCACGAGGTTCGACACAGTGTTAAGCCACCTTAGGATGAGAATGTTGTAGTTAAATTTTTATCCGTTTCATAAGAATGATAATCATCACCGGTTAATAATCATCCCAACATTGATACAAAAAATTAACCATGTTAACAGGACTATTTGTTACATTGTAATCTCCCCTGGTGGTCAAAAAACGAATCAGCGTTTGTTTACTTCGTTCCTAAAAATTGGACGTGTAAACAAACTACACGGTAATAAAAAGCTAGGGACTGTTTGCGAAGACCACATGCAGTTACTTTCACGACGCGACATCCAGTTACTTTTAGCAAACAGTTACTTTCAACAATCTGTAGTGGTTAAAAACAGAGATAACCTTAATTTGTAATTTCAGTGTTAATAAAAATGGGTCTTTTGAAATTAGCTCAAGAAATTTCTGACAAAAACAAAGCAGTTCAGTTTTTGCAAGAAAATGAAATATCACATAGAACAAGGGAGTGTTCTATTATAAATAAATATTCATAGCTGAAATATATTCTTGTTATTCTCATCTAGGCCATTATTTGCAAATACATGTTATTTACAGGTTTTAAATATTGTTATCAAAATAAGGGTAAAGGTACTGAAGAGCGGCTGATGGGCGTGGCCTGTTTTGAGAGGTTATGTGACCGTCATGTTATCGAACTCCCATCGCCTTTATTTCAGTTAAAAAGTGCCTTGATTGGCTTTGACAGTTTCTAGCTTTCGACTGCCGCTCGCTCTTCAGAGATGAATAAACCCCCAAAAGGGTCCTTTTCGGTGGAGATCGGGCCTTAATTTGAAGCCGCACTTCAGTACTAGTGCCAAAATAAGTGTTTAAAAAAAGTAACTGTTTACTAAAAGTAACTGGACGTGGTCTTCGCAAACAGACCCAAAATCTATTTCATATAAAGAAATGGCTTATTGATAAAAGATGAAAAACACTTCCTGTTCTTTAAAAGACACATAATGTAAAAGCTCGTTCACTCCCACGTCGCCATTTTCTGTAATCGCAACTAAAAACAATTCCGTTCGTCCAATGTTGTTTCTGTTGAGAATGGCTCCGTTCTCAGTTATTGTCTCGGTCACGTCAATCCATTCGCCGATGATTGTCACTGCCATAAACCGACTCCCAGGGACAAAGAGTATTTCCAATCTCGTGCTTTATGATAAGTCCTAGTAAAACGGTATATTAAGTTACCAGTTTTTTTTTTTTAAATAATTCTATTTTTTGTTTTATATTAATTCACTAGCTGTATATACCGGTTTCACTCGGGGAATTCCATTTTTTTAAATCTATGAAGTGAGACTTTTATCGACTCAAACGGTCGATTTCGTAGAAACCAATGTAAAACGAGATCAAATGAATTTTTATAACAATACAGAATATACTCAGAGATTGGCTGAAGTTATGCAATTTTAACATGGACAGGTGTTCGCACCTGGTATCAAAGAACCACTGAGCGAAATTTGGAAAATTTAGGAGAAATGAAGAACAAACGAACAAATAAACAAACAGAATTTCATCTTAATTTATGTAGATTGTCTCAAACGTTTCGGGCATCTGAGCCATCTTTACGGATTATCCCGAGTTACATTATTTAATATTCTAAAACCATCAAAGTTTTCAATCCTTTTATGTTGTAAATTTATGGCAAGTCGGCAAGATGTTTAAAACTCAAAATATATCAATTTTGAGTTATGCATAAATTGGAATCGGAATAGCAGAATACCAGAATTTAGTCAGAATAGTATTCATAGTTCCGTTGGCGTAAGGATCAATTTACCATATTATTTTATGGAAGGGAAGATAGGTAGAGGGCTACTTTTGAGTAACAGTTAGTTAGTACCAGTAGCTGACTGTTTTAATACAAACTAAAATTAAAATATTATAATATTATAGTAATAACTAATTATTTGAGTTGTAATATTATTAAGACAACATCTTGAATTCTTAAAAAAAACGTAACATCCTATCAATTTGCTCTGTACAAACATGAGGGAGGGGGGGAACAGGACCTCATACATAATTAATTTGTAAACCGAATGCAAACTAAACTTAATACTGTTAATACAGAATAATTATGCTGTAATGCCCTCTTTGGTTACATCCAGGCGAAGGCTACTACCCAAATGACTCGTTGCTACTAGCGACGACCTTGCACATCAGCTGACTGGACCGTTACAATCGCTCGCTGCCTCCTAGGTCTGCCCTGCAATGGGTCCCTAGCGAAGGCAAGGTAATAACAATAACCCTTCAATTTAATAATAAAGAATTATTCCATTTATTACCAATAATAAATAGCTAATCAAACCAATATTAATTTTTGTAATAGTCACGCATAAATATTCGAAACTGTTAAGAACAGGAAGTCTTGATAATGTGAATACGTGCTGGTTATGTTATTGGATATGTTATTGTATCAGCTGTTTAGACTGTCAAAGATTACGTTTGAAATGATGGACAAAATTGCAAATAGTAAGTAAAATATATTTATTATTAGTTGGATATGAGCAGATAGGCAACGAAATAATTATTTCTAAAAATAATCATATGGTATACATTGAGTTTCGGAATTTGTTAATCAAGAGGAATATTCGAAAATGTCCTCAAGTAGCAACCAGACTGTACTAGTCGATTCTAATCCTAAATAGTAAACACCTCTATAGCTTTATTTGACTTTCTATAATAAAAAATAAAATTGCCTCAAACAAATATTCAAGTAAAATAAAAATCAATACGAGAGACTAAAAATTAAACTAGCCTGACCAATATAAGGCTCTACGAATTTCACATTTATGCATAACATCTTTGATTTTAAATCTTATCCTTCACTTACAAACACAGATTTAAATTTAGGGGGATTTAGAAACCGAAAACGACGGATTGTGACTCCAGTGTAGCTATTATCTGCTATCTCTGCCCTCTAGTTCGGATTACCAGGAGTTTCAGATTATTAGATGTTCGGATTATCCAGACCGTCCCGTACTAACTTCGGTGTTTTTTCTGTTTAGAGGCCTTTTTTGATATCGGTTACCCAATTCAAACCACTGTTTTATTAGTACATCTATATATGAACAAATGCCAAAATTTTGGTTCTTCGCTACTATCTACTACAGTAGATCAGTGACAATGAACTAGTCCAGAGCCAAGAATAATTGTTAATAAAAGTGGATCATGTACAATCAAGAAATTATGTACATTTATATGTTTTCATCATACTGCATCAAAAACATGTGTTTTCAATACTCGGTTTGAGTCGGTTAAGTAGTACTTTTCGGGCCTAGGCCTGAAAAATCTTTTCGGTGCGCTAACCTTACCTGCTACTAATATAAATTAATAGACATGTATTTGAAGGAGGTTACTTGTAGCTATACTGTGCTTCATTCTAATATAAGAGGTATGGATGAAGTGCAAAATAACATGGCCAAACCAGAAGATGTTTTAGAAGAAGCGCAAGAAGCTTTAAACGAACTACTTCCAGCATTAAATATTAATGTAAATATCTAAGTACTTTTCTTCTATTATAAGTTAATAAACAGAGTTGGTTGATAAACAAAAGCCCGAAACGTTGGTATAATTAAAAATACAGGATAACCCATTGGAAGAGATCCCTTCATTTAAAGAAAACCCTTAAGCAAACCAAACTCTTCCTTATTAATGGGAAAGGTACAATCAATTAAAAATTAACACCTAATATTGTGTTTGATGGTAAAAACTAAAATAAAGTTGATTATTTTTTGGAAATAAAGATGTTCTTTAAATTATTATTATCTCCCAAAGGATGGGATGTACTTTAATAAGAACAATTTAATTTTAAAAATCCGTTTTGAATGGAGCCTATATCTCCGGCTCCTGTTCACACATCCACCCCAAATTACCATTGCGCCCACTGCAACTTTGTTGGCTGGCAGCTTTTTCATGACTAAGGGTCTGGCCACACATGTCCGCACCGCAGCACTAATATAGGTTATGTTCAGAATATTTTTAATTTAACTTACATATTACCTTTAGTTATGCCTAAAGTGGCCTGTGTCTGACTTGTGTGGCCTGACCTTTAGGCATAACTAAAGGTAATATGTAAGTTAAATTAAAAATATTCTGAACATAACCTATATTAATGCTGCGGTGCGGACATGTGTGGCCAGACCCTAACTGATGCGTGTTGACTAATCTCGCCTAGTTCCCTCAATATAATGATTTCAAAGATCATGCATACATGTAAGCAACTTTTGAAGTAATTAAAGAAAAATATTTCCAAAAGAAAAAATTTCAATTTGTAGAAAATGGCACGGGATTCCTTGCGAATATCTAAAGTTGGTTGCAGACCTATTTTTTTTTTTAGCGGGACTTAAAAACAAAAAAAACATAGGCACAAGTCGAGGATGGTACAGAGGGGGGGGGGGGTTAACCATCTCCCCAGTTTTGATGTTAACCCTAATAAAGATCACACTAAAAATTCATTAAAATTTAACACACGTTTCAGCTTTAGCTTGGTTCCTTGGATCTTCCAACAAAAAATTTCAGATAGATTTGCATCCTTTTTAAGAAAACACGTTCCGTGTCCCCACCTCTGATCCTCTCCACAGTAAGTACGATCATGATAATTTAGTCATACTTACATCCATACTTAGTAGGCATACAGAGAAATATTCCTTGCACCCCCACCACCCCCTGAAGGTTTATAGCTACAGTAAGTATGTTATGATCTTGATACTTACCTATACTTATACATGTATACTTAAAAGGGATTCTCGAGAAATATATGAAAAAAAAGGTTTCTGTCTCATACATAAGCTATCTAAAGATGCATTACTATATTCCTTTTTTTTTGGGGGGCCTTCAAGCGGTTTAAAGTTTAAGGTTAACTTTACATATTTTGTTTGTTTCCTTGAATCCCCCCCCACACAAAGAATTTGAGACAGAATTGTGCTTATTCCGGGACCCCCTGATGAAAAAAAAGTTTCTGTCTAATACATAAGCTATCATAAAGGCAATAAATCTACAAGTTTTAACAACAAACTTGGCTGTTGCCGATGACACTAAATATAAGTTTCTTATAGAGTCACAGGTAAGGGCAACCCTATATGTTATAAATATCTATATTTTGGTTGGTTCCTTGGAGCACCTAGCAGAAAGTTTCCTGCAGATTTGAACCTAGCTAAAAAAAACATACGTTTCTAGACCCCTAGATGCTCTGTATAGTTAGTACGTTATGATCTTCAGAATTTAGTCATACTTGGAAGAGATTCACGAGAAATATATGAAAAAAAGTTTCTAGCTAATATATAAAATACCTAAAGATATATTATTATATTCCCTTTTAGGGAGGTTTAAAAACAGATGCACAAATCAGGGTGGGAGGGTTCCTGACCTTCCAAATTTTAAATTGTACCTAATTATCATTACTCTAAAAATTCAGTAAAATTGAATATACTTATTTTGGTTGTTTCCTTGGATCACCCAACAACACATTTCATATAAATTTGCAGCAGATTTAAAACTTACATACGCTTATGGACCCCACCTGATCCTTCCCACAGAAAGTATTTATAACGACTAAATCTCTTTCAGGGTGGTACAGGGAAGTCCAGTTCTCCCCCCCCCCAAATTTTAAAGTGAACTCTAGCAAATAAAAAATAGAATAAAATTAAATGTACATATTTAGGTTGTTTCCTTGGATTCCACAAAAAATATTTCATACATATACGAGACCATGCTTAAAATGAACACATGCGCTCCTGATGCTGCTCTCTAGAGTAAGTACGTTATGGTCTTGAAAACTTACTCATTCATTCCGGCATATTTAAAAGAGATTCACGAGAAATATTTGAAGAAAAAAAATCTGGTGCGTGCGCGCAACACACAACTTTCACTTACCACCTTACTTAGATTAGAAATTAATGCGTTTTGTTGATTGCCACTTCTTAAATGAACAGAACGGCTTTAATTATGAATAATGGTCTGCCATTAAAGGCGTACTCCGCCTGCGTGGGCTCAATGAGTTTTATGAGTTGACTGAATATTTTTCTTTTTTCTTCTCTTTATGTTTTCTTTATTTTTATCATATCTCATATTTAGCCATTTCTTATTTTTAGGCGTAACGAGAGACAGTTAATTTCTCCATATAAAAAAAAAACAAAGGTATTTTATAGGAAACAAACAAACAAAAAAGGCCCCAACGCCCCCCCCCCCCAAAAAAGCCCCCTCAGAACATTTTAATAATGATAAAGCTTACCTGATATTAAAGAACACCTAATTTTCATTAAACATGACGAATTTGATAGAAATCGTTAAAGCAGTTTTTAAGATCATCGAAAAAAAGGGAAAATTTGGAAAAAAAATTATGAAATAAAGTGCCCGCTCCGTTTGACCAATTTTGATGAAATGCTGGCTATCAAATCTTTGGCATATACATACATCAAATACCCAGTTTGATCAAAATCGTTAAAGCCTTTTTTGAGTAAATAAAAAAAAACACGTACAAATGATACAAAATTTATTAAGTAAAGTCCCCCTTCCGGTTGATCAATGTTAATGAAATTTTTACAGTCATATCTTAGGCATATAAATAGATCAAATACTCAGTTTAATTAAAATCGTTAGAGCCGTTTTTGAGAAAATCGAAAAAATCTTAAAAAGTTATTAAATAAAGTACCCCCTCCCTTTGAGCTATTTTGATGAAATTTTTGCTGTCACATCGCGGGCATATACATACACTAAATACCCAATTTCAGGTTCGCACGGTTTATAGTTTTTGAGCTAGTCAGTTCACACACACACACACACACACACACACACACGCACACACACACAGACCATTTTGCGGGACTTGGTTAATTTGACTCAGGGGACCCCAAAACGTGTATTTCCGTTGAAAACCGGAAGTCGAAATTTTGCACGATCGCAATACTTCCACTTACTATATATTTCATATATAGGTAAGTGAAAGTAAAAAGGTATCTGTCTAATATATTAGCTATTTAAAGATACATTTCTATATTCCCTTTTTGAGCGGGGCTTAAAAACATAGACACAAAGCGGGGGTGAGTACTGTGGGGGAGGTCAAGGCCCCCCTCCCAAACTTTAAAGTTAATCCCAATATATATTACACTAAAAATTCAGTAAAATTAAATATACGTGTTGCTTCCTAGGATCTACCACCAAAACATTTCAGATAGATTTGCAGCAGACTTAAAATTTACGTACGCTTATGGACCCGTCCTGATGCTACCTACAGTAAGTACATTATGATCTTGAAAATTTACTTAAACTTAAACTTTACTTAAGCTTCCATTGAAGCCCTATACTGCCCGAATCATACTTACTTCCATACTTGGAAGAGATTCAAGAGAAATATTTGTAGGAAAGGTATCTACAGGCACTTGTGTCAGGGTGGGTCTATTACCCTTAGAGTTTAAAATTAATCCCACTGAATTACATCCTAACAATTCAATAAAATGAAACATGCATATTTTTTTTGTTTCCTTGGAAACCCCCTACGAATATGCACACGAAACCTTTCAGACAGACCTGTACCCATTCCGGTACCCCTAATGGGTTATAGCTACAGTAAGTACGTTATGATCTTGACACTTATACTTATACATGTATGCTTAAAAACGATTCTCGAGAAATATATGAAAAAAAAAATGTATCTGTCTAATACATAAGCTATCTAAAGATGCATTACTAAATCCCCTCCAGTGGGGCTTTAAAACATAAGCACAAATAAGGGTGGTGGGGGGGGGGTCAGACCCCCCAAATTTTAAAGTGAACCCTAGTAAATATTACCTTAAAAATTGAGTAATATTAAATGTATTGAGGGTATTAGGTAGATGTATGTATTTTGTTTGGTTCCTAAGATTGTCCAAAGAAAATTTCATACGTATTTGTGACCATGCTTAAAAAAGAACACAACCATTGTCCCTAACAAGTAAGTACATTATGATTTTGAGAATTCACTCATACTTACTTCCATACTTAGGAGGTATCAAAAGAAATATTAAAAAGAAAGGTATCTAAAGATGCATTATTATATTCCCCTTTGTGCGGGACTTTGGGACGCTCATGGACCCAACCTGATGCTACCAAAAGTAAGTACATTATGATCTTGAACATTTACTTAAACTTACATGCATACTTAGAAGGTATTCAAGAGAAATATTTGAAAGAAAGGTATCTACAGGGACTTGTGTGGGGGTAAGTGTAGGACCCCTACAGTTTAAAATTAGTGCCAATACATTTCATCCTAAAAATTCAATAAAACCAAACATGCATATTTTGGTCGGTTCACTAGAGCACCAAACAAACGAAAACTTTCAGACAGACCTGTACCCATTCCGGTACCCCCCGATGGACTATAGCTACAGTAAGTACGTTATGATGCTGATAGCTTACTCACCGCTTGAAGTGACAGAGATATACGAGAGAACAGAACGACGAGTAGGATGCCGCCTGCAGACACCATGGTCCAAGCAAGAGTGCGCCCAGAGGCAGTAACTAGATGTGGAAGCGGTCCCCACCCCAGCGCGGTACCCCAGCGAGCACCGACCATTGGCCCGCCAGCTACCGACCCGAGCGGACGGCATGTTGGGCCTCTGTCTGTTATCCTTCGTGCTCGTCTGTCCGTCTGCCTTAGCGGTGAGTACAATATACATATCTATATACAATAGTAATATGTGTGATCCGTTTCGCTGCCACGAGTTTAAGGCTTATAGTGCGGTGATTTATTACAGTGAGTCAAATCGGAATTTTCTCAAGTTCCTTCTGAAGATAAGATGAGGTTTATCCTTTTTCTCCTTAAATTGAAAATATTCTGAAACAAAAACCTGAATTTACAACTCTTTTTTGGCTATAACTCTGTCAAATATTATTCTCGAACGCCTGAAAGTAATATAAGTAAACAGCACAGCATTTCAAGAACTCCATATAATCCAAGCACCGTGCGCCGTGTGTTACCTATAAATTCGAATCGAAGATGGATTGTCTTTTGTCAGAAGATGATTACATAAAAAATATCGAGTGTTTGAATTTTTCGAAGGCCGATTTTTTTTTCTCTGTAATATTTTTATAATCTTCAGTAAAAGTTAATATCAACAATATTATACAGCAAAGCGAGGCCGGGTTTAGTTATTGTATAATAATATGTCTCCTTAGATAATAATTATAATAATTAGTCTTCTCTTTAATAATATCTGATTCATTTCATTACAATAACTTTGAAAATAATGCGGTGATTACAATCATAGGGAGTCAAATCGGAGTTTCTTAAAGTTCCTACTGAAGATATTATAAGATATTCTGCTACAAAAACGTGATTTTACAACTTTTTTTTTTGGCTATGACACTGTAAAGTTCTTTTTTTCCACCTCCAATAACATCGTAGCATAACATCGTAGTGTAAACTGCATTTTATTAAATAGTGCGGTGATTTATTATAGTGAGTCAAATCGACGGTTACCAAGTTCCTTCTGAAGATAAGATGAGATTTATACATTTTCTCTCAAAATTTAAAATATTCTGCTGCAAAAACCTTATTTTTTACACTTTTTTTTGGCTATTTTTTTCTATATTCAATAATAAAACTACGTCGTGTGATTGGCTTCGCTACGACAAGTTTAAGGCATATAGTGCGCTGATTTACAATAGTGAGTCAAATCGGAGATAAAATGAGGTTTATCGATTTTCTCTCTAAATTTAACATATTCTGCTGTAAAAACGTGATTTTAAAACTATTGGCTATGACTCTGTCAGATATTATTCCTACCTTCAGAGAGATATATTCTTAAACAACACAGTATTTACAATTAATAATTGTAAAATTACAATTACAAGATTTTTGTCCAAGAACTCGATATAATCGAAGCACTCGGGGCCGTTTTGTTACCTCCAAACTTGAAAAATGTTGAAGGTAGAATTGACTTCGATTTTTAATACCGTGATTTTCTACCTCTTTCGGCTCAATCATTTTCTTCAATCCCATATTCAACTTTTCTTAAACGCATCTTTAAATCTCGATAATAATGTTATTATTTATTGTAAAACCAACTTATAACTATTATACAGGATATAAACGGTTAATGGGGAGGGATACATTATATTAAAAAAAAATTATTAATTAACAAGGGTTTATTGATCATCTTCGCGTTTATGATAGAATTGAAAAAAATTTAAACCAAATTTAAAAGAAAAAAAGAAATGTAAAAGCGAGGCCGGGTTTAGTTAATAATATGTCTCCTTAGTTTATCATTATAATAATTAGTCTTCTTTATAATAATATGTTATTGATTTCATTAAAATAACTTTGATAATAATGCGGTGATTACATACAGAGGGAGTCAAATCGGAGTTTCTTAAAGTTCCTACAGAAGATTAGATGAGGTTTATCCATTTTCTCTCTAAATTTAACATATTCTGCTACAAAAACGTGATTTTACAACTTTTTTTTTGGCTATGACTCTGTAAAGTTCTTTTTTTCCACCTCCCGTCAGATATACTTTTTAATTGTATTATTTATAAATAATGTATTATTTGTAACTAATACAGCGTTTATACTGATATTATAACACAGAATTAAATACTGAAGTACTCTGGACTGAGTTTGTTACCTCCGAACTAGAAAAGATATTGGAGATACAGTACAGTAAAGCGATAATAGTGCGGTGATTGCATAGAGTCAAATCGAAGTATTCTAAAAAAAAATCAATTTAAATAAACCATTTTTCGTGCTCGTCTGTCCGTCTGCCCTAGCGGTGAGTACAATATATATATCCATATACAATAATAATATCTACATCGTGTGATCCACTTCGCTACGACAAGTTTAAGGCTTACAGTGCGGTGATTTACTATAGTGAGTCAAATCGGAATTTTCTCAAGTTCCTTCTGAAGATAAGATGAGGTTTATCCTTTTTCTCTCTAAATTTAACATATTCTGCTACAAAAAAGTGATAAACAGCACAGCATTTCAAGAACTGCAAATAATCGAAGCACTGTGGGCCGTGTTAGGTACCTCTAAATTCGAATAGAAGATGGATTGACTTTTGGTAGAAGATGATTATAGTACATTACAAAATATTTAAAAAAAAAATGAAAATGATTGAGTGTATGAATTTTTTAAAATCCCGATTAGGATCAATTGTATCTTGGGGCCCGGTGTGGCTGTGCGGTAAAGCACCGTACTCCCATGCCGGAGCTGCGGGTTCGAGTCCCGCCCTGGGTGGTGCTTTTCTTTCGTAGGAGAAGTATCACCCAGTGCCATGGGTGTTAGTATGGGCAGTATAGGGCTTCAGTGGAAGCCTTAAGTCCCGAAAAAAAAAAAAAAAAAAAAAAAAAAAAAAATTGTATCTTATTTTTTTATTTATTTTGTTTTTTGTCGCTACAATACTTCAAATCTTGAGTAAAAATTAATATTAAAACTATATTACAGTACAGCGGTGATTGAATAGAGATAAATCGAAGTATCCTAAAAAATCAATTTAAATAAAGATAATTTTTTATTATCTTCATATTTTTTTTACTTTGCTAACGTTCACTAATGATGCATTGATTGAATATATAATCGATTATATTTCTCCTACCCTAAGTAATAGATTATAATAACGTAACAGTAATAGATTAACAATTAAGTGTTGATTTAAATAATAAATATTTAATTTTAATTCAAATTCTTTGTAGTTTCAGTTCTTATTTATACTTATGTATAAATATAACGGTAACTAAAAAATAAACATCGCAAAATTAAAATAGTTCAGAAAGTTGCAACCTTTTGAATTCTGATATTTATTGCCGATTGAATTTTTACTGGCTCGATTAAGTTCACTTATATTCTAAATAATTACATTTTTTTTTTCGCCTCTTTTTTCACTATAATATTTTTATAATCTTCCCGAAATTATTAGTAATAATACAATACACAAAAGCCTGGCCGGGTTTAGTTAGTATTTTATATGTCTCTTGTTATGTAGGACTTTATAAGATATATTACAATATCTTTGATAATAATGGGGTGATTGCATTACATGAGATTCAAATCGAACTTACTTCTGAAGATATGAAAAATTATTTAAATAATACTTTAATAAATAATTTAAAAAATATTTATCTCGTATGAAAATAAGAGATTTGTTTTACCTAATGGATGATTCTTCTCTAAGATGTACTTTCATAACTGACTGCTAATAGCTAAAACCGTGATTTTCCAACTTTTTGTTTTTGTTTCTGATTCTGTCAAATACTATTCCTACCTCTAGATAGATATATTCGTAAGCAATCCAGCATTTACAATTAACTGCCACAGTGAAATGACTTTTTTCCTACAACTCCAAGTATTTGAAGCACAACATAGGGCCGTGTTTTTACCTCCAAAATTGAAAAATATTGAAGAAAGATCTGACTTGAAACTTTTTTAAAAATATGCTCGATAAGGTTCACGGATATAACCTGTCATTTTTTTTCGTAGTTATATTTATATTTTCTTAAAAATTAATATTAAAAATATAATACAACAGCTAGGCATCGCCTAGTATTTAATAATATGTCTCCTGTTATTTGGGACATGAAACATAGAAATAACATCTAAGTGTAAACTGCATTTTATTAAATAGTGCGGTGATTTATTATAGTGAGTCAAATCGAACTTTCTTAAAGTTCCTTCTGAAGATAAGATGAGGTTTATACATTTTCTCTCAAAATTTAAAATATTCTGCTGTAAAAACCTGATTTTTTACAATTGTTTTTTGGCTATTTTTTTCTATATTTAATAATAATATCTACATCGTGTGATCGGCTTCTCTACGACAAGTTTAAGGCTTACAGTGCGGTGATTTATTATAGTGAGTCAAATCGGAGTTTCTTAAAGTTCCTGCTAAAGATAAGATGAGGTTTATCCTTTTTCTCTCTAAATTTAACATATTCTGCTACAAAAACGTGATTTTAAAACTCTTTTTTTTTTTTTTTTTTTTTGTCTAAGACTTTCGAATGTTATTCTCAAACCCCAGAAAGTAATATAAGTAAACAGCATATAATTTCGAGAACTGCATATAATCGAGACACTGGGCAGTGTGTTACCTCTAAGTGAACTTCAGTAGAAGAGTGTAGAAGATGATTATCGATTCGTTTTCTTCTAAATTTCCACTGAGCAAAATTTTATAATTTTTTACAATAATTTTCTTCTTATAAAATGAAAATGATTGAGTGTTTGGATTTTTTAAAAGCCCAATTAGGGTCAATATTTTTTTTTTTTTTTTTTCGGTATTTTTATAATCTTCGGTAATAATTTAACATTAACAGTATAGTACAGTAAAGCGATGATAGTGATTGCATGAAGAGAATCAAATCGAAGAATCCTAAAAAACTCTGTCAAATATTATTCTCAAACCCCAGAAAGTAATATACGTAAACAGCACAGCATTTCAAGAACTCCATATAATCGAGGCACTGTGGGCCGTGTTTGTTAACTCTAAATTCGAAGCTTTTCTGAAGTTAAGATGAGGTTTTTCGATTTTTTCTCTAAATTTAACATATTCTGTTCTAGAAAGGGGATTTTACAATTATTAGCTACGACTCTGTCGAAAATTATTCCAACTTTCCAAAGGACATACATAGATATAAGATATAAAACTTTATTAATAAATAAACTATGGCTATGACTTCGCTTCTACAACACTGTATTTAAAATTACAAGATTTTTGTACAAGAACTCCATATAATCGATATCGAAATAATCGAAGCACTCCGGGCCGTGTTAGTTTTCTCCTAACCTGAAAAATATTGAAGATAGAATTAAAAGATATTTAACCCTCCACACAAAAAACAGATTAAAATTTAAAAAAAAAATATTTTCGGACTGTTCTTATATATATGTACTTTCTTTGAAATCAATTTTTGTTTTTAAAGATGAGTTTATTATCAGCTAACTTCTGCATCGGTTCTTTAAGAAGTTTTTTTGGTTCTGTTTATTCACACCCCCCCCCCCTCCGAGAATTATATACGTAAACAGCAAATCACAGCTTTTACAATTAAATCCCACAGTTAAAATATTTGTTCCCATTAACTCGATATAATCGAGGCACTGTGGGCCGTGTTTGTTACTTCTAAATTCGAGAAGAGATTGTATTGACTTTTGTCAGAAGATGATTACAGTAACAAAGTATTTATCGATTTGTTTTCTTCCATTATTTCCATTAAGCAAAATTGTAATTTTTTCGTCGAATATGAAATTTAAAAATATTGAGTGTTTGAATTTTTTAAAAGCCGATTCGGGTCAAATTATTATTATTATTATTTTTTTTGTCGCTATAATATTTTTATAATCTTCGATAAAAATTAATATCAACAATATTAACAGCAAGGCGAGGCCGGGTTTAGTTATTGTATAATAATATGTCTCCTTAGTTTATAATAATAATATAACTATAATAATTATTCTCCTTTATAATAATATATGTTATTCATTTCATTACAATAACTTTGATAATAATGTGATTACATACATACGGATTCAAATCGAAGTTCTTTCTGAAGATATGAAAAATTATTCGAAAATATTTTCTTCTGAAGATAAGATGAAGTTTATCCATTTTCTCTCTAAATTTAACATATTCTGCTACAAAAACGTGATTTTACAACTCTTTTTTGGCTATAACTCTGTCAAATATTATTCTCAAACCCAGGAAAGTAATATACGTAAACAGCACAGCATTTCAAGAACTCCATATAATCGAGGCACTGTGTGCCATGTTTTACCTCTAAGTTCAAGAAGAGGATGTATTGAATTTCAATAGAAGTGTAGAAGATTTTTTATGAAATATTTTTATAAACGGTATTTTTATAATCTTCGATAAAAATTTAACATTTAGTGTGGTGATTGCATAAAGAGAGCAAATCGAAGTATCCTAAAAAAATCAATTTAAATAAACCATTTTTATCATCTTCGGCTGGGCTTAGTTATCATATAATAATGTCTTCTATTGTATAATATCTATTCTGTATGTCTTCTAAAGTTCCTTCTAAGGATAATCAAAATCATTTTCTCTCTAACTTTATCAAATTCTGCTCTAAAAACGTGATTTTACAACTCTTTTTTTGGCTATAGGCGAGCGCAATCGAATATAGGGTGCGCGAGTAGTTTTGCAAAATGTCGGAAAGAACGGTGTTAGACCTAGTTGATGTGATAGAGATAATTGGTAATTTTAAAAGACCATTAATTGAAGGGCAGGCTATTCTTGATGCAAACCACATATTTACATGTGGAATAATATCTAAAAATAAAAAAACAGTTATTTTACAAGCCTCGTGCCTTTAAACTAGCAATCTTAAAGGACTGCCCCATCAAATAAAAGTGGAAATCAAATTTATTAATAGTAATAAGCAACTTTCTTGTCATTGTACATGTAAAGCTGGTAGTTCTGGTAAATGCAAACACATCATTGTAACTTTACTCGACGTTTTTCGGTTAGTAATAACATTAATTACCTATTCACACAATCATTGTTATGACAGCTTAGATTCTTTGTCATATTATTTATTTATTTCTCAAAACTTTCAGGCTTCGCATTGAAAACATGGAACAATTAAGCACAACGGATGTAATAGAAAAATGGGGAAAATTAAAAAAGAAAAACAAATCTATAACACTATGGTCTCAATGTTATTTGCATAAAACTAGCATTTTGGAATAATAAAATGTCAAATACTAATATTTACCTGGATAAATATAGTCCCTTTCTTTAAAATAAAGACTACATATCGTCATATGTTTCGAAACAGGCTTATCTATTCTTAATTTTACAATCCACTCTTTAAGAAGCTTTTTATTTTTTGGAAATGAAAGGGAATGACACGTCTTTTGATTTTCTAATTGAACACTGAGGGACCGAGCAATACCTATTAGATATTTTTCAAATGATTTTTTGCTCAATCGGGTTTTAATTATGGAAAAGTAAATTGAAAACGCCAAAAAACCCTATGAATCCTAGGTAATGGCCCCGCTTTTATCCCCGTTTCTCTAGTTCCTGCAGCGCCGTCGCAGAAGCAGCACCGTCGCTTGCGCCCGCCTATGGCTCAGTCAAATATTATTTCCACCCCCCCCCCCCCGACAGATATATTCGTAGCTAACACAGTATTTATACTGATATTATAACACAGAATTAAATACTGAAGTACTCTGGGCTGTGTTTGTTAACTCCAAACTTGAAAAATATTGAAGATAGAATTGAAAGGAATTTAACCCTCCACACAAAAACAAAATTAAATTAAAAGATATATACAGACAAAATAAATATATTTTCGGACTGTTCTTATTTATATTTCTAAAGATGAGTTTATTATCAGCTAACCGCTGCATCGGTTCTTTAAGATCTAATATATATATATATATATGTATATATATATATTTATATTCGAAACCGTGATTCTTTAAGTTTTTTAGGTTCTGACTCTTTCAAATATCATCCACTACCCTCTTGAAAAGTGTTAAATGTAGAAGCTGACTAGTAGTTGAGAGAAGTATGAAGAATAACAATTTTTATTGAAATTACACACTTAGAAAAAATATATATAACTGACATATTGTTTTTAGAACATATGACTTTTAAGTTTGGTACTAGAAATATAAATTAAATCATAGATTTTAACACACCCCCTTAATTTTTATTTCTAGCACCAATTTTCCTTTTTTTTTTTTTTTTTTTTTTTTTTTTTTTTTTTTTTTTTTAATTAGACACTGCTTGAATTTATTGAACTTCGTAGGTCCAAGCGGCTTGGTAAAAATATCTGCAACTTGATCCTCCGTTCTAAATTTGTCTTCCCAATCAAAACCAGGATTTAGATTGTACTCGTCGTAGTAACCAAACGCCTGGGCTTTTCTCGGATGAAACCAATCCTCACAGTATCCATCACGTTCATTGGTGGTATGTGTTGTTTGGGTTTGTTTGGTGTATGTTATGGTTTCTTTGGGTGGAATACTAGTTAATTGGAAACTAACTACCTGAAGATGTGCAGGCTTCTTTCTCCCTGTTTGGGGTTGCGTTGGTAGGAGACTTGAGTCTGGAGTGGCAGTAGAGCTACTCACATCTGATGATCCAATGGTTGGCACACTTGAAAGATTTGACAATACGTCAGAGACAGGAGCTATGCCAAGAGAGAAGAGCATTTCGTCAACTTTCCTCTGATCTTTGTCAGGATTAGGAGTGCGAAGTGCTGCTTCTTCAGAATCACTCGGCTCTTTTTCCCTTCTCTTCCTTTCTTTTTCCTCTCGGATTGCCTTTAGTTTGGCTTTTTTCTTTTCTTCAATTGCTTTTAGCCATTCTTCCCTATCATTTCCCTTAATTTCTTCCTGAAACGTGAATAAAACGTAGTCATTTAATTTTAATGGCAACTGTTTCTTCCTTTTACCTTTACCTAAAGTTTCTTCTGATTCTTGATTTTCTTGATCTTGATTTCTTTGTTCTCTATGCTGATACTTTTCAAGTTCTGCAACCTCAGGGTCTTGATCTTGAGCTACTTCTTGATCCATGGCCTGCGAATCTTCTGGGTCTTCATTTTGACCTTCAATAGTCTCGATCGAATCTTCTGGGTCTTCATTTTGACCTTCAATAGTCTCGATCACAGCATCTTCACCCCTTTCAGGTTCCTTCTCTTTGTCATCAATACCGCTTTCCTCGTCGTCTTTGTTTGCATAATTTCCATCACTATAATAAGCCTGTTCTGATTTCAAATGTATATTGTATAGACCAGCTTCATTTTTCATACCTTCAAGAATAACTCTACCCTCTTTAGAAATTTTAACGTTATCCTTTTGAAATGTAACTTCTCCCCCATTCTTAGTAATTGCATTCACACTTAAAAGATTGTTTGTGAGACTCGGCACATATAAAACATTATTTAATATACAATTTTCTGTTTCAACAGTAACTACAGATTCGGCCAACAAGACATCACCATGTCTAGCTGTAGAAATACCTGTATTTGTGGGTCGGGCTTGGGTAAAATGAGCATCTGTATAAGTCATGTGCGAACTTGAACCAGAATCTAGAATCCATTCATTTTTCAAACTTGTTTTATCTTCGTTAGAATATGAAAGAAAGACTGACTTGTCCCTGTTTTGAAAATTTTTATTTCGGGAACTTTGTTGATTAGTGCGGTTCCTATAAAAGCATTTTTCTTCAGGGTGATTTGTTTTGTGACATATTTTACAGGGAGGATAAAATTTGGGATATTCTTCATATTTTTTATGTTTGCAAAATTGAGCTTTGTGGGGTCCTTGACACCTATATCATTTAAGTACTCGGGTTTTAAAGGCAGTTTGTAAATTTGAACTTTTCGGTATCCTATTTTCTTCTCTAATTAGGCGGGACATTAAATTTTCTAAAGTTTTCTTATCTTCACTCGTACCATCCCAAGAACTTTTAAATGAATTAGAGTAGGGAGGCAGAGTAGTGATTATCCTAGCCATGATCATATCATCATCAATTTTCTTTTCTAATGAATTCATATTATAGACTATATTTTGTAAAACGCTTAAATTAGTAGCCATGTCTAGGGATTCATCAAACTCAAATCTAAAGAAATCATCTAAAGCACTACATTTTTGTTCAGAAGTATTTTGTTCATAGAGATTTTTAAGTTTTTGAAACATTTCTGCTGATGTGTCGCAGTTCATCAAGTGAATTTTGTTCATCCTATCAACTGTTAACACAATCATCTTTTGAGCTGTAGCATCCCTACGTAGCCATGAATCCTTATTTTCAGCTGGACATACTTCTTTACCATAAACAATATCTAACAGACCAGCAGCTTTTAATAACACAGTTAAATCAAACTTCCAGCTTGGAAATGCTGCCTTCCCTGTGAGGGTCTCTACTTGAGATATTTCACTATTTTCTACCATCTTTAAGGCCATAGTAGTATTAATGGGAAAGTGCAACTTACCACAACGATGAGCAGAGGTTGACTTACTCTCACCCAAAAAATATTATCTTTCTTCTCTTCTAGTACTAGCCAATAGTCAGAGGGCCCATAACCTCTTGAAAAGTGTTAAATGTAGAAGCTGACTAGTAGTTGAGAGAAGTATGAAGAATAACAATTTTTATTGAAATTACACACTTAGAAAAAATATATATAACTAACATATTGTTTTTAGAACATATGACTTTTAAGTTTGGTACTAGAAATATAAATTAAATCATAGATTTTAACATACCCCCCCCCCTCTCCGAAAGTTACATACGTAAACATCACACCACAGATTTTAAAATTAAATGACACGGTTAAAATATTGTTTTCCTCCAGTTGCTATAATTGAGGACATTCATATCATTGAGGCAGTGTGAGCCATGATATCTCTTAATTCGAGAATAGAATGAATCGACTTTCGGTAGAAGATGATTATACTAAAAAAGTGTTTATCGATTAGTTTTCTTTCATTATTTCCATCGAGCAAACATATAATTTTCTTCATAGAAATTTTTTAAAAAGCCAATTAGGGACAATTTTTTTTTTTTTTTTTTACCCTATAATATTTTCATAATCTTCAGTAAATATTATTATTAACAATATAGTACAGTAAAGCGATAATGTTGCGGTGATTGCATAGAGTCAAATCGAAGTATCCTAAAAAATCAATTTAAATAAAAATCATTTTTTATTATTTTCATATATTTTTTTTACTTTGCTAACGTCCACTAATGATGCTGTGATTGAAATAATCGATTATATTTCTCCTATCCTATGTCACTCAATATAATATCATTGATAATATTTCAGTGAGTACAAACAGTTATTCGAATTGAAGTTTCCTAAGTATTCATTTTTTAGGTATTGACCCTATTTCAGATTTTTTTTTTTTTTTTTTCGCTATAAGTAATATTTTTATAATATTCAGTAAAAATTAATATTAACACCATATTACAGAAAAGCGATAATAGTGCGGTGATTGCATTGCGTCAAATCGAAGTATCCTAAAAAATCAATTTAAATAAAAATCATTTTTTATCTTCATATTTTTTTTACTTTGCTAACGTTCTCTAATGATGCAGTGATTGAATATACAGGGTGTCCCGAATTTAAATGGCAAAACTTCAGAAACTTCGGACCGAAACACTAAGACAAAAAGTCCTTTAGAGATTTGCTCGTTTCGTTTTAGGGAAAATTGCAAAAAAAGAAACAAAACAAGTTTTCATTTTTATACTTATTTATTTACATTTATATTTATGTTATGTTCTTTTTAATGTAAATATCGCTCAAAATTTTGTCCTCTTGCACCAATGCAAGCATTACATCTAGCAATCAATTGATAAATTGCAGCTAAACATTGTTCTGATGATATTTGGTGCACTGCATCTATGATTCGGTCTCTTAATTGCTCTCTTGAGTTGATTGACACCGAATAAACTTCCTGCTTCAAGGTTCCCCATACGAAGAAATCCATGGGTGGCATATCATGTGACCTGGGTGGCCAAGGTACTACTCCTCCACGTCCAATCCATCGTTGTGGATAATTTCTATCCAGCCAAGCTCGAGCAGCTCTGCTATAATGAGCTGGACATCCATCGAGTTGGAACCATATTTCAATCCGCTGTTGTAAGGGGATGTCATCTTCATAATTATAAAAGTAGTTCTCCAAAAAATGTGTAAATGCGATTCCATTCAATCTTTAAGGTAAAAAATCTGGTGCGTGCACGCAACACACAACTTTCACTTACCAACTTACTTAGATTAGAAATTAATGCGTTTTGTTAATTGCCACTTCTCAAATGAACAGAACGGCTTTAATTATGAACAATGGTCTGTCATTAAAGGCGTTCTCCGCATGCGTGGGCTCAAAAAGTTTTATGAATTGACTGAATATTTTTCTTTTTTTCTCCTATTTATGTTTTCTTTATTTTTATAATATCTCATATTTAGCCATTACTTATATTCAGGCGTAACGAGAGACAGTTAATTTCTCCATATAAACAAAAACAAAGGTACTTTATAGGAAACGAAAAAACAAACAAACGAAAAAGGCCCCTACCCCATTTAAGTCCCCTCAGAACATTTTAATAATGATAAAACTTAGCTTACCTATTAAAGAACACCTAATTTTCATTAAACACGACGAATTTGATAACAATCGTTAAAGCCGTTTTTGAGAAAATAAAAAAAACACGTGAAAATGATACAAAGTTTACTAAGTAAAGTCCCCCCTCCAGTTGATCAATTTTGATGAAATGTTGGCTATCACATATTTGGCATATACATACATCAAATACCCAGTTTTATCAAAATCTTTAAAGCCGTTTTGAGTAAATAAAAAAAACACGTGAAAATGGTACAAAATATATTAAGTAAAGTGCCCCCTCCGGTTGATTAATTTTGATGAAATTTTTACAGTCATATCTCGGTAATATACATACATCAAATACCCAATTTGATCAAAATCGTAAAAGCCGATTTAGAGTAAATAAAAAAAAACACGTGAAAATGTTACAAAACTTATTAAGTAAAGTCCCCCCTCCGGTTGATCAATTTTGATGAAATGTTGGCTATCACATATTTGGCATACACATACATCAAATACCCAGTTTTATCAAAATCTTTAAAGCCGTTTTTGAGTAAATAAAAAAAACACGTGAAAATTATACAAAATTTATTAAGTAAAGTCCCCCCTCCGGTTGATCAATTTTGATGAAATGTTGGCTATCACATATTTGGCATATACATACATCAAATACCCAGTTTTATCAAAATCTTTAAAGCCGTTTTTGAGTAAATAAAAAAAACACGTGAAAATGATACAAAATATATTAAGTAAAGTGCCCCCTCCGGTTGATTAATTTTGATGAAATTTTTACAGTCATATCTCGGTAATATACATACATCAAATACCCAATTTGATCAAAATCGTAAAAGCCGATTTAGAGTAAATAAAGAAAAACACGTGAAAATTATACAAAATTTATTAAGTAAAGTCCCCCCTCCGGTTGATCAATTTTGATGAAATGTTGGCTATCACATATTTGGCATATACATACATCAAATGCCCAGTTTGATCAAAATCTTTAAAGCCGTTTTTGAGTAAATAAAAAAAACACGTAAAAATGTTACAAAATTATTAAGTAAAGTCCCCCCTCCGGTTAATCAATTTTGATGAAATTTTTACAGTCGTATCTCGGGCATATTAATACATCAAATACTCAGTTTAATCAAAATTGTTAGAGCCGTTTTTGAGAAAATCGAAAGAAACCTAAATAGTTATTAAGTAAAGTACCCCCTCCCTTTGAGCAATTTTGATGAAATTTATGCTGTCACATCGCGGGCTTACACCTACTCTAAATACCCAATTTCAGGATCGCACGGTTTATAGTTTTTGAGCTAGTCTGTTCACACACACAGACCATTTCGCGGGACATGGTCATTTCGACTCAGGGGACCCCAAAACGTGTATTTCCGTTGAAAACCGGAAGTCGAAATTTTTCACGATCGCAATACTTCCACTTACTATATATTTTATATATAGGTAAGTGAAAGTAAAAATATGGTCCCACCGGTAATCCGTTCCAAATTCCAAGCCAAATGTTAATGGCAAATTTATGTTGAAACCTATTCTCTCTAATAGCTCTGGGATTTTCAAGAGCACATACATGATAATTTCTTTGATTAACAACTCCTCCTCTTATAATGTAGCTTCATCGGTCCATATAATTTTTAATGGAAATAAATTATGATCGCGATTTTTTTCAAGAAACCAGTTCAGAACTAAAATTCAATCTCATGACATAATCTTGAGGTAATAAATTCTGAACTTTTTGAAGATGGTATGGGTTGCGATTATCACCTTTCAAAGTTCGCCATATTGCTTGCCGTGATATTCCTAATGCAGCAGATGCTCTTCGGATGCTAGTCTCAGGATTGTTATCGAAGTGGCGCTGTACAAAATTTCTTCTCCGATAATCTGCTCTTATTGCTGCCTGGAATTGGTCGCCTTCATTACGTATTAAGAATGACCCAGTCTCTCGTAGTCTATTTAAAGTTAACGAAAAGACTCGTCGATTAGGCACTCTTCTATTTGGAAATCGGCGCGCATACTCCCGCACCGCTTCTAAAGCATTACCGTTACAGAAACCATACACAAAAATCATATCAGCGTATTCAACATTAGAATATGTACGCGGCATTGTGGCTGATGCTATTCATACAAAAATATCTGAGTAACTGACTGAAGACTGATTTAGGAATTATAATCCTAGAAGGAAGCCAAAATGTTAACAAATAAAAGAATGTAAAGGATAACATTAAGTGTTTACATATCTCACTGCCTAGCCTGACGAACTTAGAAAGGTGATAATCGCTACCTATAACAATTGGCAAACAATTGTTTTGTTTCTTTTTTTGCAATTTTCTCCAAAACTAAGCAAAAACGAGAAAATCTCTAAAGGATTTTTGTCTTAGTTTTTCGATCCCCTATAAGTTCCTGAAGTTTTGCCATTTAAATTCGGGACACCGTGTATAATCGATTATATTTCTCCTATAGGCGGGCGCAAGCGACGGTGCTGCTTCTGCGATGGCGCTGCAGGAACTAGAGAAACGGGGATAAAAGCGGGGCCATTACCTGGGATTCATAGGTTTTTTTGGCGTTTTTAATTTATTTTTCCATAATTAAAACCCGGTTGAGCAAAAAATCATTTGAAAAATATCTAATAGGTATTGCTCGGTCCCTCAGTGTTCAATTAGAAAATCAAAAGACGTGTCATTCCCTTTTATTTCCAAAAAATAAAAAGCTTCTTAAAGAGTGGATTGTAAAATTAAGAATAGATAAGCCTGTTTCGAAACATATGACGATATGTAGTCTTTATTTTAAAGAAAGAGACTATATTTATCCAGGTAAATATTAGTATTTGACATTTTATTATTCCAAAATGCTAGTTTTATGCAAATAACATTGAGACAATAGTGTCATAGATTTGTTTTTCTTTTTTAATTTTCCCCTTTTTTCTATTACATCCGTTGTACTTAATTGTTCCATGTTTCCAATGCGAAGCCTGAAAGTTTTGACAAATAAATAAATAATATGACAAAGAATCTAAGCTGTCATAACAATGATTGTGTGAATAGGTAATTAAAGTTATTATAAACCGAAAATCGTAAAGTAAAGTTACAATGTTTGCATTTACCAGAACTACCAGCTTTACACGTATAATGACAAGAAAATTGCTTATTATTATTAATAAATTTGATTTCCACTTTTTTTGATGGGGCAGTCCTTTAAGATTGCTAGTTTAAAGGCACGAGGCTTGTAAAATAACTGTTTTTTTATTTTTAGATGTTATTCCACATGTAATTATGTGGTTTGCATCAAGGATAGCCTGCCCTTCAATTAATGGTCTTTTAAAATTACCAATTATCTCTATCACATCAACTATGTCTAACACCGTTCTTTCCGACATTTTGCAAAACTACTAGCGCACCCTATATTCGATTGCGCCCGCTTATATCTACACCTGTCACAACAAACGCGACAATAAGCGGATGTGATCGATATATATGCTGCATAAGGGAGTTCGGCACCTCCTGATAAAGTGACGTTAAAACAAACAAACTTTAAACTTCTTGAACAATCACGAACAGGTACTAAAACAGTTGGTAACTTGTTCTAACAAAATGTATAGAGCTCTTTTCGGGTCTGTTTGCGAAGACCACATCCAGTTACTTTCATGACGCGACATCCAGTTACTTTTAGTAAAAAGTTACTTCTTTTAAACACTTGTTTTGGCACTAGTACTGAAGTGGAGCTTCAAATTAAGGCCTGATCTCAACCGTAAAGGACCCTTTTGGGGGTTTATTTATCTCTGAAGAGCGAGCGCAGCGAGTGGGAGTCGAAAGCTAGAATCTATTAAAGCCAATCAAGGCACTTTTTCACTGAAATAAAGGCGACGGGAGTTCGATAACATGACGGTCACATAACCTCTCAAAACAGGCCACGCCCAGCAGCCGCTCTTCAGTACCTTTACCCTTAGTTTGATAACAATATTTATAACCTGTATTTGCAAATAATGGCCTAGATGAGAATAACAAGAATATATTTCAGCTATGAATATTTATTTATAATAGAACATACCCTTGTTCTATGTAATATTTCATTTTCTTGCAAAAACCGAAATACCTTGTTTTTGTCAGAAATTTCTTGAGCTAATTTCAAAAGACCCATTTTTACTATCACTGAAATTACAAATTAAGTAAACATATTTGAGGCCTGCATTCTATATTTACAAATTAAGGTTATCACTGTTTATAACCTCTAAAGATTGTTGAAAGTAACTGTATACTAAAAGTAACTGGATGTCGCCGTCGATGTCGTGAAAGTAACTGCATGTGGTCTTCGCAAACAGACCCCTCTTTTCAATCATATGGTTGCCGTTTCACGTTACAATACATTTTTTGTTTTGCGAATTACATAATTACCATTTGATTTGGCTGCCATTAATATAGGTTAGGTGTTCTGACTCACAGGCTCTCATTCTATTAATCTCTCTATATATAAGAGGCTTTGTCCTGACTGACAGAATCAATGCAGAGCAAAAACTACTAATGATAGAAACTTGACGTTCGGAATTTAAATTTTAAACGCGATGTAGGTAACCACTAAGAAAGGAATTTCAAAAATGTAACCCCTAAGGGGCTTAAATGGCGACATTGTCGTTTAACTCTAACGGAAATCTATTTTTGAGATTTTAAACCATATGTTTTTTATTTGAATATCTGTGATTCCCATTATTGGGGATGGTGCCTGTTTATTTCGATCTCTTCTCCATATATTTAAGAGGCTTTGTCCTGACTGATAGAATCAATGCAGTGCAAAAACTAATAATGATAGAAACTTGAAGTTCGGAATTTAGGGATGGTTAACCACGATGCAGGTAACCACTAAGAAAGGAATTTCAAAAATGTAACCCCTAAGGGGTTTAAATGGCGAAATTGTCGTTTAACTCTAACGGACATCTATTTTTGCACTTCGAGAAAAAATATCTAATTTGGGTTCATTTTTAAGATCTTGATACGACGAGTTTAACTCGAAAGGACCTATGGTACGGGGCGTCGAAAACCATGTTTTAAAGCCAAAAAATGAAGCGTTCACGAGGAGTAAGCAATTTTTTGTTTCGGAGGTTTTAGTGAACTCTCCATTGCGCGTCTCCCTCTCTTCTATCGAGCCGGCAGCTTCCCCCCCAACCTTCCACCTAACGGAAACTCCGATTCTACTAAATCTCCTTAACATATTATATTAAATCAATACCAAGATAATGATCACAGAATTGATTTTAAATACTCGCGGGCAAAGGCGCGACGGGGAATGCTAGTATCAATGATATACGAATTTAAAAAGATATCA